>JAZGLO010000453.1:665000-1117500 GCA_036873155.1 Biomphalaria sudanica | reverse complement strand
CCGAAAGAGAGAGAGAGAGAGAGAGAGAAAAGGAAAAAAATGAAGAGGGGGAAAAGGAAAGAAGTAAGAAAGAGAGAAATGGAAATTGGTCGAGAGAGATGGAAAGAAAGAGAGGAATAGAGAGAGAGAGAGAGAGAGAGAGAGAGAGAGAGAGAAGAAAGGGAAAAGAGACAAAACAAGTGAAAAAAAATACTTTAAAAAAACAAAGCTTATATTAGGTGTATCGGTTAGATTGGATCAGTCATGTGATTACATTTGTAATAGATCGTGACAAACAATAATAAATCTCTGCATTTAGAAATATTTTTACCAATTATTTTTGCTGAGCTCAATTTCATGCTTTTACCTTTAACGTTATACTTCAGTCGAATGTCTTTCAGTTTGTTTTTTGTGTGTATGCTATATTAATCTTGTGTGGTGCCCCATATTAGGTCAAATAGACTAACGTTTATGTAAAGAGGAAGGTGATAGTTATAGCATTAAAATATGTAGTCTCGGCCTCCGGCCTCACTGGGATGTGGGGGAGGAGACCCAGTGGAGCCGTGTCTCATTAAACGAATGTGATTAAAGGATCATCTAGTTTATGGGACCATTCCAAACAGAAGTGTCGGTGAAGATCCAATCCTCCATTCCTGTCTTCTGAGTAAAAGCCATTCTCTTAGGTCAATGAATATAAATGGGCGCTTGACACTCTGGACACTACAAGGGTTCCTCGTTATGCCAAGTCAATTCACGTCATGTTCAGAATATATATATTATATAAAATGGCGTAGATCAAAGTATATATATATATATATATATATATATATATATATATATATATTTCTATTTGTATATATATACAACAATACTACTTTGAGAATGAATACAATTATCATTGAGCTAGATTCAAAGACAATTATGTATTCGTATGTAAATATCAATACATAATCGAGAGATATTTGATACCTGGCTTTTACTATGGCACGATTTATTTCAGTTTATGCATATTTAAATAAGACAAAGACAATAGCACTAAGGGACTTAATCGACATTTTTGTTCTACAGGATTTCATCAACAGAATGTACAGTCCCCTGGTACCTCTAGTTTCTGTCTTCGTGGCGCTGACATCCATTGGCGCCCTCAACGCTTCTATCATGGGGCACTCAAGGTAATTATTTTACTTTCTAAGTGATACATTTTGAATTTCTAAACTCACAAACACCCCAGTGGCTTATTATCTTGGAATTACACCGGAAATATACCTGGAGTTACATGTACGCCAAAATAGTACTTTATTTATGCTATACTTTTACTTATCTTTAGTTAGCTTTGTCACGTGCTAGAAGATAAATAAGAAATTAGTATTCTCTACATAACCCACTTTCTGACAAAATAAAGAAAATAAAAGTTTGAATAAATTAAAAAAAAAAAAAATCTTTGTGAGTTTAAGATTGGCTCCAAGAACATTCCACTTTTTGCGCCAATTAAGCTTTGTTTTTTTTTTGTCAGATTACCTGCCCTAAGAGGTGATACAATGTTAACATTTTGGGGTTTTTAAATTAATAAATAATTCAATGATGGCTATATAATTGCATCTTATTGTTTGACTTGGTAGATTGCTGTTCGCTGGAGCAAGAAATGGTCATATGCCACAGATCTTGGGCATGGTACATGCAAAGTATTTGACACCATGGCCATCCATATTCGTTTATGTAGGTGCTTTTCCGTTTCATGCTTCATATATGTTTTAGTATGCTATCTTTATCTTTTTTTTTTAGTATCATTTATATCTCTCTTTATCTCTATGTTTTTGAAAATCTATTTATTGGATGTATATCTTTACCTCTGTGTCGCAGTCTGTATTTCCCTTATATACCTCTGTGTAGAGTATGGGAAAGCGGAGGGAGAGAGAAAGAAAGAAAGAGAGGGAGGTAGAAAAAAAAAGAAAGAAAGAAAGAGAAAGAAAGAGAGAGAAAGAAATAGGAGGGAGGAGAAAGAAAGAGGGAGAAAAAGAAAGACAAATAAAGAAAGAGAGGTAGAGAAAGAAAAGGAGAGCGAAGGAGAAAGGGGAGGGAAAGAAAGGGAGAGAGAAAAGAGAGAGGGAGAAAAAAATAGAGAGAAAGAATGAGTACGATGCTTGAAATAGAAGAGGCTTTACCTCTTAAAGTGAATATGATTCATGTCTACTTTTTAGCTTGCCTGGGGTCTGGTCATGCTCTTCACAGGGGGTGTTACGGACATGATGGACTTCATAGCCCTCTTCTCGACCATCATGGGCATCGTGGTCATTGCTGCCCTTCTCTACCTCCGTTGGAAAAAACCGGAAGAAAGTAGACCCTATAAGGTGAGTATCTATTGGGGTAAAAGGCATCCTCTTCTTGCCGTTGTGAACCTACTCTGCTTAGTCTGCTTATACTTGTAATACCAAACTTTTGTCTGTATCTATGTCCCACACTACTTGACACTACAAGAAAGACAACTCCGCTACCTTAAGGTACTCCCCTTCCCTTACCTGGGGGAACGGCCCTATAGGTGGAGAGCTTGAGAATCAAGGGGAAAAAAATCAAGGGAAAAAATCTTGCAGTATTGAGTTATTAAGTGGCATTTTCCATTTATAATAGTCGCCCAACCATGCGTGACACCACGCCGACTCTTTTATTTCTGCATGTCGGACTAGAGTTATCCCACGTAACTTTCGAGGTGACAGACAGCGCGGCTTAGAAAAAAAATGGGGGGGGGGGGAGAAAACAAGTAATCTTCTCACTAAATAGCGGACTCGAAGACTAGCCTTATAAATAGCGGCGTAGGCTATGTCGGCTCGTAGCTATTATTACCAAGCAGTGAAAATTGTTTTTTTTTCTTCTAAGATTAGTTAAAATCTATAAGAGACGCTTTAGCCTCCTTCAGTTGCGATGCATAGAAATTATTAGAATGTCTTGAAGACTTGGCACTAGCTATGGTCGGAACAATGTCGCCCACATATATAAACCAATTGATAAATTAATTTGTTATATAAACAAGGGGAAAAAATTTTTCAGTATTGAGTATTTAAGCGGCATTTTCTCTGTCTAATAATTTATTTTTTACAATTATTATTCGTATCTGTTGATCTCCACAGACAATGCTGTTCATCCCAATACTCGAGCTGATCGTGAATGTAGCCGTCTTGGTTTTGGCCATTTACCAAAAACCTAACAAAATGGGCATTGGACTGGCCATTCTATTTGCTGGTATACCTGTGTATTGGTTTGGGGTTCTGTGGAAGAACAAACCCAAAGAGTTCACGGACATTGTCGGTAAGTGCTTTTTTTTATACACATTTGAAATCAACTCACTCTGTCTGGTAAAAAACTAACAAACATTTTTACTTCTACATTCTGTTTGATACCAAGAAGGGAAATGAATCATACAGTATTCACATATATGGCTAAATATGCAGGGTTTTGTCTCCTTAAATAATTGTACATGCTATTTCTCCCACATCCATTCTCGGATCAAGTTGAAAATTTATAGAGTAATTTATTGTACCTAACAAAATATGAGCGTATTTAAAAAGTATCATACCGGTCAATTAATTAAAATTAATAAATAATAAGTTTGATATTGGATAAGGGAAATAGATTCTACATTATTAAAAGATATAGTTGTATGTGAGGAGTTATTCACCTTAAATAAGCTTTTTTTGTTAGAATTTTTTAAAATTGTTTTTTTTTAAACTTAACAAGACAAGAGAATGCATTAGTCTATTGTGGGTTAAACCAAGTTCCAGGTCTGTAAGAGTGGCGACGACCTAATGGTCTAAACTGCCCACAGGTTCTGACGTTGCAGGTCAGTGTTCAGGCCTTCTATAACGATTGGTCTCGGCTAAGGCCCTAGCAACAGAGACTGCATAAGGACTGTGGGGCCGATAGATAGCGAATAATATCATACTCAAAGATTATGCCAAATAGGACAGAATTCCTTGAAAGCTACTCGTTTTAATGTATGCAAACTGTTAGTCATAGTATATCGTATTTGTGATAATGTTCAATGTTAAAATCATGAAGAAGAGCAGTGGCGTATCTGGGGTGGGAGAGGAGGACGATTTGAAAATCCCCCGGGCCCCCACTTGAGGGGGGGGGCCCAAGAGAGTGTTTGAAATTGTTTTTTGTTTACATTTAATATTGAATATTACGCAAAATGCAGGGGCCCTCAAAGAGGTCAAGCCCCCCCCCTCCCCCGAGCCCCTAAATGATGACAAATTCCTAGCTACGCCACTGAAGAAGAGGACGATTTTTAGGCTTAAAATAATTTAAGCTTTTCTAGATGTTTGATGTACTAGATATTTGATGTACTAGATGTTTGATGTACTAGATATTTGATGTACTAGATATTTGATGTACTAGATGTTTGATGTACTAGATATTTGATGTACTAGATATTTGATGTACTAGATATTTGATGTACTAGATATTTGATGTACTAGATATTTGATGTACTAGATGTTTGATGTACTAGATATTTGATGTACTAGATGTTTGATGTACTAGATATTTGATGTACTAGATATTTGATGTACTAGATATTTGATGTACTAGATATTTGATGTACTAGATATTTGATGTACTAGATATTTGATGTACTAGATGTTTGATGTACTAGATATTTGATGTACTAGATATTTGATGTACTAGATATTTGATGTACTAGATATTTGATGTACTAGATATTTGATGTACTAGATATTTGATGTACTAGATATTTGATGTACTAGATGTTTGATGTACTAGATATTTGATGTACTAGATATTTGATGTACTAGATATTTGATGTACTAGATATTTGATGTACTAGATATTTGATGTACTAGATATTTGATGTACTAGATATTTGATGTACTAGATATTTGATGTACTAGATATTTGATGTACTAGATATTTGATGTACTAGATATTTGATGTACTAGATGTTTGATGTACTAGATATTTGATGTACTAGATGTTTGATGTACTAGATATTTGATGTACTAGATATTTGATGTACTAGATATTTGATGTACTAGATATTTGATGTACTAGATATTTGATGTACTAGATATTTGATGTACTAGATGTTTGATGTACTAGATATTTGATGTACTAGACATTTGATGTACTAGATGTTTGATGTACTAGATATTTGATGTACTAGATGTTTGATGTACTAGATATTTGATGTACTAGACATTTGATGTACTAGATATTTGATGTACTAGATATTTGATGTACTAGATATTTGATGTACTAGATATTTGATGTACTAGATATTTGATGTACTAGATGTTTGATGTACTAGATGTTTGATGTACTAGATATTTGATGTACTAGATATTTGATGTACTAGATATTTGATGTACTAGATATTTGATGTACTAGATATTTGATGTACTAGATATTTGATGTACTAGATATTTGATGTACTAGATGTTTGATGTACTAGATATTTGATGTACTAGATATTTGATGTACTAGATATTTGATGTACTAGATATTTGATGTACTAGATATTTGATGTACTAGATATTTGATGTACTAGATATTTGATGTACTAGATATTTGATGTACTAGATGTTTGATGTACTAGATATTTGATGTACTAGATATTTGATGTACACCTCATTTGTTTCTATTTGCAGATGGACTGACCACTTTCGCTCAAAAACTGTTTCAACTGACCAAAGTCAAGAAATAGTCAACGCTTTTCAAAGGCATCATTAATATGAAAGATCTCTGCGAACGAACATTACTGTCATAATCGCTTTAACACTAAAGAACGATATTGAGTCTCTTAAAGACATAACGTCTGCCCTTGTGTACCAAGATATAGAAATAATAATATTTCCTTATCATGTGACTGGAGATGCATAAATATCTTCCAGAATAAATCAACTGTGTATAGTTATATCGATATACTGAAAGTCTTGTTTACTGATTATCAAGACTTATTGACAAGCTGTGATACTGTGTATATACTATAGTCATTAATAAGTTAAGACGTGTTTTATAAGGCCACTTAGAGGCGTCGCTAGAGTCAGTATCACTAGGTGCGGTACACACCTCTTGCGACGCCATTGCCTCCATATATTCATATAGGTTGATTTTTATAACAATATGTTAATTCATCCTCTGTATTAGTAACGTTTGGCGCTTTCAAAAAGAACTGTTATAAATAAATTGTTATAGATATTTCTGTGTCAAGGGAACCAATTAGAGGATTTTAGATTGAAATTTTTTTAAGTGAACCTTATATACATGTTATGTTGTTGTATTATTAGGATTGACGAGAGAGAGAGAGAAAGAGAAAAGAGAAAGAGAGATTGAAACATAGAAAAGAGAAAGAGAGATTGAAACATAGAAAAGAGAAAGAGAGATTGAAACATAGAAAAGAGAAAGAGAGATTGAAACATAGAAAAGAGAAAGAGAGATTGAAACATAGAAAAGAGAAAGAGAGATTGAAACATAGAAAAGAGAAAGAGAGATTGAAACATAGAAAAGAGAAAGAGAGATTGAAACATAGAAAAGAGAAAGAGAGATTGAAACATAGAAAAGAGAAAGAGAGATTGAAACATAGAAAAGAGAAAGAGAGATTGAAACATAGAAAAGAGAAAGAGAGATTGAAACATAGAAAAGAGAAAGAGAGATGCTAACATAAGAGGGAGAAAGAGATTTAAATGCAGAAGAGAAGTAGATTAGTGAAGAGAGTGAGTCTAGAAGAAGAAATAAATCTTTGTTCTAAAATGAGTTTTATTTACCTTTTCTCGTACGGACCTAAAATATTATTCTTATAGCGTTCAAGTCTTTATCCACTAAACAATCTTCTATAGCTGAATTTATTTGTTGATTTCAAACTGCATAAATAATAGAATGAGATAACCTTTGAGATAGCACTTTGTATACTTGGTTCTCATTATATTTCTTGGCAAAAGATATGATTAAATAAACATTGGATTTTCATTTGCTTTTTGGTTTGATATGTCAGCAAGTGTGGATCTGGAGCTGGTTTGAAATCTCCTTGTTATTTAAACCCAACTATTGGTTGTTGTTATATGTATGAGACACTAAGGTGTTCATATCATCAGATGAAACGTATGTATTCGCGATCAATGTATATTAATATAAGTTTTTATGTGTCTTTTTTTTGGTCTATTTTATACTTATGATGTGTACTGATGTGTAAAATGTGCATAAATCCTGCTGGTTAGAATGTTTATTGAGAACTACTGATCATTAAAAAATGTTTTTTTAAGAACCACTGATCTGTAAAATGCTGCTAAGAATGTTTATTGAGAACCACTGATATATGAAATGCAGCAGGTATGAATGTTTATTGAGAACCACTGGTCTGTAAAATAAGCCTGAGAGAGAACACAGTATTTGTTGTTAAATGAACATTTCCAGAGTCGGCGCAATTCTACAAACATAACTGTTCTAGATTATAAGATAACTAATTTATTAAAGCGGCCAAAGATAGTTCAACGCTTGACCACCAACCCGAAGCTCACGGGTTTGATTCTTAATTGTGACAATGTATTTTTTCTCTCGTCACTTCAGCTGAAGACTTAAATCATAGAGTTTAACTGAGCTAAAGACTTAAACCTTAGAGTTTAACTGAGCTAAAGACTTAAACCTTAGAGTTTAACTGAGCTAAAGACTTAAACCTTAGAGTTTAACTGAGCTAAAGACTTAAACCTTAGAGTTTAACTGAGCTAAAGACTTAAACCTTAGAGTTTAACTGAGCTAAAGACTTAAACCGTAGTTTAACTGAGCTAAAGACTTAAACCTTAGAGTTTAACTGAGCTAAAGACTTAAACCTTAGAGTTTAACTGAGCTAAAGACTTAAACCTTAGAGTTTAACTGAGCTAAAGACTTAAACCTTAGAGTTTAACTGAGCTAAAGACTTAAACCTTAGAGTTTAACTGAGCTAAAGACTTAAACCTTAGAGTTTAACTGAGCTAAAGACTTAAACCTTAGAGTTTAACTGAGCTAAAGACTTAAACCGTAGAGTTTAACTGAGCTAAAGACTTAAACCTTAGAGTTTAACTGAGCTAAAGACTTAAACCTTAGAGTTTAACTGAGCTAAAGACTTAAACCTTAGAGTTTAACTGAGCTAAAGACTTAAACCTTAGAGTTTAACTGAGCTAAAGACTTAAACCTTAGAGTTTAACTGAGCTAAAGACTTAAACCTTAGAGTTTAACTGAGCTAAAGACTTAAACCTTAGAGTTTAACTGAGCTAAAGACTGCTATTAAGCAATTGAACTAAACATTGCTAGGTTGTTGAGCTAACGACAAGACTTCTTAGTCAACCATCGCCTTAGAAAGAGGTATATTTAGTATGAAGATCAAGATCCCTTCAAATATAAGAAAAAAAAAATGGCTTATACTTTTATTCAGAATGCATGTGTAGTTTAATTCTAATTCTAATGTTGATGTAAATATTTCGATTGATTTCACCATGTTAATGCAATAAAAATAATTATTAATAATTTTGAAATAACTTGTTCTATATTTTATCAATTCTATCTATCTATCTATCTATCTATCTATCTATCTATCTATCTATCTATCTATCTATCTATCTATCTATCTATCTATTAAAATTCATTTAAACAGTGATCACCCCGATAGACTCTTCCCCACCCCATTGCTTTCCAACTGCCCCAGACCAGTGATAGGATCATAGAGCATCGAGACAGCTAAAAGCATGAAATGGTGCTAAACAAAAACAATTGGTAAACATTATTGTAATTTAGTGTTGTTGGTCTAGATATATTACACATTTAAATACGTCACTCATCCAAATCCAACGACCCTTTAATACAAGTTGAGTTGGGTTTTTTAAAAAGTATTTTTTCAAAATGTTGTTCTTGTTTTAAACGCTACAGCTGTAAGAACTAGATCTAGATCGTATACTTTGAAGTATAGAGAACGGCAGAGACGTTTATTTAGATTTTAGATGCTAGTTAGGTTGAAAGTTAGGGAAATAATAGCACTTCACCCGAAAGAAAATGTTCAGTGATCTTCAGCTTATTTGGACTTGAGATAAAAATACACATTCTTAGCACTATCGTCATCCCAACAGCAACATTTGTATGTGAGACATGGAAGTCATCTGTCAAAATTGATCAGAGACTAAATGTGGCTCAACAAAAATGACTGAGACGAAATTTTGGCAGTCAGTTACACAGATCGGGTCTCAAACAAGGAAATCCTATGCCGAACTGGGAGTCTAACACTTTGTGAGGTTGTGACAGAGGTTTGCGGGACATGTTCTCCGACAAAATGAATTACGCAAACCAAGAGATGCGATGACATGGAGGCCAATACGAGAAAAGCACAAACAGGGACGTCCTCGTATAACCTGGCTTCACACCTTCATGGAGGACCTCAGAGCAGTGGACACCAGGTGGCAGGAGGCTTCAGACATTGCCAATGACAGATCCTTGTTGAGACAGTTTGTCGCTCAATGCGCCGAGCGGCGCGGGAGGATCTAAGTCTAAGTAAATAGTCAGACTTGGCAGAATTTAAGTCATTGGTTAATGTGCATGACTGAGCGCATGACGCGTATGATGTAATCATCTTCTTTTTTTGAAGTAACGTCTGTATTATATAAGATAAGTATTAAGAATCGGAGCCAATGCATTCGTATATTGAAAAGGAGCCTATAATTTCAACCTAATACAATTTTTGTTTCCTTCCTGGAAAATATTGACAAATTTTTTTGACATCTCAACATCGCTTCTAATCAATCAGTACAAAGATCAATGGATTACATTTTTTTTCATATTAATCAAATTCGACGAATTGACATAAAGATGTTGATGATTAGTCTCGAGAACTTTGATGATTACTAGATGACCCTGAGGATTTACTAGATGACCTTGGTGATTTTATTAGATGACATAGATGATCTACTATATGACTTTGGAGATTTGTTACATGGCCTTGATAATTTACTAGATGACTTCATGATTTACTAGATGGCCTACATGATTTATCTGAATCCCTTTAATGACGATATAGAGAAGTGAATTGTTAACAATAGTGAAGTGCATAGTTCTGCATAGGGCCGGTCTTACGAATTGCGAGGCCCAATTTAATCTATGCTTATAAGTTCCCTACAATAACAACTATTACTATTAGCTAAATCAGTATATCAACATGTATTATACAACATGCATAGGAGGCAATAGCCGCCAGAGGGTTAATTAAAGTTACGTCAATCGTAAGATACACTAAATATGTTAACCCTTTAAATCCTACATCTATAAATGCCTGTGACAAAAGCCATGCCTGATAGTAATATGCTTAGTATAAATTGCGGAGCTCCTGCTAGGAGCGGGACCCAATTTGGAGAAATCGGTCAAAATTGGCCTAAGGCCGGCACTGGCTCTACAACCTTTAAGCTATCAAAACAATGTATCCACTCTAATGTTATGGACGAGCTGGATCCAGACGCATGCACGTTTAAATCCAAAGTTGTTGTTGTTGTTTTTTAAACTGACGCAGTTTTTCGTTGTAGTAAAGTTCCACAAGTGAATTGTCTGGACTTGTTTTTCATTTTCTCTGGGTTATCTTTTTTTTTCCCCCGCTCAAAAGTTAACTTCCGGTAACAACAATGGCGTCCACTTGAGTTTGAATGTCTCCAAATTAAGAAATGTCTGGAGCTATGTCTCTTGATTTAATTTGTTCTGCTAGTGATGGGCGAATCAAACCATTTCAGAATAAATTTTTATCAAAATGCCGATAAAATCTTGTTTCTATTTTTTTTTCTCCTTAGGCCTATTTTTATGTTAACCGTTGTAGATCTTTCTTCTTTGTGTTTTGTTTCCTTTCTTTTTCTTTGTGTTTTGTTTCTTTCTTTAGTTATTCTGATTTTTTTTTATAGTAACGCTACAATTTTTACTATTGAAAAACATGTTTTAGTATTCTCTATTTCAAGAAGGACGTGTTTTTTTTTTTATTATTTGCATTGACCTAAATATGTCCAAAAGTAGATTTGTGATTCTACCGTAATTTGAATAACTCATCGAGGCATTAGGAGGCGCTGTGGCTGAGTGGTTAAGCGCTGGGCTTTCAAGCCAAGGGTTCCGAGTTCGAATACTGTTGAAGAATGGGATTTTCTATTTCGGGGCGCCTCTAAGTACGCCCAGATCTAGTGGGGTACCTGACTTAAGTTGGGGAAAAGTAAAACCGGTTGTTTGTTGCACTGGCCACATGACACCCTCGTGGGCGACTGAAACTGATGACCTTGACACCATTTGCCCGATAGATCGCAATATCCGAAAGGGGAACATTATTTTTATCATCGAGGTATGTATTGAACATGTTATGATTATATCAGAATTATGAGAAAAACTTTCATTCAATTTGTTTTAACGTGATGGAATTAGCTAATTATAAAAAAAAAAAAAAGGATTGATCTGCCAGGCAGACTTGGGATAACATTGGGCCTACTGGATAGCTCTTTGGTTGATGATCGTATTAACACGTAACCTCCATAATGGTACAGAACACAAGCCTCACCACAGCTTTGGTGTTTGCCTTGTTTTTTTTTTTTTCTTCTTTTTTTTTTCTTTGTCTCTTATTTTTATTTTGTTTTGTTTTTTATTTACGATACCTAAGCAATTTTTTTTTTTTTTTTATTTAGGATACCTAAGCATTTTTTATTATTATTATTATTATTTTATTTAGGATACCTAAGCATTTTTTTTATTTATTTTTTTTTTATTAAGAATACCTAAGCATTTTTTTTTAATTTTATTTTTTATTTAGGATACCTAAGCATTTTTTTTATTTTTTTTATTTAGGATACCTGAGCATTTTTTTTAAATTTAGGATACCTAAGCATTTTTTTATTATTATTATTTTTTATTTAGGATACCTAAGCATTTTTTTTATTATTTTTTTTTTTATTTAGGATACCTAAGCATTTTTTTTTATTATTTTTTTTTTTTTATTTAGGATACCTAAGCATTTTTTTTATTTTTTTTATTTAGGATACCTAAGAATTTTTTAATTTTTTTTTTTAGGATACCTAAGCATTTTTTTTATTTTTTTTATTTAGGATACCAAAGCATTTTTTTTTTATTTAGGATACCTAAGCATTTTTTTTTTATTTTTTTTTTTTATTTAGGATACCTAAGCATTTATTATTATTATTTTTTTTTTATTTAGGATACCTAAGCATTTTTTTTAATTTTTTATTTATTTAGGATACCTAAGCATTTTTTTTATTTTTTTTTTTTTTTATTTAGGATACCAAAGCATTTTTTTATTTATTTTTTTTATTTAGGATACCTAAGCATTTTTCTAATTTTGTTTTTTTTTTATTTAGGATACCTAAGCATTTTTTTTTTTTTATTTAGGATACCTAAGCATTTTTTATTTTTTTTTTATTTAGGATATTTAAGTATTTTTTTTTATTTTGTTCTTTTTTATTTAGGATACCTAATAATTTTTTTTTTTTATTTTTATTTTATTTAGGATACCCAAGCATTTTTTTTTATTTATTTAGGATACCTAAATATGGTACCATTTTGTTTTTTTTTTATTTAGGATACCTAAGCATTTTTTTATTTTGTTTTTTTTTTTTATTTAGGATACCTAAGCATTTTTTTTATTTATTTTTATTTAGGATACCTAAGCATTTTTTTTTATTTTGTTTTTTTTTATTTAGGATACCTAAGCATTTTTTTATTTATTTTTTTTATTTAGGATACCTAAGCATTTTTTTTATTTTGTTTTGTTTTTTATTTAGGATACCTTTGCATTTTTTTTTAAATAGGATACCTAAGCATTATTTTTTTTTTTATTTAGGATACCTAAGCATTTTCTTTATTTTGTTTTTTTTTTGTTTTATTTAGGATACCAAAGCATTATTTTTTATTTTTTTTTATTTAGGATACCTAAGCATTTTTCTAATTTTGTTTTTTTTTTATTTAGGATACCTAAGCATTTTTTTTTTTTTTTTTTTTATTTAGGATACCTAAGCATTTTTTATTTTTTTTTTTATTTAGGATATTTAAGTATTTTTTTTTATTTTGTTCTTTTTTATTTAGGATACCTAAGCATTTATTATTATTTTATTTTTTTTTATTTAGGATACCTAAGCATTTTTTTTAATTTTTTTATTATTTAGGATACCTAAGCATTTTTTTTATTTTGTTTTTTTTTATTTAGGATACCTAAGCATTTTTTTATTTATTTTTTTTATTTAGGATACCTAAGCATTTTTTTTTATTTTGTTTTGTTTTTTATTTAGGATACCTTTGCATTTTTTTTTAAATAGGATACCTAAGCATTATTTTTTTTTATTTAGGATACCTAAGCATTTTCTTTATTTTGTTTTTTTTTTTTGTTTTATTTAGGATACCAAAGCATTATTTTTTAATTTTTTTTATTTAGGATACCTAAGCATTTTTCTAATTTTGTTTTTTTTTTATTTAGGATACCTAAGCATTTTTTTTTTGTTTATTTAGGATACCTAAGCATTTTTTATTTTTTTTTTATTTAGGATATTTAAGTATTTTTTTTTATTTTGTTCTTTTTTATTTAGGATACCTAATAATTTTTTTTTTATTTTCTTATTTTATTTAGGATACCCAAGCATTTTTTTTTATTTATTTAGGATACCTAAATATGGTACCATTTTGTTTTTTTTTTATTTAGGATACCTAAGCATTTTTTTTTTTTTTTTTTTTTTATTTAGGATACCTAAGCATTTTTTTTATTTATTTTTATTTAGGATACCTAAGCATTTTTTTTTTTTTTTATTTTTTTATTTAGGATACCTAAGCATTTATTATTATTATATTTTTTTTTTATTTAGGATACCTAAGCATTTTTTTAAATTTTTTATTTATTTAGGATACCTAAGCATTTTTTTTATTTTGTTTTTTTTTATTTAGGATACCTAAGCATTTTTTTATTTATTTTTTTTATTTAGGATACCTAAGCATTTTTTTTATTTTGTTTTGTTTTTTATTTAGGATACCTTTGCATTTTTTTTTAAATAGGATACCTAAGCATTATTTTTTTTTTTATTTAGGATACCTAAGCATTTTCTTTATTTTGTTTTTTTTTTGTTTTATTTAGGATACCAAAGCATTATTTTTTATTTTTTTTTATTTAGGATACCTAAGCATTTTTCTAATTTTGTTTTTTTTTTATTTAGGATACCTAAGCATTTTTTTTTTTTTTTTTTTTATTTAGGATACCTAAGCATTTTTTATTTTTTTTTTTATTTAGGATATTTAAGTATTTTTTTTTATTTTGTTCTTTTTTATTTAGGATACCTAAGCATTTATTATTATTTTATTTTTTTTTATTTAGGATACCTAAGCATTTTTTTTAATTTTTTTATTATTTAGGATACCTAAGCATTTTTTTTATTTTGTTTTTTTTTATTTAGGATACCTAAGCATTTTTTTATTTATTTTTTTTATTTAGGATACCTAAGCATTTTTTTTTATTTTGTTTTGTTTTTTATTTAGGATACCTTTGCATTTTTTTTTAAATAGGATACCTAAGCATTATTTTTTTTTATTTAGGATACCTAAGCATTTTCTTTATTTTGTTTTTTTTTTTTGTTTTATTTAGGATACCAAAGCATTATTTTTTAATTTTTTTTATTTAGGATACCTAAGCATTTTTCTAATTTTGTTTTTTTTTTATTTAGGATACCTAAGCATTTTTTTTTTGTTTATTTAGGATACCTAAGCATTTTTTATTTTTTTTTTATTTAGGATATTTAAGTATTTTTTTTTATTTTGTTCTTTTTTATTTAGGATACCTAATAATTTTTTTTTTATTTTCTTATTTTATTTAGGATACCCAAGCATTTTTTTTTATTTATTTAGGATACCTAAATATGGTACCATTTTGTTTTTTTTTTATTTAGGATACCTAAGCATTTTTTTTTTTTTTTTTTTTTTATTTAGGATACCTAAGCATTTTTTTTATTTATTTTTATTTAGGATACCTAAGCATTTTTTTTTTTTTTTATTTTTTTATTTAGGATACCTAAGCATTTATTATTATTATATTTTTTTTTTATTTAGGATACCTAAGCATTTTTTTAAATTTTTTATTTATTTAGGATACCTAAGCATTTTTTTTATTTTGTTTTTTTTTATTTAGGATACCTAAGCATTTTTTTATTTATTTTTTTTATTTAGGATACCTAAGCATTTTTTTTATTTTGTTTTGTTTTTTATTTAGGATACCTTTGCATTTTTTTTTAAATAGGATACCTAAGCATTATTTTTTTTTTATTTAGGATACCTAAGCATTTTCTTTATTTTGTTTTTTTTTTTTGTTTTATTTAGGATACCAAAGCATTATTTTTTATTTTTTTTTATTTAGGATACCTAAGCATTTTTCTAATTTTGTTTTTTTTTTATTTAGGATACCTAAGCATTTTTTTTTTTATTTTTTTTTTATTTAGGATACCTAAGCATTTTTTTTTTTTTTTATTTAGGATATTTAAGTATTTTTTTTTATTTTGTTCTTTTTTATTTAGGATACCTAATAATTTTTTTTTTTTTTTTTTTATTTTATTTAGGATACCCAAGCATTTTTTTTTATTTATTTAGGATACCTAAATATGGTACCATTTTGTTTTTTTTTTATTTAGGATACCTAAGCATTATTTTATTTTGTTTTTTTTTTTTATTTAGGATACCTAAGCATTTTTTTTATTTATTTTTATTTAGGATACCTAAGCATTTTTTTTATTTTTTGACGTCAGTTGTCGAGATATCTACATCCTAAGAATCTTTGGGCCTCTTTTCTTTGCTTCTTTGTTTTTTTTGGTTCTGCCTCGTTTTGGGGCTGTTGGCCTCTTTATTGGGCTCCTATATATGTATATATATATATATATATATTATTAAAAAGGTACACTTTAATTACAAATTAAAATTATTTAATTACAAAGTGTCCCAACATGCGAATGAACGAAATTACTTTCAGGTCCTCATAGCAATTTATCGTTCTTAGTTGCACTCTACATGCTATTACTTTAAGTAGAATTGATTTTTGTAAAACAACAAACATAACTTTAAAAAAAGAGAAAATCAAAACAAAGATAAATTATTTGAACAATTAATCCTTTGAGAATATTTTAACCTTTAGAAGTGCCTCTTGAATTCTGGAAAGTGGACAGGTTATTCATGCTACGGTTGTATAAATATATTGTATTTATTATATATATATATAATGTGACAGATTAATGTTTTAATGTAAAGTACTTGGGGTATATACATTGAAAATGTTAACAATAGATAGTTGCATAGAACAATCAAGTAATACACGTTGTACATTCAATAATATTTAAACATTTTAACATCTTAGTCACATTTTTAGCGGCCCCCGTAAGGGGAAAAAGACGCTATTAGGTTTGTGCAAAATGTCCGTCTGTCCGTCTGTCACACTCAGATCTCGAAAACTAGAAGAGATATGAAAAATATTATTTCATCATTAAATCCGGCTTGAAAAGCTTAGGTGCAACGGCTACTTTTGGTTTTCTAAAAGCAAACCGTTTAATTTATAAAAATTATTTATGCAAGCCCTTTTTTCATAAAAATACACCAATTCTAAAACAATTACGTAAATGTAAGGAAGGCAATGTTACAATGTGCTAACGGAGTTCAAGGTACGTTGCGTATTTTCAGTATCACCAAGTCAAATATATTTATAAAATGTACAGAAAATGTTTACAACAAATATAAATAATACTTAAAGATGTTTTTTCTGGTTAACTAGCTGCTAACATTATAAGAAAACATTTCTGTTTGTTTATAAAGGCTAACAATGCACTTTGTATGTAAATATCATGCACATTTTATAAAATGGACTTTTTAAGCAGCGACTTTCGTGCAGTAGCGTAACGTCGCAACATGTTTAGGTGCCAAACTAATTCCTTAAACTATTTTAAAAAATCAGATTTTATTTATTTTTTGTTTGGTGCCCCCATCCGAATAAAAGAAGCTTATTTTTGTGCGTGTCTGTTGGTCGGTCTGTCCGTCACGATTAGATTAACAAATAACACTAGAGGCTATTGTAAATCTGATTTAACCTTTAATTTTTCACTCAGAAATATTGCAATAGTTTAAAGTAACTATAATAGATTGTTCCAGATGTTTTGTGAAAAACAAATCAATGCCAATGAATATTTGTTTGCTCTTCTAAGTTATTGTAGATTTAATTTCCATGCTTAAACGTTGCAAGAAACACATGATCTTTAATATATTGTTCCGGTTTTAAATGTAAATAGCATATAAATGCCAAATAAAAATATCTATACTGATTTATATTTCGTTAACTATAAAGTTGTTCCGGATATTGTTTTATAAAAAACAAATTTATGTCAAATAATTATATTTTTTTAAAAATATCGACATAAGGTTATTCAGGATTTTAAAATAAAAAAGTAATTTACTAGAAACGATTATTGAAAATCAATTTTTAGACTTATTTTACAGTTAATTTTCTTGCAGAAACATAATAAAAGTTGTTTAATCGGTAAAGAATGTTCCGGATTTTGTTTTGAAAAAGAAATCGACCTATTACCTTAATTTTCTTACAAATCGTCGCCAAAAATGATCCGAATTTTATATGAAAATCTAATAACGCTAATAAATGTTTGAAATCCCTCTTCTAATAAATAAAACAAATAATTTTCTCATTTACGAAAATTGGTTGTTCCCGATTTTTTATGAAAAATAGTTTAACTCTATTTATGTAAAATCGCACTTCTCTCTTACACTACATTTAACTTTCTATCTAAAACGTTAAAAAATCTAATTATCGTTAATATTATGCTCTGAGTTTTAAGAAAAAAAACTTCCTAACACCAAAGTATGGTTTGATAAAATCACCATAAGGGTATGGTACATCTAATTTTCATAACAGACCATCCCAAAAATGTAATTAACATCATTTGATTAATCTGGAATTCTTATTTCTTTCTCACTATAAATATATAAACATCCGGACAATCTATACTAGAAACTTAAAACTAATGCGATGTGAGGGAAGGGAAATTAATTTTAATCAGATTTTCAATTGCTTTAAGTCTTTTATTTTTCTCGCTATTAACATAACGGACAGACAAACTGACAGACAAAACAAAAAAAAGCGTCTTTAATCCTTTTATATATATATATATATTAAGTCTAACTAGCCCATCAAATGAAATGCTAAAAGAACTCACTCGGTGCACCAATGTCTATGAACCCTCGAGAAGCTGCTCGTTAAGAAGACATTTTTAGTCAAACTAGGACGTGTGACGTAATGGAATCTTTTTCCTTGGACTTCATATGGAGTTAATTCTTTAAATGAAATGCTAAAAGATCTCACTCGGTGCACCAATGTCTATGAACACTCGACAAGCTGCTCGTATAGATGATATGTTTTAGTCTAACTAGGCCGTGTGACGTAGTGGATTTTTTTCCTTTGACGTCATATGGAATAAATTCTTTAAATGCTAAAACAACTCGGTATAGTAATGTTTATTAAACCTCGTAATGTGACTCGCATTTTAAAAAGATATAATAGAATTAGATCTAATCTAGATTTTTTACACAAGTTCTAGATTTTTTTTTACACTAGAGCTAGATTTTTTACACTAGATCTAGATTTTTTACACTAGATCTAGATTTTTTTTCTTACACTAGAGCTAGATTTTTAAAACTAGATTTAGATTTAAGTTCTAATTAAAATCATTATAGAATCTAGATCTAGAATTTCTTGGTCTAGTTTAGAATGTTTGTTGTTTTACATGTTACGGATGTTCCTTCAGAGTTGTAGCTGCCTGGTCGTGCGGTTTGCGCGCTGGACTGTCGTTCGGATCTATCGACGGTCAAGGGTTTAAACCCTGCCCGCTCCCATCCCACGTCGTCCTGCGGGAGGTTTGGACTAGGAAGTAAACTATCTTCAACTCTGAAGGAACATCCGAAATATGTAAAACATTTACAAACCTCCCGTAGGACGACGGGGGATGGGAGCGGGCAGGGTTTGAACCTGGGACCATCGATGAATCCAAACGACAGTCGAGCGCGCAAACCGCACTACCAGACAGCCATGATTTAGACTAGATCAAGATCTATAATTTTAATTTCTAGGCTTAAATTGTAGTTGTTTTTTTTTAGTCTAGATTGTCAATATGTCAATATTGCAATGTTATAAAATACTAAAACTAATCTACTATTTTAATATTAGTCTATTAATTGAATATCTAGTTGTTTTTTTTATATAAATCTTATCTAAATTACATCTACATTATCCCAAATATATATTTTAGATCTAGATCTAGTAGATATAGATATTGAGAGTGCTTAATTAGTAGTTTAATTTGTCTCCATTGCTTATGGTTTTTCTATTGTAATTATTGCTACAATTAAACTAATTCTTTATATTATCTGTTTTTTTAAATGTGTATATTCATATATACACACACTTGAGCTTACGTGAGCATTAACATATGAAGTGCCTATCAACTTCAGAGATAAAAGTAAAGTTATTATTATTCGAGAAATTGAAGATTTTTTTTTTAGTCTACAAGTCTAAAAATATGACCTTCTTTTGTAAACATGCTGACAATACGTGCGTCCTAACTTAAGGTGGTCACCTGTCAATCTATAAACTCAATGTTATGGACTAAACCAGTGATGCCCAACCTAATTCGACCTGCAGGCCATTATAATTTCCAACCCTCGCGTAGCGGGCCACAAGACCGGAATGGTAGAAAAACGAAATGAAATAAACCTGAAACTATTTGATTAGAAACTTACATTCATTAGTGAGACATTGGAAGTTTATCTTTAATTTACGCATCGGAAAGTGGCTTCTTTTTGTTACTAAAAATGTGAGCAACATTGTAGCTAGTTTTAACACCGACTCATTGCCTTGTTTCTTTTTCTTATTATTTTCATTGATCCTCCAAGTCAAATCTTTAGGCGTAGTTTAACAATGTTTTATTGGCGTCTCAAACCAAGAATGCCGCCATATTTGTTCATAATACTGCTTTATGTGTTCATAATACCGCTATATGTGTTCATAATACGGCTATATATGTTCATAATACCGCTATATATGTTCATAATACCGCTATATATGTTCATAATACCGCTATAAATATGTTGTTGTTTGCTCCCCTGATATATATCTATATCTTTATTTCTATATATATATATATATTTATACCTTCATCTAAACACCAAACTGCGTCGTGTGTGTATGTTTGTGTGTGTGCGTGTGTGTGTTTTGTGCGTATAGTGATTCACTTTCAACAATCTTTCTGTACGTTTCATTGTTTGTCGTGGACTGTCGTTGACCTGTAGCACCTGACTGCTGGTAGACAACTTCAACGTTGTAGGCGTGCTATATTGTAACATATAGAATTTGAAATAACTTCTTTGTGGGCAAAAAGTAAATATGAACTTTTATTACAATATAGACACATTCAACTTGAGATGAAATGAAATAAATACAGTAGACTTAAGGAATGATATAAAATGGTATTTTTTAAGAATCTAATTCACTGTAATTTAGAAATTTAACAATTTAACTTTTTTTTTGGGGGGGGGGGGGGGGATTTTTTTTCTGGGGGGGTGGGGGGGGGTGCCACAAAGTACAAATGCTACAAAGGCAGTCATTACAAAAGCTCTGGCATCTTGGGCTAGTCTGTCTTTGTGAACAGAGCTTACGGCAGTGCCGCTTATCTTGCATCATTCACACAATGATTAGCCTCCAACCAATTCTTACCGTCACCATAGAAACTCACACACAGACACACACACACGCACACCGTACCACAGTTGGACACCACGATCTGTTCTAAATGCAGTGGCATACCCACGGCTGTGCGGGAGTTGTGGGCCGCATCAGCTATCAACTGTTTAGAGCAGTGATTCCCAAACTTTTGACTAAAGTGTGCACTTGTATAATTTTTTTTTTAAACTCTGAGGAACCTTGCGTCTATGAGAAGAATAAACATAATAAATGGCTATTTTGTAAAAAAAAAAAAAGTAACAGAAAAAAAAATACAGCATTGTTGATGAGGTGCAACCCCCCCCCCGCCAGCGAGTCTTCAGGTACCCCTGGGGGTACGCGTACCCCACTTTGGGAAACACTGGTTTAGGGGGTCGACTATTTACTACAGCATTGAATGAAGCTCCATGCATTTTACTTACTGAAACTTTTAATATGAAAGACACTCTAAACTCTAAACTCTAAACTAGTCCTAGGGAGGACTTTGCTCAAACAAGAATAAGCTTTGCCGAATAAATGTGTTTTGAGCTGGGGATAACAAAAATTACATTTTCTTTCCTCTTCAAAGACCACCCAACTGACCTGCTGACCACTAAACGGACCTGCTGACCACCAAACGGACCTGCTGACCACCAAACGGACCTGCTGATCACAAGCAAAAACGAAAAACTCAATCTGTATGGCCATATGACAAGTTCCTCGGGGCTTACAAAGTTCTTCCTTAAGGGAACAGTACCAGGAAAAAAAAGGAAAAAGTGACGGAGAGAGGCGATGAGAAGACAACATCGAAGAATGTAGGGTGTGATATTACTAGAGACTCATTTCATAGTGAAAGATGGTTGAAGGATCATGTGTGGCGCCCCAACGGTTCACCAGACTAAGAGATAGGTGAAGGTAAAAACACGATTGGGGATTATAGAATTTAAAAAGATGTGGATTTATGTATTTCTAATTACTGTGTGAGCCACTCTCGTAAACCATAGATCATTTTACAAGTGCGACATGTGCGTGTAGATGAAATTAAATTTAAAACAAAGGTGCATAAGAAAGAAAAATAAAAAGTCTACAAAATTATAAAAGAGTATTGTCCCTTGGATTAACATTTTCGATAAATCTCAATTTGAAGTGAAATAGAAAGTATTCAAAGAGAAACAAGTAAAGGTAAGTAACAACTACAACAGCTCTTGTGAAGTTTATTTGAAGTTACCTCCCTTCGACTAAAGGTTTCAGTTTATCCCATACCTGTCTGTACGTATTCATCAAGGTAAATCTAGTTGAACGAACGAACGTTACTTTTATCAGATCCAATAACCTTTTAGGAGAAAATAAAAATTAACCTTTAAAATGTGCAAAGACAAACAATTTAACAAGCAGAACATTACAAAAAAAAACTATTTTAAAAAAAAAAGCTCATCTAAGGAGAAGAACTTTGCACTTACAACTACATCTTTCAATAATGTAGAAGTTATTTCCATTATTTGACATCAAGTTAATTACCAATATTTAATTGACAAAATGGTTAGTTTTTAAATTGATTCATGTTTTCATAGCTACAATAAATTACTGGTCAAAGTTTTAACTGGATCCCAGAATGGGAGAACTAACGTTTACAATTAGTCTAAACCCTACATAATTAGCCATATCTGTCAATACTTTAGGATTAAAATCCATTGTTGGTATAAAAAAAATATATAAATAGCAGTAACTATTTGACTAATTGGTGGTTCTTTTTTAATAGATTAATGTATTGTTATGGCCAGTGAATAAAAGTGCAAAGTTGGGGAGAAATAACGA
This sequence comes from Biomphalaria sudanica, assembly GCA_036873155.1. Classification (NCBI taxonomy): domain Eukaryota; kingdom Metazoa; phylum Mollusca; class Gastropoda; family Planorbidae; genus Biomphalaria; species Biomphalaria sudanica. The sequence continues at coordinate 1,094,936 of JAZGLO010000453.1, read as the reverse complement.
GCTCAATCAGACAGACAGACAGACAGACAGAATTGATATAAGCTTTGTTTAAAAAAACTACTTGTCAGATAATGCCAATTTGTAATTAAAAATCGCAAGAATATACAGGAGAACAAGCCCAATAAGAATCGACAAGTACATTTAATGTTAGAATAATATAATTTTTTTTGGGCGGCGATATGCACCTTCCATTACTGCTACAAATAACCCTGGACTCTTCTTCTAGCCAGGTTTTTTTTTTACACTGAGCTGTTTGCTCCTTTGCAGTATTTGCCAATGAACTATTCTGTTCAGCTCTTCCATATTATTTGTTTTTTCTGGTTTTTATGTTAGCAGTGTCAGGGGGTGTCAGAGGGGAATTCAAAGTAGACCTGGTGGTTGTTCAAAACCTACCCGATGTTGACAAATCCATTCCATTCTATACAAAGTTTGGGACACGAAGCGGAAAAAAAAGTTAAAAATTCTAAGAACTTAAAAACTAAAAACTGTCATTTAAGAGTTACCTTGACCTTCTCCTATCCTTTAGTCTGTTAGAACGTTGGGGCAGCATGAAAGATTCGTCGACCGGCTTTCTCCATTCTTCTCTTTCTTTTTTCCTTAGTTAGAACCTCTTTCAATGGCAGGCCCTTCAATTCTTGTATGTTGTCTTCCCATCACTTTCTCTGTCTGCCTCTTCTTCTTTGTCCCGGTACTCTTCCTTGAAGGAAGGTCTTTGCGAGCCCCGAAGACCTTGTAATATGTCTGTGTCTATGTCTAGTCTATGTCTAGTTTTTACATGTCTCATTTGTCTTTGTCACAGGGTGTTTCATATGTGTAGTGTGACATTAGGGCTCGTTGACTGGGATGGTAGTCTTTGCCAGCAACCATTCATTCAGTTATCTATTGGACATGATTGGGCCATTCTGCTTGTAGCAGAAAAGAAGACATTTTTTTACGATAACATATTCACATCTGTCACGGATGAATGTGTGTATGTATGTATCATCTATTTTTACAATCTGCGCGAATGACCGGAAGTGTGTTTTGTTGTCAGAGACAGAGACCAGCGTGTGTGATATACAGTAAAGCTGATTAAAGTTTATGTGTTTGATCTAGTGGTTTCATTGTTTTATTTCGTTAACTAGAACTGAACCAGGGACACATAGACGTATCGAGACCTAAGGTAGATTCTATCGAGTTATAATTATAAATACAATAGGAAAGCTGTGACAACATCTATATTTTTTGTCAAGATGGCGTTGCACTGTGGCGACATGCAATTTGAGCATTCAAGTTGAATTCTAATATGTGGGATTTTACGTCTCGGGAGACTATCATCTCCCTTTGCAGCTTCTTGTGTGACTAAAGAGGTCAATCCTTGGTACACAGCTGCTGTCACGGGTTGGGCATATGTAATTACGTACTGTTGTAATTTCATCCTTATTTCTGCTGCTGTTGTATATGGCATCTTAATCCGCGACCCTTCCTTTATGCTCGCTCTCCATGTGGATCTATCCAGTGCCAATTTTTTCCAGCTGCTAGTGTCGATTTTGAAGAGCTTCATGTCGCGTTTGCATACATTATACCGTAAAAGTGGGAGGCCAGCGGCTCTCCTGCCTTCTATTAGATCGCCATACAGAATGTCTTGTGGAAGTCGATCTACTGGCATTCTACGAACGTGACTAAGCCAGCCAAGGCATCTGCTGCTGATAACAGAGAGGATGGCCTGGCACCCTGCTCTTCGTAACGCTTCCTCATTGGTTAATTTATCTTGCCACCTTATTTTAAAAATCCGCCTTTGGCAACGGAGTCGGAAGATTCAGCTTTTTTCCTGCCATGAGTAGGTTGACCATGTTTCACTTCAGTATATCAATGTCCTCATAACACAGGTCTGATAGACTAAGGCTTTAGTATTTAATGGTATAGAGGCTAAGTACGCTTTAACTTAGCTTGGCTTGGCTACCTATGAAGGAGGCTCGATGTTTGGGCTGAGTTGTGTTTACTGAACGCATAAAGGCAGCACGGAAATCCTACTTCTAGATACCCCCTCCCCCCACCCCACCCACTGGTCCACAAATGAGATTGTACCATAGCGCTCTGAACATGCTATAAGCATTAAAGTAGCGCTACATTAAAGCGATAATAATTATTATTATTGTTATTGTTAGTCAGCAAGATGCTGATGTTTCTTTAGGTATGTTTTGTTTGATGTAAGGCACAAAATGTAAGATAAATTTACCACTGACTCAGGCAACCCATTCCATGTTCTAATAGCACTAAGGAAGAAGGAGCATTTGTAAACATTTGTCTTAGCATAAGGAACAAGGAATGTGCCCTTTTCACTTACAATAAAGTACTCTCCCATTTTCTACTTTTATCTCTCATTCCCGCTGTCTGTTGGTGCCAATCATTTTGTCGAGCATTGCAGTTTCATTATTCATATTAAGAAAAGCTAGAAACAACTAGCAAAAAACAACAACAATAATCTAATAGCTATAATATATACATAGATATGGAACAGGCATGGAGTCATTTAATATGGATAAGCGCGAACATACGTTACTCCTCCTTCACTGACATTTCGTAATAGTCCGATTTACCAGTTTTTAAAAAAGAATGTATTATCTCCCCCTTATCAACCCGGTAACAGGCCACCCGTCACAACTCCAGCTTCCATCCTACCAATCAGCGATTTCCTCGACTTACAGCCTCCACTCACCCGTGAACAGGGATCGGCTTTAGCTGGATCCAATCAATACCTGTTCTTCATCGATTCCACTCAAACGGCATAGTTTATGAAGCTTTAAACAAAATGGTTACCTCTTCCCACCCCCCACCCCCACCCCCCCTAAATCACCCAGCCCGCCACCCTCTTCTCCAGCAATAACAACTATTTGTATTGTATTCATTAACTCAAAAGTCGTTGAAAAAATGTTTTAATAATATTTAAGTCATTCTCCTATTTTTCATCGCTCGTAGCAATCTGACAGTCACATTTGTGATACCATGAAATTAGTGGGGGTTTTTTTATGCAATGTATCTTTTGGAAAGAAAAAAAAAAAGAAATAGCCGAAGATAAAGGCTCTTATAGAAAAATATTTTAAAATACACACGCAAGTAATTAGCAATTGTTATATTGCTACATTGTAGCATTATAACATTAAATAATTGATAATTGCTTAATTTTTATTGATCAATTTTTGTTTGTTTGATACATTAAAAAAATTCTTAAAGTTTTTATTTGATCTGACAACGGGAGTGGCAAGAGTAACACGTACAATTATCTATGGGGACAAAACCCCATATATTTAGCCATACATATGTGATACTGAGGGATGAATTTCCCTTGATGGTGTCAAAAAAAATTATTTACCAGTAATTAATTGACTAAATGGTTAATTATTTTTAATTGATTCATGTATTGTCTTCGCCAATGAATAACTGACCAAAGTTTTAATTTCATCCCAGAATGGGTTATGTAGAAATAAAATGTTCAAACTTTATACTAGACAGAAGTGATATAAGCTTTGTAAAATTAGTTGGCCTAGTTTTGAAATGAATAAAGTTTTAAATCGTGGTATGCATCAGTCTTTTTCATAGTTTCGGTTCTATTCATGCTTTCTAGAATCTCTCATACTTATTTGAAACCAAACAAGATCAGACGGACGACCTACAAGGGAATTTAGAGTGTAAAACCAGCAGGATTGCGACATTCCAGGTGACGCACGATTGCGAACCGCTCCTGGTAATTCTAAAACTGATCATAGAGTAATGTGTAGAGATCTTATTTCTTCTCAACTTAATTCCATTTTTAAAAAATCTACAGACTTTTATTCATTGCATTTCAAACCATTTTCTTTGCTTCATTTTCTTGCTTGCTTTAAGCCTCTTTAAGGCGCCAATGCCACATCGTATGAAAGAGAAAAAGAAATTTAAACATTGCAGCATCAACCAAAAAGAGCATATCAATAGAATTTCTGGAACCTTCTTAGAAAGAACAAATTTATTATATGCTCAGTGCCTGCCATGGCCTAGGCGGCTTTCTTTGTCTGACGTCATTGTCTCTTTATGAATTTCTGTTTCATCTTTTCGTGCAAGTGTTGATACAGTACGGCCGGTGTAGCTCACGTCTGTCAGTAGATGCTGGAGCCTCGTCTGAAGACTTTAAAGAGGGGATGTTGCGTTTGCCGAGGACACGCTTTACACTCAGAAGAGTGTATTGACAAGCAAACAGTGATAAAAGCAAGACAAAACTGGAGCTAACTGGTTGGCAAACAGTGTGCTCGGTTCACCCGGTGCCAGAGCGGTTTATTCTTCGTATTTTTTTATGAGAGCCATTTACTGAGAGCAATAGTCTCGGAAATATTTTTTTAAATGTCATTTTTAGTCGATGGAATAAATTTATATTTAATTGTTTCTCTCTCTCTTTCTCTCTCTTTCTCTCTCTTTCTGTGTGTGGTTGTGGTGACAACATGAATGTGTGTGTGAGCGTGTGTCAAAGTAGATGTGTGAATATGTGTGAGAACGTGTGTGTGTGTGTGGACGCGTCAAAATGTTTGAGGAATGTTTAACGAATATTTTAATTAGAAGAGGATAAAATAAAATGGAATACAAGATGGTATAAAACATTACAGTATAATATGCAAATGGTACCAACCATTAGAATACAGATTAGTAGAAAACGAGATTGTAGAATACTTTATAGTTGACTAAAACTGGTAGAATGCATGATAGTAGAATGCAAAATAGTAGAATGCAAGATAGTAGAATTCTTGATATTAGAATACAACATGGTCGTATACATAATAGCAGAATACACGATAGTAGAATGCATGATAGTAAAATACAAGATGGTAGAATACATGACGTTAAAATACAAAACGGTAAAATGCATGATAGTCTAGGACGATGTGGCATAATCAAGAAAGAGGAGAGTTCAGACCTTCTTGTCACAACAATTAGCCAGTTTTCTTTTGCTGATAGAGTCCTTAAAACTGACTTTTTCTTTGACTCAATTGTCTTTTGATGCATATATTGGTCTCGGTGTGGTACCTCATATCAGTAAACATCAATACTGACAATGTATGTTTGGGCACAGGATGGTAAACTCAGCTTTTCAAAAGTGCTTTTAGCTTTTGAGATCATGACGTACACTTGGACAGACAGACAGCATAAAACATATAGAAGTTTTTCTTCAACACCGGCTTCTAAAAAATGCACGTCACAAAATATACTTTTAGAAATATTAAATACAATATATCAAGAAGCTAAGTGCACATAAAACTTAGCTTGTCTTGGCTACCTATGAAGGGGTCTCGAGGTTCGACACCCGACTCGGGCAGAGTTGTTTTTACTGAGCGCTTAAAGGCAGCACGGAAAAACCTTCTCCTAGATACCCCTGCCTCCCCCCCCCCTAATGGTCCAAAACTGAGATTGGTCCAAAGTGCTATAAGCATGAAAGTAGCGATATATATGAAAGCCATAATTTATGTATATATATATATATATATATATATTGTTACGAATCTCACTATCCAGGCTCTCTGCAAACTGCACCATACACCACCAACTTAAAGAACTTGACATCTCAGGGCTCCAAAGTAACGTAACACATTAATAGTTGAATAAATAACAGCCAACACTGTACAATCGGCAACACGTACACTGTACAAAAATATCTCTCCGATAACACCGTACCGCCGTATCAACTCTTGCACTGGCCTCTCCGTCTCGTTCCGGCTTGCATTGGGTTCAACAGTTCAGGACTGACTTCACAAACTGGGCTCGTTGTGTCGGGCTCGATCACAGACCAAGATCAAGACGCCAGACGTCTCAACTGTACTTGACAGTACTCCGCACTGAACCGTCGTAATGCTCCGTACAGAACCACTCCGTTGAACTGTGCTGTAGTCAACCGTGTTCTGAACCCCTGCCTTGAACCTTCTCTCGTGAACTGTTTTGACTGCGACACCTCCACTCTTTATATAGGGTCCCTGCTGGCCTTCTAGAACCGGGCAGAACGTCGCTCGACCATTCTGGGTGGTCATAAGACTACATCCTTCGTGACGCTCCTGAGCTCTGTTCACGACGCCGATCCTACTCGAACCTTCATGTTGACACTCGTCTCGGCTGACCGTCGCAACTCGTCACGGTTGACCGCTCATCTAGCGCTGGCCTGGGGCGATTTGCGTCGGCTGACTACACTCACACCACTACCCCCATCTGTGCCACCACCAGGTTTATAACAATATAAATTCTTTTGAATGCCACTATCATGATGAGGAAAGAGTTAATTCCAGACTTATTTTTTACGCTGACATAACTTAGACACCCTATCTGTCTCTTCACACACACACAGAACTGATACGAACGCACATCGACGCACACACTCACAATACCCAATGTTAATTAAACTTGCAATGCGGCGCTAGTGAGAATGCGTAAAAAGATGAGCAAATATTCATTCGGATTCCAGGTTCGAGTCGAATTAATTAGCATAATTGTCCCTCTCTCTCTCTTTCTCTCTCTCTCTCTCTCTCTCTCTCTCTCTATCTGAGTGTGTGTGTGTTCTCTTCGTCAAAGTGTTCAATTCGTCAACATGTTTTTTTGTTACAGATCTAGGTCAGTGTTGATTAGAATAATATCGATGGCTAATTGTCACATAGCAGAATCACAGATTCATCTATAATATATATGCAAGAGCCTTAACTTATCCGCTCACCTATCACTAACTCTCCCACTTGTGGTGGACGAAAAAGAATTCGAAAATGTAACCTGTTATTACTTTTCATAGCGCCTAGAACAACTGAGCCATTGTCACGATTGAAACCACAGCGGTTAAGTTTGCCAAAAAGGAATTTTATTTGCAATGTCAACCCAATTTTTTTAAAATATACGACATACAGAATAAAAAAGTACAAGATTATTCTGTCCTCCTTTTTAAACCCTATTGAAACTCTTTTTGTTTGGCGGGAATCTTTTGCTTTTGTAGTCGTGAAATAAAAACAAACATCTTTTTGTTATATAAAACAGACATCGACTTAATTTGTATTTTTGAGTGAAAAATGTATTTAAAAAAAAATGAAACGTAGGCAGGGCCGGTCCTAACAATTGCGGGGCCCTATGCGAAACTGATTTCGCTGGGCCTAGTCTGGGTGGGAATAAGGGTCATAAGTGAAAATTAAGATTTTGTATTAGAAAAAAAAATCGACTATGAATTTTATTTATTCTTTACTCAGAAGAAAATTGCGATAAAATTAACTTTACTTTACGAACCTTGCAAACTATGGCATATTTATATGCCAGTGACTATAAAAGTAAATAAAGAATTGTATCTTCCGATTAAGGTGAAAATTCGCCTGATAATTACATTTTATTACATGAAAGCTGACAATGCCTTTTTTTCTTTTCGGTAGGATTGGCGTTTTCCGCAATAAATAACACCCACAAATTACAATTTTGACTATTTTTCATGAGATTTTTATGAGTTTTCAGGAGATTTCAATAAATTCATGAGATTTCCATGCCTTTTTGTATGTATTCTGCAATTTAATAATTACACCTAGATTTAGCGCGGAGCCTATGAAAGCGCGGGGCCCACTGCGACCGCATAGGTTGAGGTGGCCTAAGACCGGCCCTCAACGTAGGTATAATTATAATATCTTATGTGTTGAGGATGTAGGTAAAACAAAAATAGTAGAATTCTTGGGAGAGAGCGTGTTACGAAACCAGATTTAAAAAAAAACAAATTCAGACTAAAAAGCAGCTTATGAAATGCTATAATATTGAATTAAGAAGCAGAAGAAAAGTCAATGATTGTTATGTGGAAATATTTATTTTGGCGGCTGTTTACGGTTGGGGGGGGGGTGAGAAAATGATAATAGAAATCTCAGGCCAGAAGTAGGTGTTTTGGGAGGTCGATATAAGCGGGACGTTCTAATTCACGGGCCAAAACATCTATATATATAATTCTCTTTATGGCTCAAGAGTTTGGACACGCAAGAAGAAGTAAAGAATGATCACTCTTTTATTTCTGCAAGTCGGACGAACTAGAGTTACAGTACAAAAAAAAAGAGGGGGGCGGAGAACAAGCAGTATTCACCCGTCACGAAGTAGCAGAGCCGGGCCGTTGTGACCAAGAAAGATCACTCTCTTTTTTATTTCTACCTCACGTAAATTTAGCGGCGTAAAAAAGGGGAAGGTAGAACAAGTAATCTACCTTGTTATCACCCGTCACTAAAAACCAGGGCCGGACTCAACCGTAGTGGGGCTCTATGCGAAACGGATTTCGCGGGGCCAAGTTTGGGTAAGGATACGGATAATAAGTGAAATGTAAGAGTTTGTATTAGAAAATAAATTCGTATTTGCATTTTATTCATTCTTTACTACGTACAGAACTACTTTACGAGCCTTCCGTGTAACGAAGTCATACAACGCAGTGGGCCCGCACTTTCATAGGCCCAGCACTAATTCTAGGTGTAAATTATTACATTAAAATATTATAACTTTTATATTATTACATGGTTTCCTCGGCCTCCTGATTTTCCAGAGCCTCCTGGAAATCTCATGTAAATGCTAAATATATACGAAAAAGTCCTGGGAATCTCATGAAATTAAAAATCTTCTGAAAACTATAAAGATCTCCTGAAAAATAGACAAAATTTTCATCTTGTAGTGCCAATCCTACGCCCGATATAAAAAAAAAAAGTCATTGTCAGTTTTCATTTAATAAAAATGTACTGCAAATACGAATGTAGTTTCTAATACAAAATCTTAACTTTGACATTATGCTACCCAGACTGGGCCCAGCGCAATCCGTTTCGCATAGGGCTCGCGATTGTCAAGGCCGCCCTGATCAAACATATCTGCTTTAACCTCTGCACACGACTAGCAGCCTCATACTGGCGTCCGCGTGGAAACGTTCGAAACAGTTAGAGATGGAAATACATTTCGTCCAGTGATTCCCAAAGTGGTCTATATAGACCCCCAAGGGGTCTACGAGACAAAAAAGTTTGGAAACTACTGATTTAGTCCACCAAGAAGAACGCAATGCAGAATGGAAATATAGAACCCAGTAAACAGCAATTGGTGGAAATTAAAAAAATAAGCCTCATCACTCTATTACTGCCCACCAGACCGTTCTCCAAGGGGAGCGTTGTCTCAATAACACTCCGCTAAATTACTAATGGTTAAAAGAACAAAAGTAGAGGGTCTCCCTGTGGTGATCGGCCTCAGGATTCTCTTTCCAGTCCCAAGTAACATTTAAATCTTTTGAATCTCATAGACAGAGAGAATGTTTTCCAGGCCAATGAAGAGTGGACTTAAGAGACTCGACTATTACGGCAGTCATGCATCAACTTTAACCTCATGACCTCACCGCTCTCCTGACCATCGAACCCTGTCTCGTTAGTTGATCAAAGAGGGCGGCTAGAAGAAGACAAGATGAAATGAAAGAGAGAAAGAGGGCGGGGGTGGTGGGGGGACAGACGAGTGAGCTAACAAGACAAGGCGTGACAGAATCGTGCAAGTCACGAGGTGGTGGGGGGAGGGGGGACGAAGAGAAAAAAAAATGCAAAGGTAGATGGCCGGGGGGTGGGTGGGGGGGGGGGAGTTGCTGAGTAAATTGTCCTTTAATGTATCGGTGACTAAGTACGATAGGGATCAATACCATTGCAGCACTCAGATAATGTCCTGATCGATTGGAATCAAATCAAGATGGGGCGGAATGGGGGGGGGGGGGGTTGAGAGTGGGCAATCCATGCGAGATAATTTGTTCTACTGCAAGATGGAGTCTGCAGATTACTCAGCTAGCTGGATAGACACACAGATCCATTACACTCTAATTATACTCAATGTCTCATTTTATACCGTTTCTCTTGCTCAGACTTTATTCTGTGCGCTTTTTTTTTTGTGTACTTTCATATTCGTTCTCTCTCTCTCTCTCTCTCTCTTTTCTAAAAGTTGCCTTTGCGCTCTTTCACTGTTTTTTTTCTTCCTTATTCTCTTTCATTCTCTTTCTCTCCTTATTTTCATTCACTCTCTTACTCTCTTTTACTCTCTTTCTCTCCCTTATTCTCTTTAACTTTCTTTCTCTCCCTTACTCTCTTTCACTCTCTCCCTTACTCTCTTTCACTCTCTCCCTTACTCTCTTGTAATCTCTCGCTCTCTTGCAGTCATTCTCTCTTTCAATCTCTTTCATGATCTCTTTCATTAACACTTTATTACTTTATATATATATATATATATATATATGTTCTCTTTTTCTTTCACCTCATTCTCTCTCTCTCTCTCTCTCTCTCTCTCTCTCTCTCTCTCTCCAATTCTATTAGGATAATTGCCCGACAGTTTCACAATTCTCTCTATTTGCCCGCTTAAAGTTGTCTCCCTTGTTCATTTTAGTCCAGTATCTAAGTCAACCGAACCAGATTTTATTGCCTTCTTTACTCTGTCAATTACACCAAGAGCTTGAAGTTGTAAAAAGTATCAACTATGGTACCCTATCACACTTCACTCGTACGCCCAGTCAAAATCGCTTGGTCTTGTTCATTTTCCTCCAGCTTGCACGCCCAGTCATAATCATCATCATCAGTCTCTGATTTCTGTCGCAGGTGTGATGTGACGGTTTGTGTAACCGAATTCCAAAATCCGTTATATAGTAAGAGAACACCTCTTTTAAAATAAAGTTTAACCATTGTTTACATTTAAATTTTACTTTTCTAGATCCTCACGATCTCCGTTTTTTTTTTATCTTCCCTGCTCACCCAGAGTGCTGTCCCCATTTGTTTATATAGTTTCCAGGGTTACGGTTGTGTTGCTATCACTTTCTAGTCTGCCCCAACCCATCCCCAGCCTCACACATTGTTCTCACGTACCCAGGACTTTATTATTAGATTCGACCCCCACATACTGACCCCTCCCCTTTCCCTATCTCGCTTTCTCTAGTATTTCCCATGTCCATGTGGTCTGTCAAGAACGGTCAATGCGTGTGGTTAAATGATAATGTGACTCTTTACACAACATCTCTACATAACTGCTACAGTTCATTATTGCGCCAGCTTTAATACCCGAATGAAATACGCAGAAACTGGCTTCAATCAGATCAACCTATTTCAACTCAATTCTAATGTTAATAAGTACTTGAAGTATGTCCTGAAAAGTAGGCATAAAAAAAATTTAGACTTTGTAATGGCCACGTGACACCCTTTTATCTTTATCTACAGACAAAGGTCAATTTTTGGTTTGGGAAACGCGAACGTCAGTGAAAGTTGCAATGCTAAAATAAAAATAACTTTCAACCGTAATCAACATTTGAGCATCTGATGCAAAGTTAGAGGGCACTACAGATCTATTGGTGCTTTTAACAATATTGTAAATAGATCAATCTCACCTTTGCCTACATTTATAAACATCTGGTTAACATTATTTAAGCAAGAGAATACGTCATATAGGAAAAAAAAGAGAAATAATGAGAAATATGGTGGCCATGTAAGGTACCCAAAAGAAAGACGTTATAAAATAAAGAGGAAGTTAGGTGGGAGGTGTTGAAAGAAAGACTTACTAAGTACTGTTCAGGACTATCTAATACAAAATTACTTAGCGTGACAAATGAAATAGTTTCAACATTTAAAACAAAAATGATCTTATTCCTTTAAAAGATTAATCCTATGTTATGTTGGCCTCCTTCAGTTGTAGAACGACTATTGCTCATCTAGTAGAGCACTTTTATATATTATAGTAGTGTGTAGCCCTATTCTCGAGAGACATTCCCATGTATCGTAGGATAATGTTAGAGACCAGCTTTTATTTTTTTCATTTTTTGGGACGTTTTTCTTCCAGAGCTGAGATCAATGCTTTTTCTCTATCCATAGCTTTCTTGGTCATCATCTCTCTTCATATAGTGTGGTCTACTGTTTTGAGGTCCCGTTTGATTACATCCACATATTGGAGGTCAGTACGACCAGTTTTTCTTGAACCAGTCGCAAGCTGACCATAAAGGATGACTTTCTGGATAAGATTAACCTCCATCAGGCGGACTAACTAAGCAAAGCAAGAGAGAAATTTAAAGTAATTTCCCTTTGCGCTGCCTTTGGAGGAGCTTGAAAATCCCATGGCAAGAGAGAGTACCACTGAGATATATGCTCGAACGGGTCTTCCCAGCATCTTTACAATCCTGTGCTGGCTTGGTCATGTCCACCGGATAGAGGTTGACATATCCACGATACATGACGACCTGTCCCAGGAAGGGTAGTCAAACTCCTTTAGAGTTTCGGAAAACCGGAAGCTCACTACGAGAACCAAAATGGACGTCTACAAAGCAAGCGTTCTGGGCACGCTACTGTGCGTCGTCTTGAACTGTGGATCTCATGTAGCAGAATTCTTATCTCATCTTATATAATACAGTAATCAACTTCAAAATAGAAGGTGATTACGTCCTACGTAATATTAAATTCTGCCAAGTCACTGGTTTTCCTGGCTAGCTCAGGCAAACCATTCCATGCTCTAATAGCACTAGGGAAGAATGAGTATTTGTACAAATTTGCCCTAGCATATGGCATGAGGAATGTGCCTTTATTTTTTTATCTGTAAGGCTTTTATTTTTTATTTATCAATGAGGATGGAAGGTGGTGTTATTTCAGGTGGCTTCATGACGCTGTAATGTACTAGATTAGAGAGTGTGTTAGTTTGTTAGACAAATAGATTGTGCACTGTTGTTAGCCACGGTAAAAGGAGTGACGTAGTCAGACAAGACTAATGACGTAGGAGACTAAGGCAAACAAGAGACCAACATGGCGTTAATCTAGAAGTAGGCAGTTTTTGAATAGTAGGTAGAGATAGCGACGTTTTAGGAAGACTGGACGGATTTCCCAGTGATAAATAAACTGCCATTGTATACAAGTGAAACTAGTTATTAAGTATATTTCTATTTTGTAATGTTCTGAGGCTAATGAGAAGTAATGATTAGTAAGAAGTAAAATCTGATGATATTAGGGCACAGCAACGATTTGTTTTCTTCGTGCTAAATGCCCATACTCTTTGCAGGCCTGAGAGGAGCTCCTCCTGTGTGTGTGTGCCACTACCGCTGCGTCATCCGTGATTAGCATAACTCTGTCATGGTTGGTTCTGATTTTCGTTTTTGCCCTCAGTCTGATAATATTCAAAAGTTTGCCATCGAATAATAAATGGAGGTTGTTATGGTACGGTAAGGAATTAGTTATTTGTTTCGGAAAAAGGGAAAGTTTTGACTTAAAAACAATGATGTGACTAGTAAAAACAAGAACAGGATTTAGGCAGAGCGAAATATCAGCCGATGTAAATTGACTACTCTAGGACGCCTTAGAGATAGTAAACTTGTTATAAACGTAGAGTGTTAGCTGTCATTCGACGGTTCATTTCGTTGTTATAAATTTCTTGTTCGACATTCAGTATCAGCGTCGACTGGCTTTGTATTGTTTGTTCGGCCTTTTGCTGGTGTTATTGAATTTCGTTGAGTATTACCTCTGTCTGGTCTATCGGCCGCGGAGGTGACTAACAATAGAGATTTGTACAATCTGTGGATTTGTACAATCTGTGGCTTTGTAAAACGCGTGGTGGCTTAGCAGTGAAAACAGTATTCCAAAGAGAGTTGGGGCCAAGACACATCCTTGTTTAACTGCACAGTACCCATTATGTTTAGGAGAAAAGAAACAATAACACAAGAAAGATCAAAATAGCTAGCTACTTTTAATTATCCGCCATAGATGGAAATGTCCAATAAGTTTACTTAAGGCCAGAACAAGAGTACCAAGCTACGATGAAAGATACAGTAGTATTGGGATGTGATTGAGAATTTAAAGCTTCAATCTTCATTGTCAAATTAGTTGTTTTTTTTCTTTGGCAATGTTAGCAAAGTCTTTTTGAGCTATCTGTGTTGAGAGTCTGAAATCATAAGATTCTCTTAATCTGTCTAAGTACAATCTCGTTTCCTATAAAGCCCTACCTTCGCATGGATACTCAGGCATGTGTAAGGGGTTACAGTACTGAATGAGTATTGTGTTCTTTTGTTCCAAGTTTTTTAGCATGTTTAAGGCATGTAAGACGTCAGTGCTGACGGTTAAAGCGATTAAAGCCTAGTTTTTTTTTCCCAATTATGGGTAAAGAGTCGATACTGCATTCTTCGATGGAGCTCTTAAGAGTGTCTTTATATCTCTTGGTATCAAGTCGATACTGCATTCTTCGATGGAGCTCTTGAGAGTGTCTTTATATCTCTTGGTATCAAGTCGATTATGCATTCTTCGATGGAGCTCTTCGGAGTGTCTTCATATCTCTTGTATTAGCTCCTCTGCAAAAAATCATAAAATAATTATCTAGGAAGTCGACAACAAGACATGGGAGATTTTTATGCCTGGTGAATAGCTAAAAATAGATAGTGTTATGTGTTTTAAAACGAATTAGCTCTACTTTTAGCACAAATAAATCATCATAAAACTTAGTATTATACAGTAGAGTCTAGAGAAATGGTACGTTCAACCATTTTGTACGACATGTTTATGTAACACTTATGTATGCTGACAGTTGGGACACAAAAGTGAGACCCAAAGAAAAATTATTGTAGAAGACTGTCGCGGAAGAGTTAAAGAAAACTTATGAAGACCCCCAGCGGACGGTCATAGATATTGAAAAATATGTTGGTCGCCACTGGGTTTGCATACTCAAGCGAAAAACTTGATCTTCGGAATCGAAGACATTGCCATTATGATGAAGCTAACGCTGGCAGTTAGAAGTATCGACTTGAGATATGAACAAAATTGTTCATCTGGTAATAGTTAAATGGTGCGTAAAAAATAAAGGTGCTAAATTGTGCCTTCCAAGACTGCAGCCTTCTTCCTCCACAGCCAAGCACTTCTCTTCCTTTCATGGTTGCCGCTGAAAACAAAACAAACTGCAATACCCCGAGGGCTCAGAACTTTTTTGCAGGTGAATCGAGGGAGTTGGGTGATCGATAGCGCTCAGGGAGATTGGCGCGTCGATAAGAATGCCAGGTCGTTGTGAGTAAAGAAGGGGAAGGTAAAGGGGGGGGAGGGAGAAACGCGTGAAGCTTATAGGGTGACAAGGTGCTAGGACAATAGCGGCGTCGTTGCTAATGGGTTGGGAAGGGGGGTGGAGTGTTTGGAGCCAAGAGGTTAAAGGTTACACATGCCTGTACAACAACTACTGTGTACACGACTAGCCCGCGGCCATCACTCCACAAGACGGCAAGCGTGTTCACAAATACGTCATTTTAAATAGAGGGAGGGAAGAGTATGGTTAAATTAAAAACGCCCCCTTCCAACCGCCCGCACAAACACCCAACCGCTTTGTAGACTTAAACTTTGCTTTCAAAATTTCTTAAAGAAAGAAGACAAAATGGTGGGGGGGGGGGTAGGGGGGTAGTACGAAACTAAATATTGAAATATTTGTTAATGGAAAGAGATACAAGACAAAATTGATTTTTTTTTTTTTTTACTTTTATGTAAAGCAGAAAACGCCGTTGTTATGCACTGCATTCTAAACTTTTACTCTGATTGAGCTTGAAAATTCTTAATTGGTAAAAAACAAAAACCTGCGTGGGCTCGCGGTTCACGAAAAGGGTTCTAAAGATTTTCTTACAAAATTTGATAGTTTATCTTCGGGAAAATGTTTGTAAAATGTTTTACATGTTTCGTATCTTCCTTCAGAGCTGAAGATAGTTTACTACTTCCTAGTCCAAACCTCCCTCATGACGACGGGGGATTGGAGCGGCGCCTTCGACATAGGGTCACGGAGGTCACGATTGGTTTGAACCCTGGACCATCGATACATCCAAACGACAGTCCAGCGCGCAAACCACGCGACCATTCTAATTGGCCCCACGGGGAAAACGCTGGTTTGAGTGATGTATATATTTTTTGTTTGAAGTATAATAAGCCAAAAATTAAATTTGGTCTGGAGTTCTAGACTGTATTAGTCTTGGACACATACGTCAGTGGGTATTCCCGTATGTTTTCATTTGGTCTGGAGTTCTAGACTGTATTAGTCTTGGACACATACGTCAGTGGGTATTCCCGTATGTTTTCATTTGGTCTGGAGTTCTAGACTGTATTAGTCTTGGACACATACGTCACAGTGGGTATTCCCGTATGTTTTCATTAAGGGCTTCACTAAATAGACATTCAGAAACATTAAAGCGCACTGTCTTGTAAGGCTGGATCTACAGGCCTATTACCAAACTAGAATCTTGTTGTTTTTTTGTTTTTGTCATATTAAAAGCAACATATTTTTTTCTCTCTCTCTCTTTTTTTATGGTTTCTGTCTCTCTTTCTCTCTCTGTCTCTTTCTCTCTCGCTGTCTCTCTGGGACAAAACAAATTGGCAATAGTTTCGGTACGGTGAAGGCAACCCATAGAGTGACAGGCCTCTACAGAAGGCCACAACTGGTCCCCGAGTCTAAATAGAGTTTCCTTGAATATCAGGAACTCAACTTCATGCTTACTTTTAAATTAATTTATTTTTATCTTTTTTCTTTCTTGAATGTACAGTTCCAGTCCAGATTTTCCAATGATTGGTTGACTTTTGTTTCAGTGTGTAAAATTAAGTAATCTGTTCTTCCTATTCCATCTCTCATGTACACTGTTACAATTCATATTTTACCCCATGTGTATTTCTTTTTTCTTAAGTTTCACTTACATTCACAAGGTATAACAAAAAAATTAAAAAAATATTTTTACAACTTTTCATTAAAACATTTTTGCAAATGAACTGTCGTGCATTGAATTAATAAAAACATTTTTTTACTTAACTTATATCAACTCACTCTGTCTGTCTGGTAAAAAAAAATTGAAACATTTTTTTCACCTATTTTCGATTGTCATAGTCGATAACAATATACGAATCAATAAGAAAAAAATAGCCAATACGTAAATCATTTAGTACTAATTAATCGTTTTTATTCAGTAGAAAAGGATCTAAACCCTATAATTTTGAGATAAATGACAGTGATTAGTTTTTCTTTGACTCAAATAAGCTTTGTTTTAAAAAAGTATTCTTGTAAATATTGTCGTTTCTTCTACAGTTAAATTGTGTTGTACTGTCAATCAGTTATATCCCATTAGCATATGGTCGCCCCCATGCAAAAGTGTGACATGTTGTTGTTTGTTCCCGTTGAGTTTACTTTATTATTTAAACATAAGATAGGCATGGATTATTTTTATATTACTTTTTTTTTTCTTATCTCTTTCTAGTTTCTTCATTTCACTCATTTATTCTGTTCTCTAATTACTCATCTACTCAACCAAATGGAATGGACTGGACTCTCTACAAAGCTGCTAATGACACAGTGGTCACTTACTACTTATCTACGTCATACAAGTCTCTTATTTACTCACTAATTACCACCTCCAGGCAGATGGGAGCGTCATCCCTTGCTTAGTTTTTAGAACATCCCAGCCAAATTATAAAAATTCTAAATATGAACTAGAAATTAGCAAGTTGCATCTGAACTATGTTAATTAAATTATTCGTTCTAATCGGAGTTACTCATGCATAACGGGTGAACTCTGTTTTTGGGTGATACGATTTAGAGAAGATAAAAAAAAGGGGAGATAATGATAGCCTACCGGTATGTATTTTAAAGGGATTTGATAATTTGTTATGCCCTCTTTAGCAATGCAGAATCAAATTTTACCAGCCTCTTCCGTTTAAAACACACACACACACAGTATTTATCATATAAAGGAAGAAATGAATTTTCAATCTGTGACTTGAAATTTCTTTAAAAACAAATGGGCAACTAGCTGGCGCATAGACACTTCTATATTTAGATATAAGTGACAATATAGGAGATTTGATAAGAAGATCAACTGCTACGCTTTGAGATATAATTATAGTTCAATTGGTTTTGATTTCGTTGGCAACAGAGAAATTTAATTTAGAGTCCTTGACTTTAAGTTTATCTTGAAAATCTCCAATAGTAACTAATGCCCATTGTTTCCGAATGCCTTGTTTATGAATCCATATGCTGTGCAGTTTAACTTTAAAAAACGAATTGCTTTTAGTGTTTATTTGTTTGTTTTAATGTTGCTGGTGTGTTGTTGTTTAGTTCTCATTTCCATTACAATTTACGAAACTACACAAACAAAACTCTCAGCTGCAATGGACCTTTTTTTGTTTTTGTTTAGGTGGTTAAAGGTTAAAAGACATACCAATCAATAAAGAAAAATGAACAAAGTAGTTACTTATCTATGGGTAATTAGTTATTTTGTTTGGTATCTCAAACAAAGGAAATAAATTGTACTTGACTGAAGTGGTGGTAAAAGCTGAATTAGTTACGTTTAAAGCCGTCGTCTAAGTCTTACTGAAAAGATCATGGAAAATAGGATAAAACTAGAAATAATACATAAGCTCTCCACTAGCATAATTGTTACTGTGTTTGCTTAAGAAGACTGAGAAGTCTTGAGCCATGAGTTCGAATTCAGGTCGTTCCCCCTTTTTAAAATGTTTATAAATGCTTTTTTATTGCTAGTCTAAATCAATTACAAATATAATTACTTGACTGATCCAAACTAATTTATACAACTATGCTTAATATAAGTTTTAAAAAGTATTTTTTTTAAATTTTCTTGTTTACTTTATTGTATAAGTGAAAAATTAACAAAAAATATTTTCCTGAGTTACCGTTCTTAATTCATTAATTATCATAAATAAAAAAACAAACAAAGATAAACACACATTAATATTTATAGCTTTTATATAGCACTACTTTCATGCTCAGAGCGCTATGGTCTAATCTCATTTGTAGACCAGTGGGGTGGAAGTATCTAGGCGCTCAGTAAACACAACTCTGCCCGAGTCGGGTGTCGAACCCCATTCATAGGTAGCCAAGTTCAAGCGTAGTTAACCTCTCGACCACGCTTCCCACATTATAAAAAAAAAGGCACAAGATAGCTAACATCAACTAGCTCAGCAGACGACACGGTTCGCTTAGCAGACGACAAACCTTCCTTTGTGCACGCCCTGAGTTGAGAAATTCACGCCCAGTTCTCTTCCCATGATGCTCCTTCTCCTTAATATTGATTTAACACTTGCGGTGATAAATTTTATAATCAACATAATATTTATATCTATTTATCATTGGCAGATGATCCCCCCCCCAGTTTCCCCACCCCAATACAACGTTATATTCCATCAACACTTATATAATTACTCAAATAAATCCCGACGTCTGCTCATCTCCGCCCCCATTTCACGGGCGACTCAAATACATGTAGGCATGTGTAGTTCATGTTTCAAAGAATCTGGGAACTGGGAATCCTTTTGTCTACATTAAAGAGCACATCTACAAACCAAGTTTACTGAGCTGCGTGACCTGGCCATTGTGTGATTCAGAATAGATAAATTGTAAAAAAAAAATGTAATTAAACCTGTTTCTGTTTACAAATGCAAAGAAAAAAAAAAGGACTTTTTAAAATACGGGAAAAGTTTGACCGTTTTGTGACTTCACAGACTCAGCCGAGACAATGTGTAACGAACTACTAAATTTAACCATGATGTGTCTATTGGCAGTTAGATCAACATTAGAAGGAGCTTTAAAAAAAAAAAATGTGATTTCCATTAGATTTTTAAGGTAAGAGTTACCTCCCTTGCATTTTTGGTAGCTATAAATAGCCGTCCATTGTCATTAAATGTACGCTACGATTTTGTAAGGACCGAAACATCTCATGTTTCATAGAACATGGGGTCTCAGTAAAAACCCGCCACAATCCACGTTCTTTTTTATCTTCCTCTGCGTCCTGTGCCCTTGTGGGTCCACTCTAAGGCCTGTCTAGCTCTGTTGTTGGTATTTTTTCTAAGGGTGTGACCAATCCATCTCCACTTCCTCTCTATGATCTGCACCTCAATATTTCTCTGTCCACTCATCTCCCACAGTTTGGTGTTTTCTATTTGGTCATACCAGTGTATTTTAATACATTTCTCAGACATCTGTTGATGAAAGTAAGTCTTGTATTTTTGTATTGTTGTTGTTATTGTTGCTTAAGTTGTACTCTATAAAAACCATATGTTCGTATATATATACTGGTCTTTATTTGTTTATCATTAACGTAGTGCATTTGATTTAATGAATTTAGATCCTAACACTTTTGAATTTTTAGGGTTTACCCGTTGAGCCGACTTATTCATATTTAATATAAAATACTATGAAAATGGGTTAACCCGTTTTAATACAATGTTTTATTCCTCAATAGAGATAATTATTATTATTATTACACACCCACGGTCCACATGCCGTGAGAGGGACTTTAAGATACAGTACCGTCTGCGCGTGTTCTAGGGTACAGTAATGCCAAATGTTATCAAGATTGGTCAAACGGTTTCGATTTCTATATAAGTTACATAGCCTATATACACACACATACTCCTTACTTTGTGCTTTATATATTGTCAGGGGCAGGTATGGTGAGAGTGATTGTGCTATTTCTTTGTACTATTTAAGTATGCAAGAGTTATATCCCTTTGTTTATTTCTTCTCTCCCCCCCCCCCCCCCCCCCCCCAGGCATGAATGTGAACAGTACACACGTGAGGTTTTGAATGGGAGTTTCCCTTGGTCGGTAGAGTGAAATTGGTAGTTAGTTGTATTATGTTCCTGGACTGGGGTTGTATGTATAAAATACACATTGAAATTTGATGTCATTATTTATGCTCTTTTTTTATTACTAAGTAGTAAAGTACCATTATTATTTCATGGAGTTAGTGTTATTCTGGAGTTGGAGTTAAATATATTTAGTAGTAATTGTTCCTAATTGTACAACAATTATCAAGCCCTTATCGAGCCACAGGAACCAAGTCCAGCCAAGCCTAAGGTGAACCCTGACATATATTAGATATGAACTAACTGGTGCTAAATAAAATAGTATTAGCCCGTTCATTGACTAGGAACACGCCTATGACGTTATCATCTTCTTTGTTGAAGTAACGTCTATATTTTATAATATAAAAAGATAGCTCTTTCTCCCTCTCTTTTTCTCTCTCTTTCAATTAAAAAAAAAGAGAGTTCCCGAATTCCAGATCTCAACGGGAATAGGTACCTATAAAATAAGATGGCCCTAGGCTCCCACTCCTATCTCCTCCTACTCATCAATACATTTCACCGCCTTTGTTCCCAGAGTTCAAAGACCAAACCCACCCCATCCATTATCTGCTGTACTTCTTCAGCAACTCCGTTTCAATTGAAACTCATCCAAAACATTCCAGAAACAATGGACATCGTTGCCAATGACTCGCTACAAACACAAACATCGGTATTTGTACTAGAGCCCATGGAAACCGGATGTCGTTCTTTGCGCATCCGGGTATGTCAATAGTTTTACCTTTTCTTTTAGAACTTGTGCTGCCTCGTTTGATTCTGTTTCGGCTAGTGATGCATGTTTAACTACTATTGATATTCGATGCGTTTAAGTGTTCTGTAGATCATTGTGTTGAGAACAAAAAATACTGGCACACTATATAAACAGAAAGAAGCGAACACAATTTAGAGCTAAATATTTTCCAAGATATTAACAAAGAAAGAGAAGAAAGAGAGTAAGAAAGAATGAGAGAAAGAAACAAAGAAAGGAAGAAAATAAAGAAAATGGAAAATAAAAGAAAGAAACAAGAAAGAAACACTTTAAAAAAAAAGACTACAAAGAAAGTTTGTGTGGAAACACACAACTCAAAATCGGTCCCCGAAGTGGTCCACCCAGGCAAGTAAAAAGGCAAGTATCAATATTTTCAGAAAGAACGTCATAATTAAATTCTATCAAGACAAAAGATAGAGAAGATTGGAGAAAGAAGGTTGACAGATCCAGCCTAAGGTGAACTTTGACATATATTAGATATGAACTAACTGGTGCTAAATAAAATAATATTAGCCCGTTCATTGACTAGGAACACGCCTATGACGTTATCATCTTCTTTGTTGAAGTAACGTCTATATTTTATAATATAAGAAGATAGCTCTCTCTCCCTCTCTTTTTCTCTCTCTTTCAATTAACAAAAAAGAGAGTTCCCGAATTTCCAGATCTCAACGGGAATAGGTACCTATAAAATAAGATGGCCCTAGGCTCCCACTCCTATCTCCTCGTACTCATCAATACATTTCACCGCCTTTGTTCCCAGAGTTCAGCGGTCCAGCAGACCAAAAGGATAGGTGAAAGTAAATGTGAAGTTAAATGTGAACCTGTCCTAACTGATGTCTTATAATGAATATCTAATTGATCTCATTGTTTTGTAAAGGGTCAATCTCTTATTCAAATTCTCAAAAGAAAAAAAAACAAAACATTTCCGTAAAAAGTTCCTTTAGGTAAGATATCTACGGTTATAATTCAGCGCAGAAATTTACGCGATACTATGAAAAACTACTTATTAATTGCTGTCTTAAATTATGTCCAACTTATATGCATACTAAATAGATTTTTTCTCCTAAATAAAGTAAACATCTAAACGGGACGGACGGACAGACGGACGCAAAGAAATTTCACACAAAATTAAAAGCCTTTGTCCCCTTTTGGGGGCCGCTAAAAAAACAACAAAAAAACAAAGTGTAATTGTATCAATTAGTTTGGATCAGCCTTGTAATTAAATGTGAATTAAATCTAGACCAACAACAATAAATATGTGTGATTATTAATATTTACAAAGCTTATATCAACTCAGTCTGTCTGTCTGCCACACCCAATATCGGATCAAGCTGAAAATATATACAATTGTTTCTTTTAACTGACAATGCAAGAATCAATAATTTAATTATTTTGTTTGTTATCGAACGAAGGAAATAAATTGTACTTGACAGATGTGGTGGTATAAGTTGAACAAATAGTAGTTTAGTATGGTGTAAATAATGGAAAGCGCACCAGAGAGAGAGAGAAATAGATAGAGAAAGAGAGAGAGAGAGAGAAACAGAGACAGAAACAGATAGATCGAGAGAGAGAAAGAGAGAAAGAAAGAGAGAGAGAGAAAGAGATAGAGAAATTAAGAAAAGGTCAGGGTTTGATCTCGGAACTATCGAAACGACAGTCCGCATACCTCACGACAACAGTGAATTAAAAAGAGATAAAACAAGCAAAATACTTAAAAAGAATACTTTAAAAAAAAAACAACACAAAGCTTATGCAGAGGAAAACATGGCACAACCATTGCCCTATTTTTGTTACTACAAGATCTATCTCTCTTTTTCTAAATGAAACAAAATAATTATCACTCATTGATTAACTTTTTTTTATTATCGATTCTCGACTTTTCGTGTGTATTGTCTTCGACTATGAATAATTGAGCGAAATTCTAACTTTATCCGACAATGGAAAATTGGATAAAAGACATTGAAAATAATCCACCCAGACAGACAAACTGAGTGAGTTGTTATAAGCTTTGTAAATAGAGTTATAATTACTACCATTTAAAAAAAAAGTTTCCCAGATTGCACACTACACATGTGTCTCCTAAAAGAAGAAAAAAAAAACTTAACGTCACTCTTTCTATAACAGAATAACTAAAAGACTCCCTTGTTTACTGTCATCCACATCATGTCTTTACAACACCCTCTTCCCAGACACCCTCGCTTAACCAGGCGCCCCCTTAACTGAATTCTTAACGCTTTTTAACCCTCTGAAAAGCTAGTAGATTCTATATGCTCAATATATGCTCTATATGCTTGTATTAATTTTGAAATCACCTATTTAAGTCGCCTCCGTTTGTTTTTAAATTCCGGTTCAAGAGATTGTTGGAGATACAATAAGAGGAGGGGCGTTTAGAGGAGACGGTGGGGGGGGGGAGGCTCTTCAAACTCTTCTATTGAGGCTCTTAACGTGGGAGCTAACAATATATGTTAATAATAGTCGGACTTATAGTCGGACCCCCATTTGCTCTCCTTTTGTACGCCATTCTGTGTATGTGTGTGTGTGGGGAGTGTCTCTGTGTGTGTGGGTGTGTGTAGAAGTCTCTTGTCCTGGTACAATTGCCTTTCTGGATATGGCGTTCACATGTCGGGGGTAGACACGGCCGCTGCGTGAACTTGAACGACACGGACTGTTTTATGCACTGAAGAGAAAATACTGGAGTGTTTACTGGGCTGCTTTCAAAGCATCTGCTAAATCAATGACAGGCGAAGACTTTTTTTTCCCCATAATAATGTTTTAATACACCTTCACAACCCCCCCCCCCCACCCCGCTCTTTTTCCCTCTATAATTTAATACATAGGTCTAGTAGAAATACTTATTACAAACCCCTTTTAAAAAAATGTCTTTACTATAATAGTACCGGAGTAAATTACGTGTACCTGTTTCATTGGATCGTCAAATTCCACTTCTGCTAACCATGTTTGTATAATGCCTAGAAAGAGAAAAATCGTTAGGTTGCATTTTACTGCAAATATTTAAAGCGCGTTGTGTTTCGTCAAATTCTTTTTTTTTTTAATCATAATTCCTTGTTTGCAAATTTTATGGCGGGAATCGTTGATGCGCTATCACTTTTCATTGATTTATGGACAGACGTGATGTTTAATTGTCAGACTCGTGCTCTTTTTTTTTTTTTTTTGTAGAATAGTTCTCACCTTAATGTAAGTCCAATATGATTCATTTTACTTGATGATTTGGTTGAAAACTTAGACCTTTGGCTATCATAACAATAGCTCTGGGTTCAAACCCTGTCTTGTTAATTGTTTCAAATTGGTCTGCTTCCACTTACGAACGTATGAGTAGCTCTTGATTCCATCCATTTTGTGGCCATCTTCTTCATATGTCCTTCTTTTAAAGGTGGTCAGGAGGTCGGGTGGTTAACGCTTCCGGGTGCTGACTCAATGGAGGGGGGTTCGCATTTTTATTTTATATTCTCTTTTATTTGAAACTTCTTGGTAAATGTAGATTTTGGTACTTCTGCTTATAGTAGGTAGTTCGATAAAAAATTCAAACTCACAATATACTAATAAAACCTATATGGTTGAAAAGGGAGATATTAATTTTTATTTCAGAGAGGAAAAGTCTTGATTTTTGAGATCCATGTCATTTCTGTTCACTACCGGAAGTTGAATCAAACTGGGAAATAGGTCAAGAGTATTTTTTTGATTGTGCTGCCAATTGAGCTAATTTTGTAACAAGAATGAACCTCATTTTTTTTTTACTTTCTTTTTATTGCATGTAACAATTAATTAATCCATAATAATTTACCCAAATCTTTTTCTCAATAAACAAAATGAAAATTTTTGTTTGGCTCATCTCTCTTTTAGTGCAAAGATAATGAAAATTGTTGCCCTTGACTTTTGTCTTACCATCTAAAAATAGCCATTTTAGCATTTGGTGCTTTTCATGATAATAAATTAAGAAACTTCAGATTCTTTCAGCCCAAGCATTGTGTGGTGTAGCACATTCATTTTGTACCCACTGATGGGTCTGATATATCCCTTAGTAATGAGAAAACTGTCTCATTACTATGTCCAGTGTAGACTGAGTTTGATTTAAAAATTGAGTGGAGCTTACTAATAGTAGATATCATGGTTTAATAATTAATTAGAGGACAACCAAAAGCATTCATCAGAGAGTTAAATAGCAACTCTTGCGAATCTAGCAATTTTTAATGGAATGTAAAGGGTCCTTGATATCTTTCACCTAAATATGAAAAAAATATAGTATTGCCTTTAAAATTTAATCCAATTTATTATATTTTTGTATAAAACAATAATAGCTATATAATATTGTTAAAAAAATCTTAAAATTAATAGTATAAAATATAATTATAGTAATAGTAAAATAATTATAATAACTTATCTAGAGTAGTTGATCATTATGTGATGAAAACAAATATTAAATTCTATGAATATTACTAGTGGTACAAACTAATTTAAAAGATAACTAAGAATTTTGTTAAAAATTATACAGAACTACCTTAATAGATCACATCAAATCCTATGCTGTATTGAATTGGAATAATTAGAAAAATATTTAACCTTATGTAAAAATAATTAAGCTTATATGTAGATTGATCAATTGCTTTTTAAAAGAAAATATTCGAATCCTAGATGGTTATAAATAGGGGGCCGATTGAGTTGGATTTAAATGTGTACTGACAGTGATGGATGTATATATGTTCTAACATATGATTTCATGGATAAAAATATTTCTGCCAACTCTGTCATAAAATATAGTGTTCAGTGCCGAAAATGTCAACTATCGATAATTGGTCACAAATTTGAGTGAATCGAGAGGACTTCACTGTAAGTCGTTTTTTTTTTTATTGAATGAGGTCGAGAATACGGTTCTAACTTATTAATTACACATTTTTAAGCAAATGCCCAAATGCCTCTTTTTTCAAAAGCTTGGCAAGTGGACTAATTCAATTGACAAACATAAAAACAAAAATATGCAGTCATTTGATATTCATACAAATAAAAACAAGCCAACACTGGCGTAATCGGGACATTCCTTTTAAAATATCAACATTCCAGTTCACATTGAGCACAAATTTTGTACAAAAAATTAAGAAATTGCAATTTTACTATGAAATTCAAAATACCATCGTTTTGGACCTAGGCAGACTTTGAAACGAAAAATGGAATACTACTTCCGGTGTTTATACGTGGATATCGAACTACCTACTTTTAGATTAATGTCTTTGACACTTCTGGATAAATGTCTTTAACACATCTAGTTTAATGTCTTTAACACATCTTGTTAAATATCTTTGACACTTCTGGGTAAATGTCTTTGACATTTCTGGGTAAATGTTTTGACACTTCTGGGTAAATATCTTTGACACTTCTGGGTAAATGTCTTTGACACTTCTAGTTAAATATCTTTAGCACTTCCAGTTAAATATCTTTGACATCTCTAGGTAAATGTCTTTGGCACTTCTTGGTAGATGTCTTTGACATTTCCAGGTATATGACTTTCCCACGCCTACCAAAAAATCTCTTAGACATTTCTAAGTAAATGCATCGCTCATATTCCCGGGTATCCGTCTCTTTGACATTTCTTAGTAATTATCCTTTCTAAGTAAACGCTCTATTGGACTCATGCTTAAATGTGTCACGTTTTTTTTATCGATGTTACATTGTGCAAATATATGTAGCATGGGCGCAGCGAATGTATGTGTGTGGAAGGTATAGGAGTGCTCAGCTGCCCCCCCCCCCCATCATAAAAAAGGGGGGGGGAGTATTTTTCAACTGTAGTATTCCTTTAATTTTTAGTATTTTTTTTTTTTTGGAGGGGGAGTTTTTAGGCTGACCCCAGCTTTGCTTTGAGATTTACCATACCCTTACAATGCATGGGCTCCATTGATAATATGCAAATAAGAGGGAATTTGATTTTCGATATGAACTTTTTTTTTGTAAGATGAATAGCAGGTAATTGCATTATAGTCATTCAGAAAAAGAATTTTGATAGTCCGAATACAAGAAAAATAAAAATTTTGGAGCAGGGCTCCACATTCATTCCAATTACTCCAGAAATAACCTCTTCTCGAGTACAGTCCGGTTGTAAAACCATTCATTTATAGTAATGTATGTATGTATGTATCTATGTATGTATGTATGTATGTGATGGCCAACATGTCACGGTTGCAGAAAAAAGTGAGGAACAACATATTGCTGACAAACAATACTAAAGCCCTAGTCTACCGGACTTGTGCTGAGCACCTTGCTGTACCGAAGTGAAACATGGTCAACCTACTCATGGCAGGAAAAAAAGGTGAATGTCTTCCACCTCCGATGTCTAACGCGGATCTTTAAAATAAGGTGGCAAGATAAGATAACCAATGAGGAAGTGCTTCAAATAGCAGGATGACAGGACATCCGCTCTGTTATCAGCAGCAGACGCCTTGGCTGGCTTGGCAATGTTCGTAGAATGCCAGTAGGTCGACTTCCACAAGACATTCTGTATGTCGATCTATTAGAAGGCAGGAGAGCCGTTGGTCGCCCACTTTTACTTTATACGGATGTATGCGAACGCGACATGAAGATCTTCAAAATCGACACTAGCAACTGGGAAAAGTAGCACTGGATAGATCCACATGGATAGAGAGCATAAAGGAGGGTTCTCTGATTGCAGATGCCATATACAACAGAAGAAGAAAGAATGGTGAAAATGCAACGGCGCCTGGTGATCACAAATGCCCAACCTCCGATCGCAGTTGTATATCAAGGATTTGCCTCTTTAGTCACACAAGAAGTTGCAATGGGAAAAGATCGTCTCTCGAGACGTAAAATGCACAGATGTATGTATGTATGTATGTATGTATGTATGTATGTATGTATGTATGTATGTATGTATGTATGTATGTATGTATGTATGTATGTATGTATGTATGTATGTATGTATTTATGTATGTATGTATGTATGTATGTATGTATGTATGTATGTATGTATGCATGTATGTTTGTATGTATGTATGTATGTATGAATTTATCTAGATAGATAGATAGATAGATAGATAGATAGATAGATAGATAGATAGATAGATAGATAGATAGATAGATGAAAGTTGTCGGCGTTTGACAATTATAAAACAGTGACATTGGGTCCGACGGCGCGTAACAAATTGGTTGTCCCCGAGGCTACAATTAACGCCCTGGCGCTGGGAACTCATCAAATATTGAACACAAACGGGCGCCTTTGATTGGAGTGGGACTATTAAAATCGTACGTTTGGGCACAAAGGGTGACCACATCGATTATCTTAGAAACGACGCCAACCAATGGTGATGTCTAAGTTGGCAACAAATGAAAGGGGGGGAGGGGGGTTTCTACATCTTTAACAAAAAAAACTTTTTTAATAAGAGGATGATCTAAGGGGTAGAACTCCACATTTATAGCCATTCATCTTAATATTGTAAGATTTATTTTCCTTTTTGCTTTTAAACAAAATTAGGTAATTACACAATTTAATTAACTTATTGTTATTTGTGTGTGTGTGTGTGTTAAGAACAAAGAATAATTGTGCAAAGTTGAAACTTGGTCCGAGAATGTAAAGTGGGAGAAATAAACTGTTCCAAAATTTGTACCAGATAGACAGACAGACAGACAGACAGACTTGATATGAGCTTTGCACACATGGGGACGGGGAGCAAGTAAACAATCTCAAAATCGCACGTTAATGTCTCGTTTTTGCGAGTTTGCACTAACCATTGCCTGTAACTAGCAGCGAATACTGATACCTAGAAAATATTATTAGCAACCCACTTTGTGTAAGTCAATGTTTGTAAGCAAGGGCTGTACAGATGTGGTTGCCTGGTTGGTAAGGCCTATTTGAGCGTTTTTTTTTGTTGTTGTTGTTGTTGTTGTTGATGTTTTGTGCCAGTTTTCTTGTCCTCGGCGATTTCTTTTTGCGCCAGTTTTCTTGACCTCAACGGTGTAAGCATCGTTTTTCTTGTCTCTAGCGATTCTTGTGCCACATTTTTTGTCGTCAGCGATTTTTTGCGACATTTTTCTTGGCCTCGCTTTTTTAACGCCAGTTTTCTTGTCTTTAGTGATACTTGCGCCAGCTTTTTTTTTTTGTCTTGGGCGATTTATGCGCCAGTTTTCTTGGCCTCAACGATTTTAACGTCAGTTTTCTTGTCTTTAGTGATTCTTTATTTTTGTCCTCAGCGACTGACCTCATTTTAGAGCATATTTTCTTATCTTTAAGGTGTTTTTTTTTCAGCGATTTTTGGCGTTAGTTTTCTTGGCCTCAACGATTTTAACGTCAGTTTTCTTGTCTTTAGTGATTCTTTATTTTTGCTCTCAGCGACTGACCTCATTTTAGAGCATATTTTCTTGTCTTTAAGGTGTTTTTTTTTTCAGCGATTTTTTGGCGTTAGTTTTCTTGGCCTCAACGATTTTAGCAACAGTTTTCACGGCGTCAAAAAAACAACAACTTTTTAACTGAGGTTTACTTCGACAGTGAAGAGATGGTGGGAAACTGAAACTCGTTTTCACCTTTTCAGACGAGACCTAAATTCAAGGTGCATTAACAAAGTGAGCTATGTGCGAAATGTAAAAATGTAAAGTAGCCTGCCGCTGTTAGATCTTTCGCTTTATGGGGAAGATCAGGGCCGGCCTTAGGCCACTGCAGCCTATGCGGTCGCAGTGGGCCCCGCGCTTTCATAGGCCCCGCGCTAATTCTAAGTGTACATAATTAAATTAAACCATTATAACGTATGTAAAATAACAGGGTTTACGCGACCTCCTGATTTTCCAGGGCCTCCAGGAAATCTCATGAAAATGTAAAATATACGATAATGTCCTGAACATCTTTTGAATTTATTCAAATCTCCAGAAGAATAGACGAAATTGACATTTTGGGGTGCCAATAAATAAAAAGTGGCATTGCGAACTTTCATTTTAAAAAATTATTGCAAAGACGAAAGTAGGCCTATTTTATAAATAAAAAAAATAATTTTGACATTATGCTTATCTCTACCCAGACTTGGCCCCGCGCGATCCGTTTCGCATAGGGCCCCGCAAATGCTAGGGCCGGCCCTGGGGCAGATGATGATAAGGTCATCTGTTTCTGTGGCCCACAGTCAGGTACCCATCAGAGTTGGATGGACTTGCTTGTGAAAAAAAACAACAAAAGAAGTAATAAAAAAAAAGAAATACGGAGACTAAATCCATATATACATGCTCATCTCTCATTAAGTAGTATTTATTTCCCTTATTTCGATATATGGCTCCTCATGTCTAGGAAGACAATGGATGCGCCCAGGTGAGTCACCTGCTTTGGTTTCATCTTGAGATGGGGCAGAATCAAGCCAATATTTCGATATCAAACCAAATAATGAATCACCAATTGGTTATTTTTTTTTTCTCTTGCAGTAATGAGTGATGTAGCAGTTGCTGCGCGTATTTCTAAATATAGATTTTGCTTATTTTGTTTCAAAATTTGCTTTTTAAAAATCTCATCTGAATTTTTTCCTTCACTCAGGACGATCCATTCAATGACATCACGTGATCCAACATTCTGTGAATGGACCTCATTTACCAAGCGTAAACAAACAACATTTAGCCACCTGATAATATTGATAAAACAATAAAAATTAAGTACCCGTGACAACCTTTAGGGATTGCGTAATTTGTATAGAAGATATTGAGAACCAAGCGGAAAAATGTTGTTTGTTTACGATTGGTGAATGAGGTCCATTTCGCATTGTTGGTTGTTCTGCTTAGACGTCATGCTAATCAAAGGCAAGTTTTTTATTATAATTGTTTTGTTCACTTTTCAATAGAATGTTTAGATAATAATAATATAGCATTTAGAAAGGGATTGTTTTTTTTTTTCTTCATCTATAGTTTAAAATGGATTTCGTTTTTTTTTCTTCATCTATAGTTTAAAATGGATTTTTTTTTTCCCTTCATCTATAGTTTAAAATGGATTTCGTTTTTTTTCCGTTCATCTATAGTTTAAAATAGATTTCGTTTTTTTCCCTTCATCTATAGTTTAAAATGGATTTCGTTTTTTGTTTCTTCATCTATAGTTTAAAATGGATTTCGTTTTTTGTTTCTTCATCTATAGTTTAAAATGGATTTCGTTTTTTGTTTCTTCATCTATAGTTTAAAATGGATTTCGTTTTTTTTTCTTCATCTATAGTTTAAAATGGATTTGGTTTTTTTTTTCTTCATCTATAGTTTAAAATGGATTTCGTTTTTTTTTCTTCATCTATAGTTTAAAATGGATTTCGTTTTTTTTCCATTCATCTATAGTTTAAAATGGATTTCGTTTTTTTTCCATTCATCTATAGTTTAAAATAGATTTCGTTTTTTTTCCATTCATCTATAGTTTAAAATAGATTTCGTTTTTTTTTCCGTTCATCTATAGTTTAAGATAGATTTAGTTTTTTTTTCTTCATCTATAGTTTAAAATGGATTTCGTTTTTTTTCCGTTCATCTATAGTTTAAAATAGATTTCGTTTTTTTCCCTTCATCTATAGTTTAAAATGGATTTCGTTTTTTTTCCGTTCATCTATAGTTAAAAATGGATTTCGTTTTTTTTCCGTTCATCTATACTTTAAAATAGATTTCGTTTTTTTCCCTTCATCTATAGTTTAAAATAGATTTCGTTTTTTTTCCCTTCATCTATAGTTTAAAATGGATTTCGTTTTTTTTTCTTCATCTATAGTTTAAAATAGATTTCGTTTTTTCCCCTCCATCTATAGTTTAAAATGGATTTCGTTTTTTTTTTCTTCATCTATAGTTTAAAATCGATTTCGTTTTTTTTTCCCTTCATCTATAGTTTAAAATAGATTTCGTAAATAATTACGGAGAGAAAGGGTTAAAAAAAACACTTTGAACAATTTGATGTAGATCTAGTAAATGTTGTCTAAATGTGTATTTAAGAAGTGTACATCATCTTTATGTGAGGGGAATGAGGAGGAGAAGCATTGCTGAGGAAGTGAGTGTGTGGGTGAGTCAATGCTTTAGTTATCAAGATACATTCTACAGGGTTACTACTAAAGAGTCCAAAGAAGTCTACCCGATCTTAGGTTTGTAGTTACTAGTGATGGGCAAAAGTTAACTAAAAAGTTGCTAACTTTTAGTTTAACTAAAAAAAATAGTTAAAGCCAAAGTTTAATTACAAAAAAAGTTTTGTTAAAATCCTAGTTTAATTTTTTTTTTTTAGTTACAAACTAAAAAGTTTAATTACAAATTTTACAAAACTTTTTTAACATACATACCAATAAATATTTAGATCTATGTAATTTGGAGAATATATATAATGAGTAATAGGAGAATAAACTAGAGGGTGCACATGACACTAGAAAGCCTTCTGACCTTTACCCTATAATGGCCGCTATTCCCGCCAATTCAAGGTATTTGAAAGGCGAGAACAATAAACGTGTTCATTCCTTTTTCTAGCAAGTTTCGCTGCTTGATAAATCCTGATAATTCCTTGCTTCTATAGATCTACATTTTGCTGCTTTTTATTAAACACCAGTGTGTTCCTGTATAGCTGCTGGCAAAGAATTTTGCTTTACTATAGATCTAAAGAAATGTCGACTCTTTTTATTTTAAAACGTTTTATTAGATAGTAGATAGATCTAGAGCTAGAGTCTAGACTTGTCTAGTCTAATAGTATTAGTCTATTACTACTATTAGATCTATAGTCAATATTTAATTATTTTAGTCCTTAGTCTTAAGTAGAGTAACTCTTAGAAGTCTTAGATCTAGATGTAAATTTAAAATTTTAATATCTATTAATTGAAATCTATATTACTTTACTTTATTATACTATATGCATTAGTTTAGAGTTTCTACTATTCTAGACTAGATCTACATCTACTTCTATTATAATTATACTTATATTTACTATCTAGATTCTGGATCTATTAGATCTAATATTATCTACTAGAGTATATAGATCTAAATAGTAACTAAATACTCATATCTGATTATAATCATAATTATAATAATCTAAAATCTCTAGATCTAGAGTTACTAAGATATCTACTAGACTATCTAGATTTTAGATCTAGTAGTAGTAGTAGTAACTAGTATTTCTTAGATTATTTTTAGATTAAAATGTTAATTATTTGATCTAAGTCTAGATCTAGTAGCTAGATCTAATTCTAGATCCAGATTATATTTCTGATCATTTCGTTTGTAGAAGATATAAGATCCAGAATATTCTAGAATCTAGAGTTAGTTAGAGAGTCAACATACCGTTTTATCATTACTTCTAAAGGTAACTTATATTAGAACTTGGACAATTACTTCTAATTTCTTTCTATAATAGTATCATTCTAGTGATTCTATTAAGATCTACAATTTTCTACATCTATCCCATTTAAGACATTTAAATCTTTTTTCATGTGCACAAATAAATGTTTATTACATTTTGCTAAAGAGATTGGTTGTGCTTTATATTTTTCATGTTTGGCTGTTTCGTCCTTAAAAAAGGTCAAAATAGTTAGTAAAAGTTTAACTAACATTTCTTAGTTTAGTTTAACTTTTTTTTTCAATTTGTGATTAACTAAAAGTTTAATTACTTTTTTTTTAGTTCAAACTTAGTTTTAGTTTAACTAAAAAAAAATTAGTTTAGTTCCCATCACTAGTAGTTACTCAGTGTTTGTAGTTTCTCAGTGTTTGTAGTTTTTCAGTGTTTGTTAATTTGAGTTTGCTGCATTTAATTAAAGGCTACTGTTTGCGTCGTTCTAACAGCTTAACATTCATGTTTTTTTTTAAACACTGGGTTTGAAAGTAGATTTATGGGGATGGTCGACGTGGGTTCAGATGTAGGTTCAGTTCAAGAATTGAGTTGAGAATATGCTTAAGAGTAGGTTCCAGAGAAGGGTCATTTTGTTGGTTAGAGTCGAATAGAAAGCGTGGATGAATTCTTGGGAGTAAGCTCATGATTAGATGTAGAAGTAGGACTACGTAAGGCTACGTTTAGACTACTGTTGAAAAAGATGAAAGAGTAGATTCAACAGTACGTTGGACACTAAGGTCAACAGTAGATTCCATAATTCGTTTAAGACGCGGGTTGAAAAAGATTATTATGTAATTCATGAGATAAATACAAGAGCATGTTCTAGAAAAGATTCAATACCAGGTTTTTAATTCGTTCAAATATAGACTAAAATAATATTAAAATATCGATACATATTTGGCTCCAATCGAGAAATAGATGCCTTACTTTATACATTATTTAGCTTGGCTGCCTGGTCGTGGTGGGCTGTCGTTCGGACTTCGCGATAGTCCCGGGTTCAAACCCTGCCCGCTACCATTCCCGTCGTCCTGCGGGAAGTTTGGACTAGGAAGATGATTATCTTCAATTCTGAAGGAACATCCGAAACACTTAAAACAGTTTACAAACATACCATGTAAATATATGAAATAGACATAGGCCTACCATTGCTAAATTTGGCATACCATATTAAATATGGCATAGGCCTACCATGTTTAACATAACATATCATGTTAAATTTGGCATACCATGTTTAACATAACATATCTTGTTAAATTTGGCATATCATGTGAAACATAACATACCTTGTTGAAAATGAAATATACCTTCTATGTAAAATATGAAATAGCATGTTAAATATAACATAGCCAACCATGTCAAATATGCCTACCATATTATATATGCCTACAGTGACGACCATGTTAAATATGAAAAAGGCCTATCTTTTAAATATAACATATCCTACCAGGTTAAATACGAAGCAAGCATTCCATGTTAAATATGATACAGGCCTACCGTATTTAATATGAAATACCATCTTAAATGTGACACGTGTTATCCGACCTTGTTAAATATGGAAAACTATGCAAAGTATAGTAAATTATGTAAAATATATTAAACCATTTTAAATACGGTATTACACGCTACATAAGGCAAACCATGTTAAATATGTTATGTACTACCGCATGACATAATTATTATAGTGCATGAATGTCTTTACTATAGGACGATGCCTAGTTTGCATTAGTTAATGTTACCTATCACTATCTTTCTGCACCAACCTTTCCAGCAGTTAGTATTACCTTGATTATGCCTTGTATTAATTTGTTTAGATATATTTTGCTACTAACTTGACCTATTCAGGGTCTTCATACAAGTATATCTTATTTTATATTTATATGGAAGGTGCGGTATGTGCGCTGGACTGTCGTTGGGTCGTCTCGATGGTCCCGAGTTCGTACCCTGCCCGCTGCCATTCCTGCGGGAGGTTTAGACTAGAAAGTAGATGATACTCGAAACTGAAGGAACATCCGAAACACCTAAAACCTTTTACAAATAAGCATCTTATCTTATCTTATCTTATAAAAGACAGACGTTTCTTCAAAAAAGAAGATAATTACGTCGTACGCGTGTCCCTAGGTCAATCTAGTCATAAATTGTAATCAATACATTTAACTCACACGAATTGTTGGTTTTCCTGGCTCACTCAAGCAAGCCATTATATGCTCTAATACCATTAGAGAAGAAGGAGCATGTGTATAAATTTGTCCTAGCATATGAAACAAGAAAGTGCTTTTAACTTTGTGTCTTTCTGAGTATTTTATTACATTTGTTTTTTGTATTCGAAGATTATAGTGAAAAATTGCTACTTTACTTTTTAGTCTTCTCTCCTGAAAACTTTCTAAATTTAATGATTTCTTTAAAGGTGTCACTCTAATCAAATGTCAATACTCGTCTGTTATGAATCGCATTGTTATATTTTGTGTCTGTTCTAGTTTCTTAATGTTTTCGTGAGTTGAGGCCTACTTGAAGGGTCTCATATGCATAATACATAACCCATGATTCCATGATTAACCAAGGTTCAATAACATTTAGTTTTAATGTTCTTTTATATATAATTTTTTTTTAATAAGCCTTTATAATTTAGATCTATTTTTTTTTATTTTAAATACAGATCTCCATTTTTTTAGTATTAATGTCTATGGTTGCGGTCATGCGGTGTTAAGAACAGTAACCGCTATTTTCTATTTCCAATTTGTGCATTGTTTGAGTAGTGTCCCCTTCTGTGATACTCTCGTAATGAAAGAAATTATGAAGACCTTCGAACTGCTTGTGTCCCAATGTTTGATAGGCTAATCGATCGGCATCGCAACCAATCGTGAGAAAATACATAACATATCTCGTCTTCAATGTTTTGCCATCGTCAAGGGCGCTCCGCTTAAAAATAGAAACAGTCATAATGTCAATTCTACACTATGTATAGATTTACACTAGATCTAGAAATCTATATGCGCCTCTAAGAAGGTATGTTGAATGAAATCAATGCTAGATCTATTCTAGAACTCTCTAGGACAGAAATCGATTTCAAAGGGACGGAATGCCAGTTCGTTGGCTTTATTCTTACATATGCATTTTTATCGCTAATTCAAAATGGCGGACAATAACGAAACACCGTTAGGAATATCTGCAATAGCTGACTGTTCGTCCCATGTGTCTGCCTCCAAAGTATACTTAAATGAAAACACTAGATCTAGTACTACCGAGATTGACAGATCCAATCACACTATTTTAAAAAATAACAATTCTTCTGGCACTCTTATTCTGGATGCAAGTTCTTTGGATACGTCCAGCATTAGACTTAGATCTAGTTGTCAGGACGCTTCCAAAAACAATAACACAGAAATATTGTGCCATTTACCTTGTCATTCTGACGAAGCTGACAGAACAACAGTGATAAACAATAACAGTCTTAAATGCCCAGTTGCTTTTGAAGTTCAAGCAGAAAAACAATTAAAGCCAAAGCAAAAAAGAAATTTACAAGAGTCATTCCTTCATTTTATGAAAAAGAAAAAGGTAGGACCTCATTTCCCACCATTCCTCTCCTCACCGTTCCATCATTCTAGTGGAAATAGTTACTTGACTTGACTTACTTCTTTCATTGTTTGCCTCATATAAGATCAACTAACATAGTGGAAATAGACTACATTTGCTAGCAATGTAAACACAGCATGTTCAATTCCTTCCTATTCTAAATATAGCTACACTGACCTCTTTTGTTTAGAATGGCTTTTTTTTTTTACACCTGGTGGTTGCTTTTTTTTTTTTTAATGGGGTCACAACTCAAATGTGAACATTATCAAATTGTTGCTGGTTTAAATGAAGTATACCTACACACATTAGACACAATTTAATATCAAACTTTTTATAATATCTTTTGCCAGTGGCATAGCTAGGAATTTGACATCAATTGGGGGCTCGAGGGGCTTAACCTCTGCATTTGGACTTTCGACATTATGACATGTAATAATGGGGTAATATTTTATGTAAAAAAAAATTCTAACACTCATTTAGGGGGGCCCCGTCAAGTGGGGCCCATAGAAATTTTCAAATTCTCCCCCCATATCACCATCATAGCTAAGCCACTGTCTTTTGCTTATGCACAATTTTGAAAGGCACCTTGATAACCTTAATTTTGTTTGTATTGCCTTTGTATCCCTGCGTAATTACTGACAGTTAATTTTTTTAAAGATAAAACTAGTTTATTGGATAGGATTGGATATTGTTCAAAATTTAACTAATGCATAATTTTGAAAGACATATTGATAACTTTATCATCACTTTGATTGCAATTGTAGGCCTATCATTGGCAATAGGCAGTTTTTTAATCTCTGCACTGTGTCTTGCGTAGAGTGTTTGCAATGTTAAGGCCAAGGTAACAGTTTATTCCCGCTGGCAAATCAACACAGGCAAAAGACCAACAATGAAATGAGACAGTCAAGAGTGTTGATGATCATAACATTTAATCCGGTGCTGAATTGAATCTGTCTAAATCAACACAGTTCGCAAACTAAATAACAAAGTCCAAAACTTCTCAATTAAACAAACTTGACTGCCTCGGAAGAGGTTAACATATGAACTGTTCCCATTTCATGCCTAATTTTAGTCTTTGATTTGATCATGATGTTATTGTGGCTACATAAAACCTAACAGGAACAAAAATGACTCTTTAACGTTTCGGTCCAAATTCCTTATTGTTAACTAGTATAGCCTGAAACTAGTGAAATGTGCTTTAAATTATATTTAGTTATGATTAAAAAAAATATTTCCAGTGCGTAAAATATGTTAATTATTCTTTAGGTATGTATAGAACTATTTAATTGAAAGAGTTATTTTTTCATAATGCTTAGCAGATTTCTTACTTTGTTTTTTGAGGATCATATTCCATGAACAGTTTATTTATAAACTGTCATGAAATAAAGAAAAATTTTAAATAATTATCTATTATTTAAAAAAATAATAATATTTTCAAAGTAACAATTTAATTTTAAAAACTGCATAAAATAATGAATCAAAAAGATTGCTAAAATAAATTGTTAAAGATAAACATTTCTGTACAGCTTGCATTCAAATAGATTTCCTTAGCAGCAATTATATCTAACATGAAACACTAAATTGTGCAATCATTACCTAAACTCAAAGCAACAATAATCCATATATTTACGAATCAAAGACAATTGCTTCTATTTAAATTCTTTTATCTGGATGTTTTCAAAATGTGACGATTATCATGTTTCATAAGAAAAAAGTACACAATTAGGAAAATAAAAATCTTACCATTTTCAAACGTAAGTACGTCTAAAATACAGTATCTGTGAACTCAAGCTTATAAGCATTGGTTTTGTTTTTTTATTCTTCAGGAAATCAGAAAGTTAAAAGGGCAAAAAATTGAAATGACAATTATTTATTGATTGCTTCCATTTACTCTTTTATTTTTAAAATCCATCTACCAGTAATATGCACTTTAAAAAAAATGTAGAAGAATTTTTTTCAAAATAGTAATGACAAGCTGAATAAATTTTTAAATTTTCTAAAATTGAAACATTTTTAAACAAAAGTCTTGTTTGTTTGTTTTTTTAAAACATATTTTTGTTAATAATTCTTCTTTTTGTTTGAAATATTTTTTTTTCTCAAGTTTTTATTGAGTTTGTACCGAAGGACCTTATTTGTTTGTTATAATGTTAGAGTTAATTGTCTGTACTATTTTTGCTAACCCACCAGCCCTGAAAACCATACTGGCCGCTATCAATCTCTGGGCCCAGTATTGTAGTCATGAAAAACATTTTTTTCTTTGATTGGGTTTCTTTTGTCATACTCACTCCTCCCATTCTTTTTTTTTTCCGTTACTTTATGTTCTCTCCCTCTCTCCCTCTCTCTCTCTCTCTCTCTCTCTCTCTCTCTCTCTCTCTCTCTCTCTCTCTCTCTCTCTCTCTCCTTTCTTCCATCTTATATACCCCACCTATATTTAAAAAAAAAATGTGCGTCCGATCGGGATAAATGTTTTAAAATCCAATTATTGATTTGTTTCCTTTAGATACCATGGCAACCTGTTTTGTTTATGTGTATGGTGGAGGCAGATCTGGTTCAATAGAGCTTGATTTCACACCACAAGTTTGTTCAAATGATTTATTGATCAGATACACTCTGAGATCCAAAAATTCTTTTTAAGATTTTTTTTTTTCAACTTAATTTTAAAATTTCCCCATATCATTTTGTGCTAAATTTTGTACAGTCTGGGTTTTTTTGTGTGTCGTTGACTAGGTTTTCGGTTACTGTTCTCAATTACCTGATCTTGTTTACACGATTTTTAATTTAGACTAATGTGCTTGAGTGCTTCCTGTGCACTGCTAGTGCTATTGTGTTTGGGGTTTAGGTTTGGCCTGTATCTAGACATAAGCATAGTGCTCCTGAACCATTAAGGAAATAGAATTTCATGGGAAATGACAAACTCTTGAATCAGCATTGAAAGATAACACATTTCTGGGATACTAGTCTTCTGGTCACTGACCTGACTATACAATGTTCAAGTAAACTTTTTTCAACAGACACTGTATGGCATATGCTTCACATGTCTTCACCATATATTCCTTAGTTTATTTGACCGTTAGGGCACCACACAAGATTTATCAACCGTGTCTTTCTCGTCTTTCAATGGCAGGCCTGTCCATTCTTTTATGTTGTCTTCCCATCTCTTTCTCTCTCTGCCTCCTCCCCTTCCTGGCACTGCTTCCTGAAGAAAGGTCCTTGAGAGCCAGATGGACCTACACATGTCTTAGGTATTGGATTATTTGAAGATAATTTTCTTTGTTATTTTTGGTTCTCAGTTTTTCATTCCCTAGTAAAAGTAGCTTTTTTTTTTATTTGTCTGTCCTTTCATTGTGTTGAAATCTCAAAAGTCTCTTACTAGCTTAGGTAAAGCTACTCCTTTTATTTTCATTTTTTATATGTTGTTTTACGTGTGTATACATACATATAAACCAAGTTGTATAATTTTGGTAAATAGACGGGATAGTAATTTTCCACCACAAATAGTATTCACAATGTCACACATTAATTTTCACATTAATATTCATTTTGCTTGAAATGACTACAAAGTAGATTTATGGATCACTAAATTAGTACTTCTTTGTCGTAAACATAAACTGCAATTTTACTACACGTTTATTAAAGAAATTAGAGATACTCTCTAACCAGTCTCCCAGTAGTCATTCACCATGGTAATTCCAATTCGATTTTAATGTTATCTTCACTATGTTTAAAATATGTTTGGTCATTCACTCAGGCCAGTCATTGCAGTGATCCCAGTATCGAACTCACTCCGCTTCCATCTCCTACAATCATTCAGGAGGTTTGGGTTTGGACAAAATAATCTTCATTTCTGAAGAGCGTCTGAAAATCGACTAATCAATATTAAATTATGTTGAGCGGAGCAACAGGTACTTATGGTGTTCAGTAAGCAGTTTGTATGTTTTACTTGTTTCGGGTGTTCCTTCAAAGTTGAAGATAATTTACTTCCTAACCTCCCACAGGACGACGAGGGATGGTAGCGGGTAGGATTTGAACCCTAGAACATCAAGAAGTCCGTATGACAGTCCAGCGTGCATACCACACGACCAGGTAGCCTTATTTGTGAATACAACTGGGACCTGCAAGGGTTGCTTAAGAGTCTGCATATATAACAACTTTCCCATCTCCTTTTTGTTGTAGGCCTACTGTCTGTTTTCTCTCTACATGAGCTTCTTATTACATTGGAGCTGATCACCATTATTGAAGGCCTCAGAATCTTGCTGAGTATTCTGTTAAGAGGAGGCAGGAGTTTTGTTTCTTATTAATGTCTCCCTGATAGATGCTATGTTTGATTTTAAATCATGGGAAATTTGTGATTTCTTTTAATTTTACATCAAAGGTCTTTATGTGTAGCCTGATGTCTATGCTTTCGTTCCCTAAAAAATGTTAATGCAAAGTATGTATTTAGAAAAATATCAATAGTTTCATTAACCATAATGAATTAAATGAATTTTGTAATTTAATTAGTCTCTTCCTGTTGTTTTTAGTTATTTAACTGTAACGTATGATCAATCTTGTGTAGATTTCTGCACTCCAAGACTCCACGATTTGTTATGACCTTTTAATTGAGTCAGTGTTTACTTGGCTAAAGGGCATTCACTAAGTATAGCTTTAAATTCTTAATTTCAATTTCTTATTATCTCTCTTTGTAACGAACTACTCAGTTTGCTTTAAAATAAAAGTGATTCTTAGCATTTTAACTCGCAGGACGTCAAGTCTGGGAAAAGCACAAAGAACATGAGACATCCTCCCTGTTGCGGGGGCACAGTTACTCGAAATTCGGCCTGATCCATGTTGAAAATGAGCTTTCGGGGTAGTCCCGTTATAGTGACTTGATCTGGACTAACAACTTCCACCACATCGAGTAGTGTTCTTGTAGCGCACTTGCGCTGTTCTCCTATATATATATATAAATTGAATAAAAAACAACTACTTTTTAAACTTGTATTAAAAATGATATTTAATATGATTACGGATGGCTGCCTGCCTGCTCGTGTGGTATGCGCTCCGGACTGTCGTTCGGTGGTCTTGAAAGTCCCAAGATCGAACCCTGCCCGCTGCCATCCCCCGTCGTCCAGCGAGAAGTATAGGCTAGGATGTAATTATCTTCAGAATCTGAAGGAACATCCGAATCATGTAAAACAATAATGATAATAAAGCGCTCGTTTAGAAGACTATTCAGAAACAACAGTGTTTGTGTGTCACTGGACATTTTTTTACAATTATTTAAACTTGACGGTTAATGACTAGTGGGACACTGACATCTTGATCCATGTCATTTATCCATACGCGAAGTGTTTTTTCCCCTTTATTTTATTTTAAAAAATATGTATGTGCATACAATATGCATATTTAATTTCGAAAACCAAATTATAAACTTTGACAAGTCGAAAATTTGGCATGCTATGATGAGATTTGAAATTTAATAGCTCCTCACTTTTTGAAGCATAAAACGACGACGACACACACATCACACACACGCACACAAAACGACTTTTTTTTTCCCTGACGCGTTTTTTTTTTTTTTACATGAATGATGCCGAATCTGACAATGCCTTTAAAATGGTTCATGAATTAAAAACACACGCGCACAAAATCACTCTTATATAGTATGACAGTGCTCTAAGATAGGAATTTAAAAAAAAAAAAAGCTGTTAGTCTACGCTTTTGTGTCGGCATGATCACCACCCCGCCTTCTGCTGTCTAGCACCTGCTGTTCTTCTCTTTGTAGTCCCCCCCCCCCTCAAAAACTGTTCCCTAGGCCAGCCCTCCCCACACTT
This sequence comes from Biomphalaria sudanica, assembly GCA_036873155.1. NCBI lineage: Eukaryota > Metazoa > Mollusca > Gastropoda > Planorbidae > Biomphalaria > Biomphalaria sudanica. The sequence goes on along the minus strand of JAZGLO010000453.1, from coordinate 1,051,884 downwards.
CACATTTTTTCCCTCACTTCGCGACTTCATTGTCACATTCGGTGCTACGGGCCTGACAAGGTAGATTTTGGTGCGTATAAGTTTGAAACCGCAGACCCGGTGTAGGTGTGTTAGGTTTTGTTATTTGTGTGTGTGGATGGGGGGGTGATGTGCTTAGATCTGCGTAGGGCAGTGGTGCCCACATTATTTCGCTCCCGGGGCCACATACAGAGGCGGCCTAAGCAGTTCGCGGGGCCCTGGGCAAGTGTCATATCAGGCCTCGAATATTTTTACGTGACGGGACAAAAGATCCACAAGATTCTATTTTATCGCTGGGCCTCTTGAGGCCTTACTCGCCACCCCCCAATGCCGCCCCTGCCACATACATTTACGATACATATATCCCTGGCCGCATCGTCACAAAAAAAATATGGATTTCAATGGAACCGACTCCCCTCCTATGTGATCTCGATATGCTCTGTGGGCATCAAGGGGCCGGATAGAACCAAGTATGCTGGCCTCCTTCAACCGTAGCACGACTATAGTTCATTTCGTAGAACACTTTTTCGTGTGACTGTTGAGCCTTAATCTGGAGAAGACATTACCGTCCACATGTATCGCAGGTTAAGGTGGCATTCGCTTTGTTGGTAGAGGAGCCATTTATTTATTGCACGCTTTTCTTCCAGCGCTGATGTCAATGCTTTTTCGAAATCCATAACTTTGTTGAACACCATCTCTCTCCGCATTGTGTGGTCTAGAACCATGTCTTCCCAGTAATCAACATCGATACCCACTGCTCTGAAGTCGCGTTTGATTACATCCGCATATCGGAGACTATGGTGGCTAGTTTTTCTTGACTCAGTCGAGAGTTGTCCATAAAGTATGACTTTTATCCTCCACTCGCGGACATGACCTAGCCAGTATAGGCGGAGTTGTCGGACGATTGTACAAAAATGCAGGGAAGACCTTTTTGAGCAAGTTTCTCAGTGGTACACACTCTTGTCGTGCGATTTTCAGGATCCTTAGGGGGCTGCGCAAGGGAAATGAATTTTCTCACTTGCCTTGAAAGTAACGGGCCGAATATGGCCCGCAGGCTGTAGTTTTGTGTATCACTGGTGTATTATAATGTAGTTCCTAGCTAGTCTATGTCGGTAAGGGTTGAAGACACGGACAAAATTGTGAAGACTGGAGGTTCTTGGCATAAGTATCCTAGATTAATGCACCTGGATATATAATACTTTTAAAAGTAGTGTTGTACGTTCAGCTGTGCTGGCCACAAGGACCCTTTCCCCATTTTCTGTTGGTCCCGGGAACTGAATATAGGCCTACTTATGTGCTGTGAGGTCTGAAAGTTGTTACCTGGCACAGTTACTAGTGACCCCTGAAGTGAATCATATCTCAGTTTGTGACTTAACACAATGACCTATGACCCGCCACAAAGCAGGGCCGGCCCTGCAGATTGCGGGGCCTATGCGAAACGGATTGCGCGGGGCCTAGACTGGGTAGGGAATAAAGATAATAAGTGAAAATTAAGATTTTATATTAGAAAAATAAATTCGTCTTTGCGTACAAAATCACTGTCAAATTACCTTTACGAGCCATCTACAGTAGATGATGGTTTTCCAACAAAAGGCCGATAAACATTCCTATCTGCCTTTTAGATTTACTATCAACTAACAAAATATCGCTTTTGTTTATTTTTTAAGAGATCGAGATAGATTTACATCTATATTTGTATGCTAGTGACTATTAAAGTCAATTAAGTATTTGAACTTCTTGCAATTAAAATTTGCCTTATTGTTACATTTTTATTAAATGAAAGCTGACAAAGCTGTTTCGTTTTTTTTTGTTTTTTTTTTTTAATCACGAGTAGGATTGGCGTTTTCCATATTGAATGACACCCAGAAATGACAATTTTGTCTGTTTTAAGGAGATTTGCATCAGTTTTCAGAAGATTTTAATAATTTCACGAGCTTTTCATGACTTTTTCTTATCTTTTATAATTTCAGAATTCCAGTAACCCTTTAATAATAAGTTAAAATGGTTTAATTTCATAATTTACACCTAGAATTCGCATTGCGTGGGGCCTATGAAAGTGCCGGGCCCACTGCGGCCGCATAGGTTGCAGTGGCCTAAGACCGGCCCTGATGGTATGCCATTCCAAATTCCGAAACTGTTAGATACATTTGACATTTATCATATGGTTTTGTTTCTAAAGCCTCTTGGGTCACACTGACTTGCTCGAGCTGTGACATGAAACATTAGATTTTACCGTTGTTTCTTGTAGGACAAACGCAATGCGTAACAGCACGTGACATATGCACCGACCCAAATACAGCGTTTCAAAACAAACGTCATTTCATACGAATTGCCGTCATTGTTGCTTTGTAGAGATCTTGTCTTTATTTTCCTATGCACTATGTTGGCCGTGCTGCCTTTCCTTTATTAGCCTGGTTTACTTGTTCCTTCTGTTGCTGAACTTTCCGACCTGATGCTGGTGTGTGGTGTCCTAGACCTTGGAAACCGAGAATGTGTTCGCGAATCAGATATCTCCCTTGTTTCTCCTGGGTGGGAGGTGCGGTGGCTGAGCGGTAAAGCGTTTGGCTTCCTAACTGGGGTCCGGGGTTCTAAACCTGGTGAGGACTTGGATTTTCTATTTCGTGATCTTCGTGCGCCTCTGCGTCCACCCAGTTCTATTGGGTAAAAGTAAGGGTGGTTGGTCGTTGTGCTGGCTATAAGACACCCTCGTTAACTGTAGGCTGTACTTTACTTTACTTTTAGGTAATAAATAGTCTTGAGTAATCCGTGCATCGCTTTGTGGGGTGGGGCTTTAGGTACCACGATAACTCTTGCACAGCTTAACATCCACATAAACACCTTTATATTTTAGAGTCTATAGTCAGCAACATTCTCTGAAAATCAATCTGATTTACACATATGTTGGCCTCCTACAATCGTAGAACGACTATGGTTCATCTCGAATACTTTTTCTTATGGCTGTGGAGCCCTATTTTGGAGAGACACCCCCGTTCCACATATATTGCAGGTTAACACAATAGGACATTTAACCCATTACGTCCCTCCCAACCCTAAAAGTATATAGTGGTTTGAAAGCATCTGATTTTGTAGCTATGCTGAGTTGTTCTCTACACTTCAAGATCTACTTCAGCAAGTTCTATTTATGTGTGGGTCCTTTTTGGACGGAATAGCAATTTAGATAATAATTCTATTTTCATGCTTATAGCATATCTTATTTGTCATTACCGTGCCCTAAGAGGAAACAATGTTCACAAATCTTTTCATGAGCATTGCTTTTGATCCAATCCTAATTACAGTGGCGTAGCTAGGATGGGGGAGGTGGGGTCCCAATTGACTGTTTTTTACATTAAATATTACATATTACGCAAAATGCAGGGGGCCCCCGGGCCTGTAGATGATGGCGAATTCCTAGCTACGCCACTGCATAATCAAAGTGAGGTCTAAACTGTTTGTAACTGTCTGTTTCATTAATCGTTTTTAACTTTCGCAGCCACGCGAATACCCGGATGAACGGGCGCCATTTTGTCCCAGCCTTAATCCCGCGTGGAGATTTGCGTCGGAATGTTAAGTCTTGATCTAATTGATACACTTTTATGTTGCTAGAAATAACCATTCTATGGCCCCCATTCGTTATATAAATATATCTATCGGGTGTGCCACATAGTTTTAAAATTGTTCGCTATTGTATGTGCTGAAAGGTCAACTTTCTAACGTGCCAGGCTTTATCTGTTTTCCTCTCTTTGCGCTTGCTTTTCCTAAACATCACTGTTATGTATCTTCTTATCTTATATAATACAGACGTTACTTCAAAAAAGAAGATGATTACGTCCTACGCGTCATGCATTTAGTCATGCATATTAACCAATGACTTAAATTCTGCCAAGTCACTGGTTTTTCTGGCTAGCTCAGGCAACCCATTCCATGCTCTAATAGCACTAGGGAAGAAGGAGTATTTGTACAAATTTGTCCTAGCATATGGGACAAGGAATGTGCCTTTATTTTTGTGTCTTTCAGAGTATTTTATTAAATTTTGTTTTTGTATTTGAAGATTATAGTTCAGTGTTTTATGTATAATTGCTACTTTACTTTTGAGTCTTCTGTCTTGAAGGCTTTCTAAATTTAGTGATTTTACTAATGGTGTTACCCTAGTCAAATGTGAATATTCGTTTGTTATGAATCTCACTGCTCTATTTTGTGTTTGTTCCAGTTTCTTAATGTTTTCTTGAGTTGAGGGGTCCCACACGGTGGATGCATATTCTATTATTGGCCTAACCAAGGTTAAATAACATTTTAGTTTTATGTTCTTATTTGATTTATAGAAATTTCTTTTAATAAACCCTAATGCTTTGTTGGATTTTTTTATAGTTTCATCAGTATGTGGATTCCATGACAGTTTTTCATTTATTATAACACCTAGGTATTTTGCGTTTTTAGTCTGTGTTACTGGTTTGACATGAAAAAGATAAGTGGAATTAATTTGTTTTAGTTTTTTTGTTACTCTTAACAACTGACATTTTTCTGGGTGGAAAGACATGCTCCAATTTGATTCCCATTTCTGTAATTCATCTAATTCTCTTTGTAAAATATCTGTGTCTTGTGTTGTTTTTATTGTTCTATATATTATGCAATCGTCTGCAAATAATCTGACTTTTGTTCCTGAACTAATGCAATTTGGTAAATCATTTATGTAAATTAAAAATAGTAGTGGACCCAAGACTGTTCCTTGAGGTACACCTGAGTTTACTGTTATTGGTGTTGATTTAGAGCCATTTATTATTACAGTTTGTTCTCTCCCTATCAGAAAATCTTTAATCCACTGATGCAGTGGACCATTAATGCCGAAATATTTTAATTTTTTAAGCAAACTATGGTGGTGAACTTTGTCAAAAGCCTTGGAAAAATCTAGTAAGATAGCATCTATTTGTTCACTATTATCTAAACCTTTTGAAAAATCATCAATAAGTCCTATTAGTTGTGTTTCACATGATCTATATTTCCTAAAGCCAAGTTGGTATGGGGTGAGGACATTATGTTTGTCTAAGTGGTTTATGATGTTGCTACATATTATGTGTTCTAGTATTTTACATGTGATGCTGGTAAGTGATACTGGTCTGTAGTTTCCTGGATCAGATTTTTTTCCTTTTTTTAATAGGGGGGTGACATAGCTTCTTTCCAGTCCTTTGGTACTCTGCCCTGGTTAAGCGATGCCTGAAAGAGTATTTTGAACACTGGGGCTAGCTCATTGCTTAGTTCTTTGAGTAATCTAGCTGGAATACCATCAGGTCCAGACGCTTTATTTGGTTTGGTGTTGGCTAATAGTTTTTTAATTCCATTTTCTTGTACTACTAAATCTTCTATGTTGTCTACTTGGTTCAAATTAAGAAATATGTCTTTGTCTCCTGGGGCTGAGAATGCTGATGCAAAGTATTTGTTTAGGATGTTTGCTTTAGTTTCATTATCATTATGTATTATGTTATGTTCATCTTTTAATGGCGCTATGCCTGTTGTTTCCATTTTCTTAGACTTAATGTATGACCATAGGTTTTTGTTGTTATCTTTAGATATTACACTGTTTATGTATTCACTCTGCAGCTGTCTGCTTACTTTTTGGGTTAGGTGTTTAATTTGTATATACTTTTTGTAAACTCTTTCTGCCTTGGTTTCTTTAAATTTTCTATATAGGTTTTCCTTCTGTTTACAAAGCTTCTTTAGTCTATTATTAAACCAGCATTTATTTATTTTGTTTGATGTGTATTTAGTTGGTATATGATTTTCTATAATGCTTTTAAGATGGTTTTTAATGAAATTCCAGAGGTCATCGACTGGTTGGTTAATGTCTTTTTCTAATAAGAATGTTTGTTGAAAGTTTAATGCAGCTTGTTGTAGTTGTGTTAGGTTACATTTATTCCAGAGTAAGATTTTTCTTTTGGGTTTTGTATTGGCTACTGCTTTTATCTGACTGTGTATTTTATGATCTCATGGTCTGATAGACCAGGGATAATATCATAATCAACTACTAATCCAGGTCTGTTGGTTATGAAGAGATCTAATGTGTTGTTTAATCTAGTTGGCTTTTTAATGATTTGATCTAAACTTAGGTTGTGTAAAGTTTCTATGAGTAGGACCAACACTTTGATTCTCTAATTTAAAGGTGGCTCCTACATGGGGGTACTCAGACACTCTCTAATTCCTAGTAAAAATTACAATTTATATTTTTTAAAAATAAGAACATACTTACTATTACTTAGAGATCGAGATCACTAACTTGCCATAATCTTGGCGTCCCTCACTTCTGACACCATTTTCATATTTTTTAGGCTACGTTGCCTTATCATTTTGGCCGAATGTACTTATTTAATTTTTGTTTTAAATAACAACATCAACACTTATATAATCTTCTCGTCTCACACATCGGACTAAATGTCTACTTTTGTTAAGGCCTCATCACTACATACGTTTTTTTTAGTTGTAGTAGCTTATTTTATTAAGTTATCTTTTCCTTTTGAAGTTTATTCTAGTTTTAGTAGCATATTTTATTGTCATGTCTTATCTTTTCGAATCTCTACGTATTTGTTTGTTTGTTTGTTTGTAAAATGTTTTAAATGTTTCGGATTTTCCTTCAGAGTTGAAGATAGTTTACTTCCTAGTCCAAACCTCCCGCAGGACGACGGGGGGATGGGAGCGGGCAGGGTTTGATCCCGGGGCCATCGATAAATCCAAGCGACAGTCCAGCTCGCAAACCGCATGACCAGGCAGCCATCCTATTGATGTAAAAATGATAGTTACACTAACATACTCGGTTTTCCATACCTTACATAAACTTAACTTCTTACACCTCTATTGTTTAGTTTGTGTTAATAGCCACCTTAGTTAAGTCCGGTTTTAGCTTATACTTGTGATGTACTGAAGGATAGTTCAACTACATGAATCAGAAGCAAGTTAGGATTCATTAATTATAAGAGTATAATCATTGAATGGACTAGATTTGCAGCGTTTATTGAACTTGTCAACTATCACCAATTGCTGCCAGGTATACGGTATGCACGCTGGACTGTAGTTCGGTTGTCTCGATGGTCGAGGGTTCAAACCCATACCTTGTCGTCCTGCGGTAGGTTTTGATTAGGATGTAGATCATCTTCAACTCTGAAGGAACACTAGAAACATGCAAAACATTTTACAAACATTTTAATTTAACTTCTGCCTTTTTGTTTTGGATAATTGTAAGGTAATGGGATGTAGAGATCTTGTTTTGACTGTGTGAATTTGTTATTATCAAGTTTGTAAAAATCAAGACGATAGGTTTGAAAAAGAAATTGATGATTACTGGAGAGAGAGAGAGAGCAACGGGAGTGAATGGATAAAAAAAAAATTCAGTCTTATTTTCAGGGCCTGTGTTGTATTTTCAGGGCCTGTGTTGTATTTTCAGGGCCTGTGTTGTATTTTTATGGGGCTTTTTTTTTTCCGGTTTGTGATCTAAAGCGTGCAGGTTGAATATGTGTAGATGTGTACGCCAAAGTGCAGCGTCATTTAATCATCCGGGCTCGGCTGACTGGGTCTGCGTCATCACCCACAGTGGCTTACTTAGATTTCCCGCCCTGCAGGTCTTACTATTCAGCGTTGTGTTTTTTTCTTTTCTACGTGGCGTGCGGAGTTGGCAACTTTTTGAAGATGTGTCACTTTAAAGTCTCCCAGTGCACTTAGTAAACTGAATTCAAACGTTTAAGAAGAGAGAGTCAGTGAGTGTGTGTGAGAGTCAGTGAGTGTGCGTGAGAGTCAGTGAGTGTGAGAGTGAGAGAGAGAGAGAGAGCGGTGAAGTTGAGGATGGTTTCTTTGATTATTTGTGCACTGCATAGACCTACTCTCATTTTTTAAATAATTATTTTCAGTCATGGTTGTGCGGACACCTTTATGCCCACACTTCTATTTTATACAAGGCTTATATAAATTAGGTCACTTTGAGTGTTTCTTGTATGTTTGGACTTACGCAATCACTTATTTTTTCGACCACTTCTCATCCAGGCGTCATAATCAAATTTTGTATACAAGCTCATGTTCGATGACAACACATGAATCAATTTTTAAAAAATCAATTATAGTCCTAATTAATTGTCTTTGATATAGAATTTGTAGTGAGCTGCTTGGGGATAGTGCACAATACAATAATTTGAGTCTTAATCTAAAGATTATATCAAAGACTTTGTAATGGATTTGTTAATTAACGTTGTCTTAGTTACCATTTTCACAAATGTTTTTTTTCCCCAATCTAAGCGATGTTTTTAATATATTTTAACGACTCATCCGTCAGTATAACAAAAGTTACTCGTCATTCCTGTGAGGCAGAAATTGTTATCGTTGACTAGAATTTATAACAATTTGACAATCTTTTTTTTTTTCATTTATACTAGTCGATTTATTCGAAGCCGAATTTTTATTTAAAGAAAAAAAAGTCATTTTAGCATTAAGATGTTTTTGTAGAAGAAAATGAGATGTTTTTAAATTGAAAACGCAGATTATAAAAACGTTTTAATCATAAATTGCAGTCTCAGTTTAGTCCCCCTTTCAGACCTTGTGGGCTGTAGGTGTGATGACGTAAAGGTGATCTGTTTCCTAGCCCTACGGTTAACGAGGGTGTCATGTGGCCAGCACAACGACCAACCGCCTTTACATTTCCCTAACTAATGTCAGGTACCCGCTCTCGAATTCCGACTAAAAATTATAATTTACACTTTAGAGCTAGGATCCGGGCCCCCAAGATTCAGCCACCGCGCTTTCTCACTGAAAAGTAGCTTCTCAAGATTGTGCCTTTGTGAAATCTGTAGCCAGTGCCACCTTGCCTCTGCGGCTCATTACGCAGCGTGGAGGGAAGATTCTAGGGCTCAGGTAGCATTACGTTACGGGCCGGAAAGGGTACGTGGGTCTTAGCTTAAGCATCCCTGCTGTATTATATTTATATGAATCTTCTTGATCGGTTACTGGTGCGAGGCTGTTGTCAATCACACCACGGTTTAAAGGTTTAAAGTTGCCTGCACGAGAAACACGGAGACAGCAGCCGCGGGCTATTTCAGTGTGTGTTGTATTTTAAAGTGACTTACCTTTCAATGCGTTTTGTATGTATCGTAGCATTTTGTATGTATCGTAGCATCTTGTTATAAAGCCAACCACCCAATAGACAAGCAATTCAATTTTCTTTTATGGAAAACAACCAAAGCATTATAATGACAACAGTTGAATAATGTATTTCTATTTGTCCTACAATTGAATAATGTATTTCTATTTGTCCTACAGTTGAATAATGTATTTCTATTTGTCCTACAGTTGAATAATGTATTTCTATTTGTTCTACAGTTGAATAATGTATTTCTATTTTTCCTACAGTTGAAAAAAGTATTTCTATTTTTCCTACAGTTGAATAATGTATTTCTATTTGTCCTACAGTTGAGTAATGTATTTCTATTTGTCTTACAGTTGAATAATGTATTTCTATTTTTCCTACAGTTGAATAATGTTTTTCTATTTTCCCTACAGTTGAATAATGTATTTCTATTTGTCCTACAGTTGAGTAATGTATTTCTATTTGTCCTACAGTTGAATAATGTATTTCTATTTGTCCTACAGTTGAATAATGTATTTCTATTTTTCCTACAGTTGAATAATGTATTTCTATTTTTCCTACAGTTGAATAATGTATTTCTATTTGTCCTACAGTTGAATAATGTATTTCTATTTGTCCAAGGGAAAAACTACAAGAGGTTTTTTAGCTGATTGGTTTTAGAAATGTGTTATGTTGGTGGAGGTGAGATTGGTACTTGGTTGTAGTGTTGAAGTGGTTGCTGAGATCGTTTTTTAGGGGTCATAGGATCTAGGAAGTATTGTTTACGTGATCGTTAGAAATAGTGTCATGTGGTCGTTAAAAGTACTATTTATTGTCGATGGTCACTATAAGTTTTGTTTGGGGGATGGGGGATTTTGATATCTATTCATATATGTGCCCACTGTAGTGTCGGGAGAAGGGTGTAAAAGAAATATTAGTTAATTAATGTTTTAAAAATAGTTTTTTAATTCTTGCATATTTCTTTAAAAAAAATAGCACAAAGGCATAAAATAACTCTATTGTCGAATTGAGGACATTTTCCACCCCATTGTGTTAATTGTGTCAACGAATTCTTCTATCTCATTGTTCACATCTGACGCACATGGATTGTGCCAAGCAATTGTGCCTTCCATTTCCACATCTACTTCCAACAAGGCCCCGCCCATATGACAGGAAATGTCATCGAAACAGTTTGAGCACATCAAAACGAGGCCATATATAATGAAGAAGTGTATTTTCTTTTTTCTTTTTGAATCTTCTGTGTGCTCAGAGAGGATACACAAAGCAAACACTGCAATGTGTTGGGTGCGTCAGAAAATGCCTTTAAATAGCTCAGCGATAATCTTGTACACCTGGAGAATGTTCCATCATAGGCTATTGATTCTTTCACAGGCACAGTTCGCCCGATTTGGTAGGATGAAAATAGGAAGGGAGGGGGGGGGGGGAGATCTCGGAATCCGGATCCATTTGAGGCGTCCAATTCCTATTTCCATGTAATCATAAATATCGCTATAGTGATTTCTAAAGGTTTTTCGATAAATAATGGGTTACCATTAAACATGTAAATCTTCCATTGTTAACAACAAAGCCCCGTTAGGACAATGTATATTGTAGAAATAATCTTTCGTTTCAATATTTCTGTACAATGACAAACTGGGATATTGACTTAAAGGCTGAAATAGCCAGACATAACGTCGTTACATCTTCAAATCAAAAGTGGTTTAGACACTAAGCCCTTTTTTTGACATAATCTCTAATCTTACACCTATGAAACAACGAACTAAATCAATGCCTTTGCGAGACGGTTGCCGATTTATATGGACACATCGATGGACACTGTACTGCATAGGAAGAAAAGGGGTCGACTACATGAAGGAGATGGCCATTCGCATAGATTTGTGGATCTGGATGGGTTAGAAATTTGGGACTTCTGAAGCGTGGCCTTCGTTTTGTTTAGGTTGATGTAGAGACCAAACGAGGCAGCAGCCGCAGCTAATTCATTGACGGCAAGTTGAAGCTCCTGTGTGCAAGAAGGGCGCAATCGTCCGCATGGAGCAGCTCAGGAGCATCATCTCTTTCATTTTTGTAAGGGAGAGCAGCCGTATGTTAAATATGCTACCGTCGGTGCGGAAACTGATGTAGATGCCCTCGTGCAGGTGTCGCCTCATAAGGATTGCTCCAATGCTTTATTGCAAAGAGTGTCGATGCTTCACACCACTCTCTATAGAGAATTGAGCTTACAAGTCAACGTTGTATCTGATTTGACGCTTTGGACCTTATTCAGTTTCAGCGTTTATCCTACTGACAAGTTTGATTTTGTGTTATTGTATGGTATTTATCAGCCATGTTATAGCCATACCGATTTGCGGATTTTGTCGGTAACTTCTATGCTTTTATATAGCGCTACTTTCAAGCTTATAACATGCTCAGAACGCTTTTGGTCCAATCTCATTGTGGACCAGTGGGGGGGAGGGGTATCTAGGAGTTGGTTTTCCGTGCTGCCTTTAGGCGCTCAGTATTTCGAACCTCGATCCCCCTTTTAGGTTGCCAAGACAAGTTCAAGCGCACTTAGCCTCTCAACCAAGTGTTTTTTTTTTCTTTAATGACTGTCCATTTGGCACAAATCGCACGTCTTGCATTAAACATAGATGCAATGTCCACATCTTCTTCCATGTTTCATTAACGAATGGCATCAATCAATTTAGTAACATCCGGTCCAAAAAAAAAAAACAAACTAACTTGAGAGCTTAAATCCCATATGCGTCATACAAGTGCTTAATATAGCAACCAGTGTTTCCGAGTTCCTAGCTCCTACATTAAATGAAGAAAGAATGGAAGACATTGTTTTGGTCATGTAATAGGCAGTAATTTATGAAGTGAATATGTGATTATGGGGCAGCATTGTTATAAGTGATAAGTGAAGATGTTAGACCTATGTATTAAAAGATGTAAGAGGCAATTTGTTATAATTACTTCCTAATATATCAAGTGAATATGTAGAGCTATGTATTAAGAGATACGCTTTTCTCCCAGTTCCCAGTCTCGGATCAAGTTGAAATTTTGCATCATTATTCCTAGTTGATAACAATACACGAATCAATCCTAAAATTAACCGATCATTTTGTACACACACAAAAAATAATTTTGTTATATATGCAGAAAGGGGCTAAACCCTGTAATTTTCAGATAAATGGCAGTAATAAGCAGTTATTTCTTCTTAGATAAGCTTTGGTTTTAAAAAGTTTTTCTTTTTTCTATTGCTTGTTTATATTTGTACTCCGTTGTCAATCAAAGGCTCGTGTTTTCGTATCTTAATAACATTCCTTTTAACTCACGATTCACCAAACTGAATGATTAAATACAATTTAATCCTGCACGAATCCTTTTACTAAAAGCATGGGAAGATAATTCTATCTGTTGACAATCTTCATTAGTTAACAAATATTAATTTAATAATTCTCTCTTTTTAAACGATATACATCCTTGACTCAAGTCAGATCTGATGACAGACAATACGTCTGCTTATTCCGCACTTGCTTATCTCACTTGAGAATACCGTATCTCCCACAATTCCCCAAACCTTCTGCTCATCTTGTAGTAAGATTGATGTCCCCTTAGCATAGGATTAAAATATATTAGCATAAAGACCAATAAAAGTTTTGGTACAGGTAATATTTTTCTTTTAAACTCATTCCATTGAAGCCATTTTGGCATCTAATTAAGGAAAATTAAGATAGCCTAAAGTTGTCTTGTTGCCTCGCTTTTTTTTTTGTTGTTGTTGTTGTTATATTATTACTTTTAGCTACTTTAAAGTTGTTTCTCAATAGTCTCTCTTAATCGTTTGTTTTTCACTCATCTGTTTCAATCTGAAATAGTCACATTTGTAAATGACATGCAGAAATAATGCAGCAATTATAATTCTGGAGCCGAATTGCTTAATGGATTTCAAAAATATTTCTCCAAGTCCTTGTTACTCTAATAAGAATTCGCATTTATCGTATGAACTTAGAATCCGTATGCTAACGTCTGCATTCAGTTTAGTTTTAGTTTTGCGCCTTTTTTTTTTTTAAACTTTTTTCTTGGCTTTAGTAAGTCTACCTTCATATTTGGCAGTGTCGTGTCAAAAACCTGGTCATCGCTTGAAAAACTTGGTTGCCAATTTGAATGTTTCTGTTCACCTTTGTTTTGTTTTCACCTGTAGATGTGACATTTTGGCTCATCATTGAACTGGACAAAAGAAGTGCTTTCCCCTGCTCTCTTCCCCCCCCCCCCTTCCGCCCTTCACGTTGGCGCGAACGTGTCGTCTGCTCAGTGTCATGGCTTCTCGCATAGTTCCGTCAGTGCCGGCCCGTGAGTTGCGCGTCCTCCCTGCTTCAAGTGGAGAGTAAAATAGGGCGAACTAGGGGTAGCGTGGTCGACATTTGCCCTAATTGAGTCTCTCTTGAGTGGGTCGTCCCCCAGGTTCAAATATTGACATGGACCCGAGCTAAGTCAACAGCGGTAGATAGAAACTGAATCTTTTGACCTCATTGCTATGTGTCAGGTGTAGCGGACTTGCCCCCCCCCCCCTCTCCCCCCCCCCCTTATGTCTCCACTCTGGTCAAACATCACGTGACATTTCAGAATATAGATATATTGGGAACGAGGTTTGTCTATTTATGGAAACATTGTGTGCATCCTTCTTTTTTTCATTGTGTGACTCACTGTTGATACACGGTCTTAAGAGTTACATCTTATCTTATATACTACAGACGTGACTTCACAAGAGAAGATGATGACGTCTCTACCAACAGCTAGTCCAACTAAACCGCTGTAGGCGTATTAATCTCTGAATGCAGAGCTTAAACATAACTTGAACAAAATTCTTTTTAAACAAAAATGAACGCAACTTTAATTGACAATATATCAAACTTCAATGTACTCTATGTAAAAACTAACTAAAAACACGCGTGAAATGTTTTCTTGAACAAGTTCAACAAAGTACAACTCACAAAAGAAATAACTACACGTCTTTCTATCCAAGCAGTTCAGCTTTCACTTCTCTATTTATCATTTCAACTTAGATGCACCTATGATTACACCCGAATCTATTGATTATCTGACATAGTTTCACTTAAGATTACACCATAATTTTACTCATGATTACAACAGACAAAAACACGCACACATCCGACATAATACTCATCTCGATAAACCTCATCTCAACTTTGGAGATCTATATTGTTTTTTTTCCCATAATAATGACCTCCTTCTGTAGCGAAAAGACTATGATCATCTTATGGAAATGAGATGAATGCCTGGGCATTAGCTGTGATGAGAACGATGTCACCCGCACATCAGTTCCAGCCTCCCTCTCCAAGAAGCTGATGTATCCAAAGGAGCGGCAGGTTTGTTGTCAGCGGCGTCGCAGGTTCTGCCAGGGGTGTAGCACTGAGTGCTGCGAACTTCCTAGAGGTCGCCGTTTCCGGATTTTTCCTCAGGGTTGACTCCTGAAGCCTTTCCCATGATTGGGTATAGCTGCAAGGCAGCAGAGGTTTGAATTCAGACTTAGTGCACATACATGTAAAGTACTTTCATTGCGTTCGTCGCCACGGTGAGCTCAGTATGTATGTATAGTTTTCATCTATAAATAGATATGTGAAAAGAATGCAAACACGCGGGCCGCCAGCTTCCCGGAGAATCATATACGCTTGCCCTTTTTTCCCATCTCTTCAGTTTACCCAGGGAAAAGAACGCGCCATCATTTCTTCTTGAAAAGAAAGCATGAAGCTATTGTAGTCTCCATCTAAAAAAAAAAAAAAGTTTTGCTTTACAAACTGTACTACTACACACTAAAGTTGAAACCTTAAAACATACACGAGTTTTTATTTTTCTTTGATAATCTTGACATTCATGTGATCTGTGTTGGGCTTGAGAAACCAGTTTGGTTTGTAAGGACGCCATGTTGTTGGATGAGCCAGTAATACAGTCAGGTCACATCTCAGGACAAGGGAGGGGAAAGGAAGGCTGCTAGCAGTCAAATTTGAATTGACATCTACGGTCTACATATTTTGGTATTAGTATTTAAAAATACACATGGGAGCTTGAAAGATAACTGGCTATTCTTAGGCATACGAATAGTTTCAAATTCGATGGGATTTTTAAAAATATATATTAGGGCCTCTTTGGGCTTGCTGTGTATAGTTTTAAAAAAGGGTGAACGCATTTTTGGAAACCATGACATCTTTGGGTATGCAGATAATTTCTTATAGCATGAAATGGTTTTTTTGGAAACAAAGGCATATTTGATATAGGGTTATTCTCAAAAAGTATTAAAGGGATTTTGGAAACAATGGCTTTTTGGATTTATGGTTAATAAAAAAAAACAACTTATAAAAGTTGTTTTTTTGGAAACCAAGGCATTTTTTTGTGGCATGTGCATAATTTTAAAGCGAATGAAAGTTGTTTTTTAGCGGCCTCCGAAAGGGGAATAGACGCTATTAGTTTTGTGTGGAATGTCTGTCCGTCCATCCGTCCGTCCCGTATAGTTAACGAAAAAAGGTAGTGAAAATCTGACACCATAATATTTTAGATCATTTAGAGTTCTGATGCAACGGCTAATTTTTTCTTTTCTGAAAGCGAAATATCTAATTTTTTAAATCACTTATGCAAACAGTTTTTTTTTCATAAAAATACACCATTTTTACAACTATTCACTATTAGTAGTAACAAACACTGGAGGTTCTTTAGAATGGGCGCTAGTCTTGTACTATATCGTTACCATATTTACGCAAATGGTTTTAGTTTTTTTTTTGTGAAAACAGATGTTATGACATTTGTATCGCTAAGTTATGTAAGTTCGGTCATACTAACTACTACCTTTGCACACAAACATCTTTTCTTTTCTTTACAGAGAAAAAAACTATTTAGTATGCATATAAGTTGGACATAATTTAAAACAACAATTAATAAGTAGCTTTTCATATTATCGCGTGCATTGCAGTTATGCGGTGCAGGAATAGTACACTTAACTATTTTTTTATTTTTTTTACGGAAATGTTGTTTTTTTTTCTTGAGGATTTCAATAAGAGATTGACCTTTACAAAACAATTAGATCAATTAGATGTATTTAATATAAGACATCAGTTAGCAAGGTTCACATCTAACTTCACATTCACTTTCACCTTTCCTTTGGTCTGCTGGACCATAAGATCTGTCAATATTCTTTCTTTATTCTTCTCTGTCATTTGTCTTGGATAGAATTTCATTCTGATGTTCTTTCTGAAAATTTTGAAACCTGCCTTTTTTACCTGCCTGGGTGGACCACTTCGGGGGCCGATTTTGAGTTTGTGTTTCCACACAAACTGTCTTTGTAACCTTGTTTTTTGTTTTGGATATCAGATCATCTTTGGTCTTGTTGTTTATAATTTCAAATAAGATGGGAGAATTTAGTACGCATCTAGGTATTTAATGGCCGTTTGTGAATAGAGGATATAATCTTTAAGGATATCATTGGATATCGTGCTAGATCAGCACAAACTTAGCAAATGTGGGCAATTTTAAACACAAATTTATTTTGTCTTTTGTATGAAATCTAAAACACACTTCGAAATGGCGCCACTTTTGTGTCGGTATGTGATTATAATGGTAAAAGAAGGATGGGGTGTGAGTCTGTCTGGTGCATAGTTAGTGTAGAGACGATCTGTCGTGTGAAGTGATAGAATCTACAAAGTGAAGCTCAAGACATACTGCAACCAGGTCCGATAGTGGGATATGGCAATTCACATTAATAGCAGTCCAGAGGCGTAGTCAGGGGAGGCAAGGGGGGCACGATGCCGGCACCTTCCTCAAGGGGGGGTGGCGCTACACACAGAGACGCCAAAAATAGTAATTATTGTAGATACTTAAGTTAGCTAATACATTCTAAGGTTGTTTGTATTAGGTTATTATTATTTAATACTTTTTATTTATAAGCCTATATTTCTATGTGATGTTCATGGAAAATGGGGGGAGGACGTCAATAAAGTTTCTTGCCCCGGGCGCTTGTTTTTCTCACTACGCCTCTGTAGCAGGCTATTGCTTTGGGGCTGGGGGGGGGTGCTATTTTAGACTCTCATAACTATAGGCTTTGATCTTAGACTAGAGCTTTAAACCTTTTAGCTAGACTAAGTGTTCTATACCTTCCTTTTGTTTTTCACCCACATCTCGCTCACACACACGCACAAGATGTGGACTTGTTAAAAAGAAGGCAAGCGGATACGAACCCTAATCCAAATAGTGACAAAGTTACAACGGACAGAAAAATATCGAGATTTGGAGGACGGTTGTCTATACAATTGACAGAGAACATTGCTTATAGCTCTTAGTTACGCGATCTATTTATTTTAATAGCTTAGGTGGAAAAAATATCAGTAATGTTTCAACTAAAACAACAAAAACAAAATATATTTAGATTATCTTGCGTTAGTGTTTTTTAAGTAATCCCTGAGAGAGAGAGAGAGAGAGGGGGGGGGGCAAAGGGGTAAAGAGAGAGAGAGAGAGAGAGAATGGTTTGAAGAATAGTAAAGGGATTTCGAGATTGGGGAACTGCATAACTATACCAAAATGTATGATGCTAAGTCTGCATTTTGTTAGTGCAAAGATTGTATGGAACGATGTGGGCTATCTATATGTACACTACATTAAAACCGGCCCTGGTTCCACTTGTACCAAACCACATATTGACAAAGGCTCTTCCGGATTAGATCAAATCTTGAATGTAAAATCCTGAGTAGATCTACACGTACCAGCCAAACTTTGATGTTCCTGTATCTCTCCGTACAACTGATCAGCCTCCTCCCCCCCCCCCCCGTCCACATCTCACCCCACCACCTACATTTATATAAACTTGTATTTCTCCCCCCCCCCTCCCAAAGCATTCGGCTCCTAGAACTCTAATCCTAATGGGGTCTTCATCGTTCTCAGCATAGCCCTCATCAAAATGCTCAGTTCGTGTACACTAGTCAAACATTGTCGGATGGGGAGGGGGGGCTGCATGTTTGTAGTACTGTGTACGTATGTACTTTTATGTCTTCTCTCTGTGTGGTCTGGGACCCCGACCCCACCCCCGCCTCCTAGGGATGCCTCGAGTGTCTATAATGTGACGTGGCCGTCCAAGGGATAGTTCTTTAGGTATTACAACGTAAGTCCTGACGTTCGAGTCCTGGGCGAAGACCACGACGTTTTCTCAGGGTAGGGCTCCACTTCTGTTAGGGCTAGGGAAATAAGAAAAGTCCCTAAATTCTCTGTCCACAAAACACGCTCTTAAAATCATTGGCAAGGACAATATGCAAACAACTCTTTACCTATCGGATTACAATGAAACTAGATTTCTAAATAAATTAAATAAAGTGTTCATTTCGCTGATACAGCAATGTACAAATTAGAAAGGATATGTATGAAACTAGCTACTCTTCTCTGAATTAAAAAAAAAACAACTCTTCCATTTCTAAATTAAGTCTTTAATAGCGAAGTAGTTTAATATTTTTCTAATTATAACAAGGCTTGTCTTTGAGTCCGAAGATTAGTTAGGAATGCAGTATTTCCCGTGGCTGCACAGCCCCAGCTGTGACCTACATATTTTGCCACATCCAGGGCAGGCATTACCATTGTCCACAGGTGGTCGATTTAGATTTTCTTTTCGATGTTTCTAATATTAACTATATAACTGATTTGGGTTAGGGTTAGGGTACATTCATAAATTATCTATAAAATATAAAAAATAATTCTGCAAGTTTAGTCTGCCCTCCATTGTAAGTGCATATTTCATGCTTATATCAATTTATATCAAAGTTTCAAAGTTTATTATTTGTCAAGTCTCCTATTGTAACGCTTCGTTTGAGGACTCCAAAGAAGGTAACATTATACTTAAGTTTTCAGACTTTTAACATGTTTATTCATTAATTGGTTGCTTCTGTTTAAACATGGGGGATTGTGTGTTAATAGCAGCTGTCTTAGCCTTTTTACAAAGTTTATTTTAACTCACTCTGTCTGGTAAAAAGTGTGTACACGTTATTTCTCTCACATCTATTCTCGGATAAAGATGAAAATTCATTGACATAGACAAGACATGAATCTATATAAAGTAACCAATTAGACAATTAATTACTGATAACAAGGGAAACTAATACTTCAGTATTAACATGTATGGCTAAATGTGTTGGGTTTAGTCCCTTTAAATAATTATTGACGCTATTATTCAGGGACGGACTGGCAATATGGGCAAACGGGCAAATGCCCGGTGTGCCGGTACGAAATGGGCCGGTCTGGTCGCGGCCGATGAAAAAAATTTTTTAAATGCAGACAACTTAAAAAAAAAAGTGACAGCAGCAAGACACAAAGGCACGAACACGTTTTCTTTTTTTTTACTTAATTATTATTACAATTAATTTTGTTTGAAATTCAACAAAAAATTCAAGAAAAATACGTATTATCATTTGCAAAACGTTAGACTATACTTTCTGCTATGCACGAGCGGCATAGACTGCTTTGATGCCTTCGAGGCTGTGTTTGGCCTAATCATTTTGCTGGTCTGCATGGACCTTTGATGGCGCTCCCATTTTTTTTTTGCTCCTTCCCTCCCCCGTCTTCTGATGGTTCCATTTTCAGTTAACGAAAAAGAGGAATGCTAGAAAATATTGATATAACGCAGCAAAAAAATGAAGAAAAAAAAATAGGCGCTACAATTAGCTCTTTAAGGGGAGGTATCCCTAGAGAAAATCGAGTTTTAGGTCTAGGATATCGATTTTTAACTAATAACATAATTAAGTAGATCGAACAGATTTTTATGTCTAGGTACTATAATATGGCTGATTCAAACTAATTTTCTCAATGACGCTTACTGTAAGCTTTTTTTTTTTTTTCGAGAGCTTTATTAGAGTATTCAGCTCTGAAAGACGTGGTCAGCCTTCTATTACATACTCCAAATAGGCATATATCGCTACTTGTCCCTCTCGTATCAATTTCTTCACTAAAACAGTCCGGCTAGATTCAATAGGCAATGAGTTTAAAAGCACGTGACACACTCAAGATGGTTGTAGTTTGTCACTAATGTAAGACATCAGTTGCCTTTCTCTCTTTTTTTTTTCTTCGGAAACTTTTCTTAAACCTTTATCCCCCCCCCCCCCCAAAATGTAACCACACGCTTGACTGATTTCTCGATATGGTTGCTAGAGGACTGAAGGACGTGGTGTGATGGTGTGTTGGAGAGTGGTTCTAACCTTCTGAAATTGCAACGACACTTCTTCTTCTAGCCAGCTTTTTGCTGCTGAGCTGTGAGCTAGCTCTTTTGCAGACTGTGCCAAGGAAAAAAGTGTGCTGTTTTCTTCAGTTGTTCAGCACTGCCGTTGGTTATGTTGGGCTGTAGAGGAAGTAGGGTCTGCCTAAGGTGGATTAGGGAGGGGCATTCAAAGAGGATGCGGTTTACGGTTTTAAGTTGCATCGTAACCAGTATCCTTGCTTTGACCTTTTTTTCGTTGCTGGGGACGGTTGTTATAGAGTGTGTGTGTGTTTCTATGGTGACTGTGGGAAGAGGTTAGCGATTGGTTGTGAATGCTGCAACAACGGTGGCGTTGTCGTCACTTGGTCTCTTAGTTAGGACAGACGACTCCAGAACGTGAGACTGAAAGGTTGTGTTATTGTAGTGAGTTGGATTTGGTTAAAAAATATTATTATTAAACTCTATTACAGTTATTTCATTTGATCACAAGTTGATTTTGTTCATATTATAAATAAAGTTATATTTAGTTGTGTTCACAAAGGGAAGTTATTAAAGTTATTTTGTTTTTATTAACTCTTTCTCTCCTAACTGACGATACCAGCGTTGATTCCACCAGAATGTGGTAAATAACTACGAAGAGAAAGAGTTAAGAAACATTACGCCTACAACGGTTTAATTGTCTACCAGCAGTTTGGTGCTACAAGTCAACGACAGGTAACAACAGCGGTGTTACTCTGTGCGGCTAGCTTATGGTGGCACCCTCGCCTCCATAATAAGCTTTCCTAAGAAAAGCAACTCTTACTATTACACTTCCTTAATCGTTCGCCTTTGTTTAAAATAAGAAGTACAGTAGAACGTCGTTTATCCGACTCAATTGGGACCGGACACCGTTCGGATACGCGATTGTTCGGATAACCGATAACCGAAGCGATCCATGCAGTATATGCAACCGGACACTACAATTGTAACGGGATATCCCTCACCTTGGGTTTTTCCGTCACTTTTCGCCTCGCGCGAAACAACTGTTGAGCATTGCCTGTTCGAAAACGTATTCATACAGTATATGTGCATTACAGTACATGTGGTTGATAAAAAAAAAAAAAAAAAAAACTGGTCCGGATATTTGACGCTCCGGATAATAAACGTTCGGATAAACGACGTTCTACTGTAAATGAATGAACAAAAAGTGGTTTTTGTACCACTTTTGGTGTCAGAACTTCATAGGTGAATCCTGGGGTGGACCCCCCCCCCCCCAAGCAAAGCTACCGTTTCTTTCTACTTTCGTTAAATGCGCAGCAACATGAGACACCCTCAGGCGCACCGAGGTACACATATTCAAAATAACTGGAGACCCACTTATTTAAAAACAACTGGAGACCCACTGGTTTGTTTGAAGATACATTGTAGGCGTGTCCCTTGTGATAGCCATCAGAGAGAAAGGTCACGTTTTGTCGAAGACGTGGCAGGCCATGCCTGGGAGGTTTGCCCAGGGGTTGAATCTTTCAAATGTCGGATCTCGTTGTGAGAAACACGGCCAGGGGCAAAGAAAACGTTCAGGGGATGGGGGGGGGGGGGGGGTCCAAGGAATTTAAATGACTTCAATTCTGCATTGACATGAAACAATGGACAGTCATTTTCATAGTTTGTACACATCAATAATGTATGTAGTTGGAAATAACAGCACAATCTTCAAGGGCACAACTTATTGCTAACATGTAAAAGTGGAAGGTGTCGCTAATAACTCCCCTTGCCAAGGGAGCTCATATTGTAATAAAATGTATTTAAAAATAGAAGAGTATCCGGTACTCCGACAAATGTTTGTTTGTGTAAAATGTTTTACATTTTGTTTGTTTGTTTTACATGTTTCGGATGTTCCTTCAGAGTTGAAGATAGTTTACTTCCTAGTCCAAACCTCCCGCAGGACGACGGGGGATAAAAGCGGGAAGGGTTTGAACCCGGGACTATCGATAAATCCAAACGACAGTCCAGCACGTAAACCGCACGACCAGGCAGCCATCCTGTGTTTAGCTTTTTCTCCTAGTTAATTCCATCAACATTAATGAATTAAATCTGTTATATACATAAGTCTGTCAAGTCATTGTAAATGCAAGGCTGATTTTGGGATATGCACTTATTAAAGGCATTCAAAATGACCATATTGAAAACTAAAAATATAACATTATATACTTAAGACTTTTTTGTTCCTTCTAGTGACAAAATTATAGTACTAAAAGTATGTACTAAAAGTATGTACTAAAAGTATGTACTAAAAGTATGTACTAAAAGTATGTACTAAAAGTATGTACTAAAAGTATGTACTAAAAGTATGTACTAAAAGTATGTACTAAAAGTATGGGTTATGTGACATATGGTGCAGCTGTCCGCCATTTCGTAAGTTTTACACATGGTAAAGGATTCTTGTCATAATGGATTTACTTTTCAAGAGGGGGTTTCAGGCTCGAATTTCCATGAAGAATGGGATTTTAAAGTTTGGGGTTTTTATGGCGCCCCTATGTCCACCCATCCAACTCTAGTGCTTACTTGAAATTGCTTGGGGAAAGTTAAGCAGGTTGGTCCTAGTGCTGGCCACATGACACCCTCGTTAACCGTAGTAACAGATGGCCTCTACAATATCTGCCTTATAGATCGCAAGGTCTGAAAAGGGTACCCTTTGTGCGTGTGCAAGAATAGGGATGAACGCTTTATGTTAGCGGTTCTCAACCTTTTATACTCGGCGACCCCTTTTTACAACCCCCACACTCTGTTGCGACCCCCCCACACACACACACACACATACAGCAATAGAAGAATAGACAAGAACAATCCATATTTTCGACGGTCTTAGGCAACCCCTGGCAAATCGTCAATCGACCCCCTAGGGGTCGCGACCTACAGGTTGAGAACCCCTGCTTTATGCAGAGGCTCGAGTCCACGTGACATTTTTGTGACTGGACATTTTTGAGATGATGCAATTCATGATACTCGTTTCGGAAATATATTTAGGCCCGCCATCTTCCTCCCACTCCCAGCGTCAAAAGCGAACTGTGTTGGGCCACCACTGTTATCATAGATTTGTGTACATCTTTTGTAAGGTTCCTTCAGAGTTGAAGACAATCTACTTCCTAGTCTAAGCATCCCGCTGTACGACCGTGGATGGCAGCGGGCAGGCTAGGAGCCCAAGGCCATCGAGACGACCAAATGACAGTCCACTGTGCAAACCGCTCATGGTCGAATACATTGTACAATTTATAAACAGATCATTTTGACTTACTGTTAAGGCAGGGTGACAGTTTTTCTTCCACATTAATGAGTTTCGATATAGATGAACATATTGTAGTGTGTATTCACTACAAAGCTTATTTATCAACTCACTCTGTTTGTCTGTCTGGTAAAATGTTTGTACACTTTATTTCTCCGACACCCAATATCGGATCAATAAAAATAAATTAACCAATTAGTTAATTAACTGTTGGTAATTAATGATTTTGTTTGGTTCCTTGAACAAGGGAAATAAATCGTACTTGATAAATGTTGTGATATAAGTTAAATTAGTCCCCTTGAGGACTCTTTACCATTGAGTAAACATTTTTATGCATTTAAAAAACAACCATGTAAACATTCACGAGATACCCCCTTATTTCCTCTCCCTTTCACAACTGGTCCAGACATCAGGAAAGCTAAAAGCTAAACAAAAAAAAAAACAATGGGAAAAACTATTTCGAATGGCACAGATTTATTATGTCGAGGCAATGTGTATGTATAATAAAATAACTGATCCAAACGAATTGATACAATTACAGTTCATTGAAGCTTTTTTTTTTTTTTTTAAAGTATGTTTTAAATTTTTTGCTTTTTTTTCACTCGTGATAACCTAACACCGCTAAGCCGTACAGAGTGTAAGTCTACTAGGCTAGACATGCCTTTGCAATGTTATTTGGTTTTATGGTCATTACATGAAGAACCCTAATAATGGATGGAATCGTGTAAGCTGAAAACAAAGAGGCGGGGGCCCGCCTGTTTTAAACGTCGCCATGTGTTGAGATTCGTTCCGCTCTCGTGTGAACTTAATTAGTGGCCGCTCGGTGTCTGCACGACTTTCCGGGACCAATTAACAAAAAGGGGGACAGTAGTGTGCACTAGACGATTCCTAGTCAGTGTGGATAGTAGATTTAGTGGATCTGTGTGTGTGTGTGTGTAGAGGGGGGGGGGAGGAGCATTGTAAGATGGTGAAGGTGCGAAACGCTGTATTTACTTGCCATTAATTAATGTGTGCTCTGATTAGAGTTTTAAAAAAATATATATGTACATACACAAAGAACTGAAGCAGTAAGAGAAAGAAATGTGAAGTGCTCGTAGGTAGAAATGGGTTAATGCAATTGCAGCGTGCTAAAACGATAGTTTAGAACTGAAGTAGAACGATTTAGTTAGGGGACATATTTATCAAGTACAGCGCTTCTCAACGTGTGGTCTTAGAATCCTTTGGGGGTTGTAAAATGTAAACGTTATTGATACGTACTTTGACCGCTGTTGTCGTTGGTTATTTTGTTGTACTAAACTTTAAAGCGGCAACGTACAAAGTATAAAAAAAAGGGGGGGGGATAATTCAGCTAATACCACCCCATCAGTCAAGTACAATGTCTTTCCCTTGTTCAAGATATCAAACAAAATAATTAATTGCCAATAGTTCATTAACTAACTTTGTTTAATTTTTTTTTTATTGATTCTTATTTGTCAGGTTAAAAAAAAAATTGTGCATAATTTAAGTTTGATCCTAAATTGGGTGTGCGAGAAGCTGATACAAGCTTTATAAAAAGAAAGTCTTCAATGTTCGTTTCCATTCATAGGATTAGAATTTGTTTGAAAGTTGTAATTCGGCCCGCGATGTCGGAAATGTGTATGCTCCCCTCCCCTCCCAATAAAAAAAGATCGAAAACCATTGTTGGTCAGAGCACTCAGACTTGACCTGCTTACTCCTTAAAGGGACATTACTTTCCACATTATCTTCCTAGTGTTTCTATAAAGTAGCAAGCAAGCCAACTTTGCCACCACAAGCGTTCTAATTTAATGTAACGGCTGAGGACATCAATCATATCAGCCTCTCCGAAGCCCCTGGCTCTTTGTTTCAACGCTACTTTCACTGGGTTTTTTAATTTCCATACAGTTCGTTTCAAATTTAAATTGGCGGTACATTTTTTTTTTATACACAGCTAATTAATCTTTTGCATTTAGAGTTTTCATTAGCGTGTTTAAATTGTAGCCAAAAAGAAAAGCTAGACGTGATAGCTAATTGATTTAATGAAGACTAATAGATTGTTTTTTTACTGATACATATTAAAAAAAACGTTTTTGTGTGCTTATTTATTTTTTGTTTTCACATAGAACTACCCACCTTTGTTTCGGATAGAGGGCCAGATATGTTTCTGAAATATTTGTCACTGGCCACATCAGCGCCCCCCAAATTTATTTTTTTTTAAATCGTCAAATGAAATTCGATCTTCGGCGGCTTAATTTTGCTTGGTTCTGCTGATAGAGGAAGCGTTTTATCTCCCACTTCCAATCCTCGGATGAAGTTGAAATTTTCTAATTTTATTCATAGTCGATAACAACGCATGAATCGATTCAAAAAAATTAACCAAATAGTTTAATAATTAGTGGTAATTAATTTTTTTTTCCCTTTGAAATAAAAGAGAAGTAAATATGACAGTATTGAGAGAAAAGAAACAATAATTTGCCATTCTTGACATTATATACACTTTTTGTTTACATTTTCTTCTTTTGTTGTTTACGTTGCTTGCTTATAAGATTGTGATGTAAGTGAGTGTCCAGATAGACCAAATGATTGTGATGTAAGTGAGTGTCCAGATAGACCAAATGATTGTGTTGTAAGTGAGTGCCCAGATAGACCAAATGATTGTGTTGTAAGTGAGTGTCCAGATAGACCAAATGATTGTGTTGTAAGTGAGTGCCCAGATAGACCAAATGATTGTGTTGTAAGTGAGGGTCCAGATAGATCAAATGATTGTGTTGTAAGTGAGTGTCCAGATAGACCAAATGATTGTGTTGTAAGTGAGTGTCCAGATAGACCAAATGATTGTGTTGTAAGTGAGTGCCCAGATAGACCAAATGATTGTGTTGTAAGTGAGTGTCCAGATAGACCAAATGATTGTGTTGTAAGTGAGTGTCTAGATAGACCAAATGATTCTGTTGTAAGTGAGTGTCCAGATAGACCAAATGAGTGTGTTGTGAGTGTCCAGATAGACCAAATGATTGTGTTGTGAGTGTCCAGATAGACCAAATGATTGTGTTGTAAGTGTCCAGATAGACCAAATGATTGTGTTGTAAGTGAGTGTCCAGATAGACCAAATGATTGTGTTGAAAGTGAGTGTCCAGATAGACCAAATGATTGTGTTGTGAGTGTCCAGATAGACCAAATGATTGTGTTGTAAGTGAGTGTCCAGATAGACCAAATGATTGTATTGTGAGTGTCCAGATAGACCAAATGATTGTGTTGTAGGTGAGTGTCCAGATAGACCAAATGATCAATTGAGTTACTGCCAACCCCCCCCCAACCACCCTTTCTTCCCATTTTTGTGTCTCCTGGTCTCACAATCTTTACCTCAGATTTCAATGCTAGAGAATCACAATGCAGACCACAATGTAGTTTCAACATTCCTTGTATTTGTTCCGTATAGATGTTTCTACACACACACCACAATGCGACATTGTTAATCAAAGCAGTTTTAGTGAATGGAGTATATCTGAACTATGCGCGGTTGGATATCTAAGAAGACGTAAACAGGGGAGTAGTGGCGTCGATAGAGGGTGCGGACTGCACCGGGTGACACCCTTCATCAAGAGGGATAACAAAACAAAACTCCCTCATATTGCAGACATTAAACAAAAATATCCTGACAAGGTTCTGCCTCTTTCGTAATAAATATAGATTTAAAAAAAGAAAGTTATTTTGAGAAAGTAATTGGGTTTGGGAGACACCGTCAGCGGACCTGATAGGCCAACCGATCCTGCAGAGGCGTAGCTAGGGTTGGGGGAGGGAGGGGAGAATAGGAAAATCCCCCATGGCCCCCTCTTGAGGGGGGGGCATTTGATTGGTTTTTTTTTTACATTAAACATTAAATATTACGCAAAATGGTGACAGATTCATTGCTACGTCACTGCGATCCTGGTCAAGTCTAATTGTAACGAAAAAAGATGACCGGGGAAAAGGGTTTTTTTTATTTCAAAAAAAAAATAAATTTTTCCATAACTTTAGTAGTTACAGTTTGCTGATTACGCTATTGAGTTCCAGGCCTGCGTTTGTGTATTCCAATTCTCGGCTCCTTTTTGTCCTCGAAACCTGCCTTCATGTACTCTTATAGTCCAAGCTTCTACAGCTACATTCTCATTTCTTTTCACTCAGTCTCTTTCTCCCTCCCCCCTCCTCTTTTCTGTCTCACTCTCTCTCTCTGTCTTCCACTGCCATTCTTTCTCTTTCCAATATTCTTATCACTCTCTTTGCCAAACAGGGAAGTTCAGTTTTTTCTACCTTGTAAAGTTATGCCCCAATTGCAATGCCCCATCCGCCTTTTTTTTTTCGCTAAACAAAATATGGTGAAAGAGGATTTAAATAAAATACGGGTATGCTGTGCTCAGGAACGGGATGTAGGTGTGTTATGGAAAAAAAAGGAAAATGGGGGGGGGGGAGATAGGATTCAGAGATGTGTGCGGGTGGAACGTTTAACTTGATAAATGATGTGAACGCAGAAACATAACCATTTTAGGAGTGTTAGTTCTTGTAAGTAATTTGACGGGTCGCTGGCTGTGGGGGGAAATTTACCTCCGCTCCCGCCCTCCAATTCATCGCCCCCCACCCTTTACTTGTTTCTTCCTTTTCATCCCTCTTCATACACATACCTGTCCCCATCTCCCTGTTATGTTTGATGTATCGCCGTGTATGTGTGCCTTTAGTGACGTGGGCAGGTCGACGTAGTCAAGACAGGTGAGCCCAGGTACACGACCACCAGAAGAAGATTATCTCCCTTTTCAGGACCAACTCAAACAGAATGTGAATATATATATATATATATATATATATATATATATATATATATATATATATATATATATATATATATATATATATATATATATATATATATATATATATATATGGTCCACTTCTCATGTGTCTGGCAGCCATATCTACATTCTTGTTGACATCTGGTTCTCCATGCGCTGGGACAGTACATTGTAATCCTTGGAGTTTTACGGAGCTGTCATTTCAGTGGTGACATAATCAGAAGATTCGCCGCGTTATGGCTCACTGTTCAAAGAATCGGCCTGGAAGCTTTATATTTTTGAGATAGAGTCGTTGTCAAGTAATTTTGAATATCGGATCTGTCTTTCTGATTAGCGGCAGATCTAGATCTGCTGGGAAGGGTTAACGCACAGATGTAGATTCGCGGTGTAATAAATGCGTCCTCACGCAGGAACGTTCATGGGATAGAGAGGGCATCATGGGAACTCGTTTTGAAATAGCTGTGAGAGTGTGTGTGTGTGTAGTTTACGCATGAGGAACGATGTGACGTCAGAGCCAAAGCGTGGGGACACGTGGAAAGAGAAAGACGCACACAGGTGCGCACACCACGCACTCAAACACGGGCACGCTGAGTCGTCGGACACCATACCGGCCCGCCACTTCCAGTTACTACGGCACTGCGACTAATACTACTACGCCATTCGGTGATCGACCGGCTGGCATGCGTGCCTCGGTGGACCAGGACTTGGTCACATGACAGCTTGAGGAGGAGACTGTCGGTTACCTCCCCCTATTTTTTTCCCACCTTCGTCCCCCCCAACCCTCTCCCCACCTCGTTGAGGTGAACTCGCCTTTTTTTTTTACCCCCCCCCCCTATTAGGCCTCCCCCCCCCCGCCCTCTTTCTTCATACCCCTCCCGTTCTGCGCAGCACTAAGATCGGCTGTACGAGCGTCCCCCCCACACAGTACAGCCCCTCGCCTGGATGTTGAAAGCCTCGCGGAGTAGCACACGGCCAAGAACGAGAGAGTCACTGCATTCATGGCCGATGACGGGAGCTGTGTCATCGTTGACAATTTTTTTTTTCTCCTTTCTCCTCTTTCTTCAAAACCCAGGTGACATTTTGTTTCGCTTGGTGACATATTTATGTCACTATAAGAATTGACGACTTGGCAAGTATGCTTGTATCTGTTGTCTTATACATGTGTAGATAGTATACTGGTAGAATAAATAGTTTTATGTTTGTTTTAGGCGTTTAGAAAATTCCTATCGGCTTACAAAAACAAAAGTGCCACACGGACTTGAGTGACAGTGACACTACTGAATCGGACTATTTTTCTAGCGATTTTCATCACAAAACCTAGATCTGGTATTTTTACAATTTCATCTTGCCTCTGTCATTGATTTTCTTAGTTTTATTGTTTGGAATTTGTGGGAATCCAACAGATCACATTTGTGTTTTGTAGTGTACATAGTCAGATTGGTTTCTTGTGTATTCTTGGTTAGAGAAAATTGCATATATATGTTTTGAGTCTGCACTTTAAATGACGTAGTATGCGTTTTAAAATCATTAGACAAGTTTGCGTCCAGTTTGTTGTGGTCATATGTCCACACATTTCTCAAGATTTGTCCTTGTTTTGTAGGAGTTCACTCCCTTATCTCTACAAATAACATTTAAGGTTAAATTTGTCTTATACGTGAAGAGGCTTCTTCACAAGGGAAGATAATTGCGTCAAATGCGTATCTACGAGTCTTTCATGTTAACTAGAAACTAAGCTCTTCTAGATTCTAAGTCATTGGTTTTCCAGGTTGATTCAGGCAACCCGTTCTATGCTCTAGGAAACAGCAAATTTAGGAAATGGTCCAAGCGTATGAAATAAGACATGGGCATTTGTATTTAGTGTCTTTCTATCATATAGGGTTTGGAATTTATGAGTTTTGGTTTAGTGTTTTCGTGTTATACTGTCGCTGTGTATTTTTCTGTCATGGACTGTCACTAAGTTTAGTGATTTTACTAATGGTGTTACTCTAGTCTGATGTGAACACTTTTTAGTCATGAAGCTCGCTGCTTTATTTGCGTTAATTTGACGTTGTTTCTTGACTTGAGGGGGTAATAAACATGACTACTTGTATTTGTTTTTTTGAACGGACAACCTTGGTTGCTAATGTTGCTACAATGATGTCAGTCTCACTTTTGTCAGTGGTATGTTCCATTTACATATTTTTTTACTGCTGTTAACGTAAATTGTCAATTTTTGTTTTTGGTTTGGGGGCTTGTGAATAAAAATGAGAATCGAGTTGTCACATAGTTCTCATCTGTCTGTGGTCCCGTCTTGGGCATGGGCCACCAATCAGCTTTCTCCAAGCGTCTCGGTTTTGGGCTTATTTCCAGCTGTCCTGAAGTCAAGTAAGTCTTGCTCATCTGCTTGGCATCTGCTTCTAATTCGCGGTGCCATGTGTTTCTGGGGCGTCCTCTTTTTCTCGTTGGACGTTCCAGCTATGTATTATGTTCACGCTTTCATTATCTTTTCATTTCCAAGCCCAACTGACGACTGGAATGATTGAACGTTAGGTCATTCTTCTCATTTTCTTAAACATTACACTAATAGTATATAGTCACCAATGGAATTGATATCTTGTATCACTTGACTAATTTTGTCTCTAATCTCCGTCGGACTTTAAAATTTGAAACTGAGACCTTTAAAAATTGACTTTCGTGAGAAAAAAAAAGGTTATGCTAATTTAAATTTGTTTATGACTTTCTGTTAACATTTTTTTTTTTTTGCAAGTCACGCTTTCACTGCTCTTAACAACTCTCCTTATTTTTCCAAACTTATCAATAAGCCTTTTGGCCTTTTATGTCCGGTCGGCTACATAGGTCCGTTCGCCCGTTAATTTCACCTAGACTCAACCCCACCTCCCTAAAGCACGCACACACTACAGCGGCGAGATGAAAGAACGGGGACTTAACTGACCCATGGTTGGAGTCGTGGCTATTTATTATTATTATTATTATTATTCCCTCCCCCTGGTGGCAGTATCGTCCCTGTGGTAAATGAACCTTAATTTGATGTGTGTGTATGTGCCGGGGGGGGGGGGAGGACTCTTCGGTCTATTGATTTCTCTCCCCCCCCCTTCCCACCCCAACCTTCTGTCTACGCTACACCAGGCGGGGGACCGAAATGAAAATACATAATTCATTTTTACCGCCAGATGGAGCATTTGCCTGCCTTTTGTTTTCAGCCAGGTCCCTGCCCGCCCCACATTGGCTCACACTTAACAAATCCACCCCCCTCCATTTTTAAAATAACGTCACTATGTTCAGCCTTTGTTTTCTAAGCTGTGTTCGACCTTTTTTTGATGATTACGTTGGGCCGTATTTTCTATAAACTGTTTTCTAGTTCTTTTTATTCACTGTCCACATCTCTCTTCACCACCACCCCCCTCCCTCTTTTCCCGTTCTCTGCAGCTTTGTTTCCATCGTACAACAATGGCAGATGGTTGAACTAATTGGTACTCGTCGTAGTACTCAGTCGTGACCAGCACGTGTAGACATATGGGAGGTGAAGGGGGGGTGAAATGAAGGTAGTGAGAAAGTTGGGGGAGGGCCTAACTTCATCCAAGTTTCTCCTCCTCTCCAGCTTGTTAAACAAGTTTTCATTTCAATTAAGTCATTTATTAAACACTTTTATGGTCACTGTAAAGTTCCCTTTTTCATAGCTTGTGATCTTTATGGCAGATGATGTAAAGGTCCTCTAATTATGTGGCCCGTGGTTAACAAGGGTGTCATATGGCCAGCACATCGACCAACCGCCTTTACTTTTCCCCAACTAAGGACAGGTTAGAGCAGGGTAGACTCAGAGGCGCCCAAAAAAATCCCGAAAGCAAAAGTCCCAGGATTCGAACCCGGGACGCTCCGGTTCGGACGCGCTTTACCACTCAGCCACTGCGCTGTTTTCATCGGGGTGAAATAATGGTATTATAAGGAGTCAATTATTAAATTTTATGGTTAAAGTAAATTTCCCCTTTCAGAGCTTTTTGATCTATAAAGCAGATGATGTAAAGGTCACCTGTTTCTGTGGCCTGTGGTTAACGAGGGTGTCATGTGGCTAGCACATCGACCAACCCTTTACCTTTTATCCACTGTCAGGCTAGAGCTGGGTGGATTCACAGGCGCGCTAAAGATCCCGATCTTTGAGTCATTACCATGTGAATATTGAACTGATCTCCAACCAATCTAATTTGCAGTACATGCTTATCGGTTATAAAACGTCATCTTTTGGTGTTTATATTGGTTATACGCTTTAACAGTAGTCTTAAGGATCTGTACATTTCCAAAAATATTTTCCCGTCCTTACGTTTAAGTATGTTCAGTTTGAGTATGTTCCTTCCATTATATTTTTCCAATGTAGTCACTCTGTGGCTATGGGATAGAGGTTCATACTTTTGGGTCTCACATTCAGTCATAATTGAAAACAGAACACAATGTCGAGATAAGTTTCATAACTCTATCCATCTCTCTCTCTCTCTCTCTCTTGTAGAACTGTCAGCTCGTCGTAAATTTTATAACCTCTCTGTGTGTGCTAAGGATATGACTGTTGATATAGTGAGTGTGTGCGCGCGCAGATAAAGGGGACAGCTTGTGGCTTTCTGGAATGTTCTCCACGTGGACACATGTCCTTCAAGTCGACCGTTGGGTGTCCTTTTTTGTTTGTTGTTGTTGTCATTCTTGTGTAAAAGGACGAGTAGGGTGCAAACATTTTTGAAAACTCTTTAAGGGTTTGTGTGTGTGTGGGGGTGAGAGTAAGGTTTTGTAAGGACGTTGATTCTAATGTTTAACTCTTTCTCTCCGTAATTATTTACCACATTCTAGTGGAATCAACGTTGGTATCGTCAGGTAGGAGAGAAAGAGTTAATTTTAGGGTTAAGGCACGTCTAGATCAAGGTAAAAAAAAAAGAATATGACTGTTAGACTGTATATTAGAATATACAAGTCTGCCACCTAATCTCTAGGATGGACAAATAACTTTTTCCTGTTCCTCTCAAAATGTAACGTTTTCCAGAATTACCCCCCTCCCCCCCAAAAAAAATATACATCCCGCCCCCACCCTCATTTCTTCCCCGCATGTATGTCCTGAAACTAATCATTCAAATGTTCCTAGTACAGCCAACAGTGACGGGGCGGGAAAGGGGACTAAAGATTTTCTTAATAAATATCCTCACCACACCCATAATACTGAGTGTGTGTGTGTATGTGTACTTTAATAAAGGCTTGAGCACAGGGAAACCAGTAAAGCACTATGGTATTTACATACCACATGGTCTGTTATTTAGGCCACGGGGAGTCACCAAAGAATGTCTCCGCTTCGAGTCCCCTTGATTTGCCCCCCCCCCCGCCGTCCCCCGGTAGAAGGTCTAGCTCGGTTCTTCCCCTTTGAGCTACGGGATACCGAACACTAAGGGTACCAACCTTTGGTTCTTTATTGTGCTTGTTAGAATTTCAGAAAGTAGTCTGGATATGCCTTTGTATTATCTGTCCCTTTCAGTGGGCCCTGTATTATCATTCCCTATCAGTGGGCTTATCATTTCCTATCAGTGGGCCCTGTATTGTCATTTCCTTTCAGTGGGCCCTGTATTATCATTCCCTTTCAGTGGGCCCTGTATTATTACCTTTCAGTGGGCCCTGTGTTATTCCCTTTCAGTGGGCCATGTATTATCATTCCCTTTCAACGGGCCCTGTATTATTACCTTTCAGTGGGCCCTGTGTTATTCCCTTTCAGTGGGGCATGTATTATCATTCCCTATCAGTGGTCCCTGTATTATCATTCCCTTTCAGTGGTCCCTGTATTATCATTCCCTTTCAGTGGGCCCTGTATTATCATTCCCTTTCAGTGGGCCCTGTATTATCATTCCCTTTCAGTGGGCCCTGTATTATAATTCCCTTTCAATTTGTTTCGTATTATTCCCTTTCAATGGGCCCTGTATTATTCCCTTTCAATAGGCCCTGTATTATTACCTTTCAATGGGTTCTGTGTTATTCCCTTTCAGTGGGCCATATATTATTACCTTTCAGTGAGCCCTGTGTTATTCCCTTTCAGTGGGCCCTGTATTATCAGTCCATTTCAGTGGGCCCTGTTTACAGGGGCGCATGAGGTACACGTTTTTTTTATTTGTTACTGGTGGGAAGCCGGAGACTAATGGGAATGAAGTGTTTTAATTCTGTTGGTTCGTGGGGAGTACACATTGGTCTATATCTCAACAAAGTTAGGATGCAACAGCGAATGCAGAAATAGTCTGGAAGTACTTAGAATTACAAAAGTACTTAGAAT
Organism: Biomphalaria sudanica; assembly: GCA_036873155.1. Lineage (NCBI taxonomy): Eukaryota > Metazoa > Mollusca > Gastropoda > Planorbidae > Biomphalaria > Biomphalaria sudanica. The sequence goes on along the minus strand of JAZGLO010000453.1, from coordinate 1,017,177 downwards.
TACAAAGAGTCGAAGAAAAAAAAAACGTGTGCTGAGAGGCGCTAGGCTAAGGCTAAGTCAACTTACAAGGGGGCTCAAGTTGGAATCCCGACCGGAGCAGAGTTGTTTGCTGAGCGCCTAAAGGCCGCACGGAAACCTTCTCCCAGAGACTCCCCCCCTCTCCCCCCACAGGTTCACACTAGAGATCGAACTATAAGCTGTAAGCATGATAGATGCGCTATATAAAAGCAATCGAATGACTTGACGAAAGTCCCCTTGCATTACATCAATGTAGGAACACATTCGTACAACGTGGCACGAACGTTAGGTATTCACTATCTCACCATTGAGTACATAGCAATGTTTTAGGCAGTAATACAATTAGGAAGGAAGAGATAATTGGGCTTGGAGTTTATGCTTTTTTCTCAACGTTTTGAGGTTTGATCCTCAGAGATCACGCTTTATTGTGTTTTTTTTCTCACTGAAATTCAATCTTGATATATAAAGGGACATAATTGCTTCTCGTTTTCAAAGCTTGTCTTGGATAAAACTAACTTACTCCAGTTATATGCCTTCTAGCCTTGACCATTTTAAAAACGAACATAGAAATATATTTGAAAATGACGACTACGTCATTGTAATAAGGCAAATGCCTGTACTAAAAAAGTGAAGTCTGTTTTTGATTTTTGTTAACATTAAAAGCAGAGCAGATACAAATACCCAGATCTAGTAAACACAAAATAAATACTCAGTTGAAGAGCTACCGAACAGTGCCCGCTCCTCACCGTACTCGTCTCAGTGTCTGGCTGTACGTACACTCAACCGACATCCAGATCTATGTCCCTCTCCTATGGTGTCGTATTTCCCCCCAACTTGACACAAGATCCACCAGTTGTTGCCGTGAAACTAGAAGTAGCGCCCCCCCCCCTCTCCCCAGGTGTGACGTGCAGTGGTGTGTCGCCCAGATCACTATCAACGTGGCCACCTGATATCCCCCCCCCTCTCCTCCACCTCCCCTCTCCCCGCCTTACACCTGGGTCCGCATGACATAACATGCCCTCTGTAATGTTGCTTGGTAGGCTAGATCTGAAAAAAACAAAAACATTTCGCTTAGCCCTCTAGGCCCGATACTCAAAAAAAAAAAGTAATTCTAATTAAAAAGGAGGAGGTGGGAGCACCACTTCCTGGTCTAGTACTAAGCGCCCTTAAGATGAGAGTGAGTTGTGGGACTCGCCCATGGCACGTGATTTGCTCTCGGTAATCTATGTAACAGGTGCCTCCCTTCATATATAGGGCCTATATTTACATCGTATTTTGTTTGAGACCTGTTACCACAACGACTTGTTTCACTTTCATCACAGCTGGCTCTGTGTCCGCGTCACTTGTACCTTTGAATACCAACAGATAGTTTATAAATGGAGAAGGTTGTTTGTTTCTTTTTCTTTTTTGAATATAAAAAGCTATTTTTCAAACAGAATGATGACATTGAATGAGTGGGGGCGGGTATAGGGAAATATACTAGATTAACTCAGTTACCTAGTCTCTCTATTTTTGTTTGAAATGTATGTATTCAAAAAATCATATTTTCATCCCATTCAGTTTGTCGTAAAAGATCTCAACAAAATTTGTGCTAATACGGCAACATTAAACAACATAACTTATCACCTTGGCTTTGATAGATATTAGAGGGCGTGTTTGGAGGAAGAGGACTAGGGTTCTCTGCGGAACACAGTTGGGGAAACACTGATTTAGAAAATGTATGTTAAAAGTGGGATGAGACCACAACTTTGTTACACGCTCTAGATATATATATATATGCTCATACATACAAATACGCACGAGGAGAGATACGGAAAATATATATTTGCATATCGGAGGGGGGGGGGGCAAATTAGATATTACCGCATATTATGTAGATAATTAGATACAATAATAATGCTACTCTTGGATATCCAAGTTGCAATTCAACATTGCCAAACAAGAAAGGCTCCGAGGGTTAACCAGTGACTCGTGGAATGGCATGATCTACTTTTTCCACACAAAAAAAACCAACAAAAAACATTTGCGCGGATACGTCATAAGGCTATGCTCGCTGTGCAGCCTGTCCTGCACGTGCAACTCTGTACACGCTGTGACGGGAATGAGCCTGTGCTAATGTTAGTGAATGGGAGATAAGTGTTCAGGTTATAAATAGGAAGTAGGTTGCAGATCTAGCTACATGGAAGACGACCCAGATAATTGATATATTTCTGCTTATCTACATCTAGTGCCCCGCCTCCCCTTCCCCCCCCTTCGATCATCGGCCCCCCCTTGTCACCGCAACTTTGCCCTCCCCCGACTAGTTGCCGTGTGCTAGGATTCGCGGGTACTGCCCCTTGTAAGACACGCCCACCGGTCGCTATGCAACGCAATGTCCCATCACCCCGTAACAAATAAACAAAGCAAAAAAAAAAAAAACACGTGAGAAAGATAAAATAGAATTTGAAAAGAAAACCACACATACCTCGCGCGCGCGCACACACACACAGAATTATGGCAGTCGCTGTCAGAGCCTGTGGAACCGGTAGGGGGGGGTGCGTGCCACCCTCACCCCGCCCTCACCACTCACCAACGCCTCCCGTTGTCATTGATTCGGTTTAGTGGACGCTTCCTGCTCGACAGAGGCTGCAGCCTCAGTCAGCCGTGGGGACAAGTGACAAGTGGAGTTATGCTTCTAACCACTGCAATGTCTCATTTCGCCTGCCATCTTGTGTTAACCAGTTTAAGAGATGGCGGTACTTCGGAGGATATTCAAACATCATTGCCCGTATCTTGTATTCGTTATTTGGGTATGAACAGGGTCTGTATCTAGCCAGTGACGGTGGATTATTTCCTCATCGCCATAGTGAGACATGGGACTGGCTTGCTGGATGCAATTATCAGTATCGTATATGAGTAAACATTATTGAAAAGCGATTGTATAGCTATACTTGTACAGTTAATATAATGACGAAAACGGAGTTAAAATTGTGACCGGAAGTTGCATTTCCTTTTGGTTGCGTGCGCATGGTTTCGTCATCGCGTGACTGATTGCCACAGCCAATCATTTCAATAGAAAATTTAAGATATCTATTTTCCGCCCTTTTAATAAAATAGAGTACATTCATGTGTGCCCTAGTTAGAGGAATCTGGGTGGACATTTTTCATGAAAATAGTTTTTTTTTACCAAGACACAGGACGCGACGAATAACGATTCCATTCATAAATCTGTAGTGTTGACCCGGACAAGTGTTTCTTCACATGAATGGTGAAATGTGCCATTACAATGAATACAATTTTTTAATGTGTTTTTTTTTTTTCAATCGAAGACACTAAAAAAAAAAAAAAAAGGGTCACACTCTGCGTTGGCGTAAGTACCTAACGCTCCATGCAAAAGTGAAGGGCGGGGGGGGGGGCAGAGGGCGCCGAGGCGTACTATGGAGTTTGGGGAGTTTGAAAAGAAAGGCTTTTTCTTCCAAGGTGAATTTTTTTTTTTTCACGACTTTAATATTGTCAAGTCTACTTGGCCCCAAAGACTTCAATTGACTTGAGGTAGGACAGGGAAAAAAAAGGGGGGGGGGAGAGTGTTAAACTCTCTTTGTGGACTTTTGGCAAAACTGTGTGTGAATTGTGGTCGTGGCTATTGACAGAGAGATTTGATATTATTACTGGGGGGTTCAGAACATTCTTTCAGTCGCTATTCTACGAGAGCACACACTCAGGAAAAGCTGTTATCCTAGGCGGGAACATAGTGATTCGATGAAGTTGTGCTTCCTTCTCAGACTTGGCTTCTAAAAGTAAAATCATTTAGCATTGGGAAAACACTAATTTGATAAGTTTTTAATTTTTTAAGCTAGTAATTAGCACCTTTGTTCTTTTTGGAGTATTTCTTTCTTTTTTTTTTTTTAGATTTTCTTTTCTGTTAAGTTTTAATTTTTTACTATGCAATGTTGACAGGTTTACTCAGGTATAATTAGTGCCTCACTGATTTAAGTGCTCTTTTCAAGTGTTTTTGGTAAAGCATATCACTTTCACCTACCCTTTAGTCTGTTGGACGCTGGGGCACCATCTTTCTCCATTCCTCTATCTTTTGCCTTGGATAGAACCTCTTTCCATGGCAGGCCCGTCCATTCTTTTCTGTCTTCCCGTCGCTTTCTCTGTCTGCCTCTTCTTTTTCCTGGTACTGTTCCCTGAAGGAAGGTCTTTGCGAGCCTCGAAGACCTTGTAATATGGCCATAGAGTTTTAGTTTGCGTTCTTTTTTAAGATAGCAGGTCATCATGGGGTCCAATCGCTGTAGTAATCCTGTCTCTAATCTCTTCGTTTGTGATGCGATCTTTAAATGTGATACCTAGAATCCTTCTGTAGCATCTCAATTCCATTGCTAGGATCCTGCTCTCTAGCTCTGCAGTCAGCGACCAGGACTCACAAGCATACAAGATAAAGCCTATAACTCATTTAGAGATGTGATTGATTGTATGTACATTTGAGATTATATACAACTCTCCAAATGTTTCTTATTTAATCTTGCATGCCTTGAAGCTTTTATTGCTCAATAGAGACAATGACGAGGATTCTAGTCATTGCCTTTGGACCATCATGCATGTTATTGAGGACCACGTGGTTTAGTGACAAGAAAATTGGGGCCAGCGGATGAGTCGAGACTTGAATCCCTCTCTTATCTTTTCCTTATTTGGAAAGCTTTATTGGCAAGATTGGCAGGTATCGACGTCTTATCTCCCCTTTGTAAGTTCAACCATAGAAAGACTTAAGACATTTCTTTTAGTACGCAGTAGACTTGTAAGTGACTGTTTGCTCTAAGTTTATCGAGTTGTTATTCAGTCTTGAATATATATTCTCGTACATACATCTGTTGGGTGGTAGTCTTTCAGATCTAAACTTAGCTCGACAATTTGGGTTTATTTCAAAGAATATAAAACAGGTTTTGAATAAACGAATATATTTTTGTTTGGATTGACAAGTTTGTGAAAAGTTGTGGATAGAGTTTAGAGTACTGGTAGATACATGTATTTCCTCATGCAGTTTAGAAAGTCCTATGATGATGTATCTGAGTACTTGTCGTAGACTAGCTTATGACAAATTTCGAACACGTCCCAGTGATTTGAAAAAAACAACAACTCGTATACTAGATAACAATTTTGGAACAGCAATGAAGTTTTGGAGAACTCGAAGACTAGTTTTATAGTTATTGGAATAGTAGGAATGATTAGATGTGCTCTTTCTTAAGACACGTTTTGTAAATGGTTGAGGCTTGACTTGAAGTTCTTTCTTTCAAAATTGTAAAATAATAACACGTAAGCACGGACAAAGTCCACTCAATGGTTATATGTGGGTGGTAAACGTTTAGAATTTTGTTCAGAGGCATCATTAGAGTTTTATGGGCAGTCATCCCCACCTTTTTTTTTTTGGCATATTTTTTTTGGACATTCACTAACTTGTGTGGTCACTACATGATTAAGGTATATAGAAAGTCGTATTCTTTACCATTCCATTTCAATTCCATAAGATTGCTGGTCAACTATTGTCTTCTGAATACATCTTAAAGGAAGTGGGGAAAGCGGAGCTAGTGTTGTGATAGGCTTTGAGGTTCAGAAATGGGGTAGTAGTCCTAACTATCATTCTTTATTTAATGCATTGCCTATTTTTAAGACACACGCATATACACACTCACACACACGCGCGCGCACGGTGTACTGCGTTCAACCCTCCCAAGCCAAAAGTAATTGCTACATTTGTATTTCTGGTTTGGTCTGACGAATCGTGATTTTGATATTGACCGCCTCGAATTTGACGTCATCATGTCGAAAGGCGTGTTTCAATTTGGGAAGGGGGGGTGAAATAGGTGAAAAGTGTCGGTATGGGTAGTTGCTTCATTTAATTGCTCCATAGCAGAATTGGTCGATCTGTAGGACAGAAATACAACTGTCCGTTAAATGTCGTGTATTTGTGCTCCCGGAAGTACTTCTCCGCCATATTTGCTAAAACAGGAAACGTTACGTGGAAAAATAGCTTACATTGAAGACTGTTGTTAAATGTAAAGGATAATGGGATTAAAGCATTACATATTATATTATAGTTTTGATATCGCAAATTTAACATCGGGATTAGTTTGCAAGATTTTCTTCCACTATTGGTAAAGTTCTAGAACTACACATCTATAATTTTATTTTTCAATACCAAGGTTTGATATGGCAGATTGTTTTATTTCCAGGCATTTTTTTTTTGTGCTAGTATTAAGTTAAACCTTTAATATTAATACAATCGTATTGGCGTTCAATTTTAGCTATATGTTACATTTAAGTCGATTTGTGTGTGCTTGGTTTTAAGTACTGCCAACACGCCAGCTGCTTCGTCATCGTGGTGTATCAAGACACTGTAACGTCAAGCTGTCAATGAGATGGCGACATCTACATATCAAAGCAGGAAATGCCCTCTTGTGTAGCGCTAGAAATTCTCATTGGGTGCAGCTAAAATGTCAATGAACATAAACACATCTTATTTGGCTTCTACAATTTTGGCTTCTTATAGTTTGGCTTCTTCTAGTTTGGTTTCTTCTAGTTTGGCTTCTACGGTTGTGATGTGATGGTTTTACATCAGTAATTTAGATACCTCTATGGACAGAAACTTAGTAGTCTCTTATGTCGTCTATGCTGGACACACTACGTTTCTTGTCTACTGGACACACATTGTTCTAATAGAAATCTCTGTACAAAGTGTACAAATCTAATTTTCGTACACATTTTAAACGAAATCTCTTAAATTACTCATACCAGTGCTTCTAATAGAATTATCATCCATTAATATAAGCTAGCAGGGATTTATTGATAGTTAAATCATGAATTATATAGTATCTGGATCATTCGAATCAAAGTACGTTAAGCCATTCTCCGAGTTTGTGAATTGAATCTTTTCATTTCGAATCACCTTTGCCAGCTGAATTGTGCAGTGAGTTGAATGCTTCGTACTTTTTGTCACACGTTCAAGGAGAATCGGATACTTCGGATAGTTTCTAAGTGATTTTATCTCAGCCTTTTGGTGGTCACGTGTATAGAGAGTGTGCTCCGTGAGCGTAGCAAAGAGATCGCGAGGCTTTTGGGCTTGCCAGCGACTTCAGAAACCTGACACCAAAAAAAAACAAAAAACAACGTTTCCCCATAATAGGGGCACCGGTGAAGAGCGTAGCGCAGTATTTGATCAGTGCTTGGCTTCTGGGGCACAGATCTAAGTTGCCCTACATTGGAGTGTTAACTGATCTACCGTTAAACTGTGTTTCATGTATTCATAACAATATAGAGATCTGGTCTGTCGCTTTGTCTGAATGTTTGAGCCACATTATCTGGATTGTGGTAAGGGGATATCTGGTCACTTCCCCCTCCTCTTCAGTTCAGGAGACGGTGTTACTGGTAGCTGTGGTAAACATCGTAATGTCTGTTCAAAAGTTAAGTGGTGTCATTGAACTTGTATTTTTTGGTATTGGCGCGTTGCCCTTGTTGTATCATGGTCTTAAAATATGTCGTTTGATCTGGGGAAAACTGTGTTTATATGTAGAATTGATACTGAGTTTAACATTCCAACTTATTCTAGGGTTTAGTGAATAGTACAAGACATTGTTAGAATGATGAAGCTGGCTAGGTTTTTTTTTTTTTTAAATTTTTATTTCATATTGCTACAAACTTGTAATCCTTTACAATAATTGATAGAAAATATTTCTTTTCCTAGGCTGAAATGCTGTAATGTAACACAGTTACATTGAAGAACAGCCGTGTGGTTATAAGTAGATACAAATGTACTTTAATACGTCGGTCCATTGTTTCTATTTTATGGCCGCGTACAAGGGAGGACGTGGCGTGTAATTCCTGTAGAATGAGGCTTTGTGGTAGGAACTATCTCAGCTGGTGTCGGGAACAACTTGTCCCATTGTTCTCCCGATGTTTGCTTGAACATGGTCATGTAGAGGTACCCCGTAGATTACCAAGTACCCCGGTTTTTACAGTCAATTTATCTTTTATAACCTGTCTCGCTCAGTATACTAGGCGCCGAGGCCCGTCTTCGAGCGTAGAGCTGGCAGATGGCACCTGATAAGACCACAGTTTTGGGCTGTAAGGTGGTCGCTATTCAAATGGTACGGATTTCAGTATCCCGTCTCACAAGTTTTGCGATTCTCTGATATAACGTCGTTATCTTGGTTTCATTTCTATGCTATCTGTCTATACATATATATCTATATTCATATAAGACTTGTCTTCGACTCTGAAGATTAAGGTACAGTGTAGCATTTCTCGTGGCTATCTATGTAGTATTAGTTAATGGGCGCCCTTTCAAATTCTAGACTTCGACAATCCATTAGACATTGCTGTGTATACTCTTTTAGTAAAATCATGTTGGGCTAATCGCTCGAGATTTTTTTTTTTTATAAAAAAAGGCAAATATCCAGATCTAGCACAGTTGAAAGCAAATCCTTTTTAGTTCAATGTTACTATATTTAGAGTGTAATATGTCTTCCTTCTTCTGTGTCCTCTAAGCTGCTGGAGCATGAAGTCAACTACTAAATTGAAAGAACCAGCTGGGGTTAATTATGTTTTACAACAAAGTTCTGTTAACATAATTAAACCCAAGTTGTGTTTTTTTCTTGTGCATTTAGAATTTGGTCTCAGGCTCATTTAATTTTAGCTTCCTAGACGTTTCACCTTTCTTTAACTATAAAAAGCGAGTTGCTTTCGATTGTGCTAGTAGAGTAGGAATACAAAAAAAAAAGTAGTCCTCCAAAAAAAAATAAAAAAATGACGAAACACTAGTTGAAATGTCTTTAATTTTAACCCTAACACATCGCACTGCTTCAGCTTTGCTAAACTTTTTTTTTAACGCAATGTCGCACATTTTCCTCTCAGATTGTTTCACCCCCCCCCTCTCAAATTGTCTTGTCAATTCAAACCTGTCAAGTTTAACCTGGTTTCTTATCTTAGTTTTATATATGCAATCAAAATCTGTGACAAACTCCGACTCTTTGCATTCGGCTTGTACGTTTTTACTTTTAACCAGCGTGGCGCCCAGCAGTGTTTCTTTATTTTGTTTTTTTTTTAACCTTATGTTGTGTTTTTAACCTCACCTGTAGTTTCAGAAAGTTTCCGCCTCTGGAAGCACACGCACTTCGGTTTTACTTTTTATTTCTCATTGTGTTTAATTTCAATGTTAGTTGTTGCTTTGACATTGGTCTTTTGACCATTTTTTTGTTTGTTTCAATTTTGGCCATTCATGTATTTTGTGTGTGCGTGTGCTTATAATTTCCCCACACAAAAAGGAAAAAAAAAATGCTTCCCTCACAAATCCTTGTTGCCACACTTTCTCGTTCCTTCTGTGCTTTTTTTTTTTTTTTTTTAGTTTTAGTTTGTTTTTTTTGTTGAATTTTTTTCATATTAAAAAAAAACACACTTTCTCAAACCATTGGCTGTGTGGGCAGTGACCATCTTCTTGACTTTCGTGAAGTGGACATGTCTGGTTTATCTTGTCGATTTCGATTTGGGGCCAAGACTAAATGGACAGGCTAATATTTTTTTTTGTATTTGTTGATTTCATACGTAATAACGATGGATTTGTTACGGTTAGGACGCCACTTTGAGGCTAATTCTATAACTTTGATAAGACAATGAAAGGAATTTTCTCGCCTAAACAAACGATTTATTTTTTCCCTCTTATATTATATACCATTTTGTTAAAAAGATGGAGAAAAAAAAAGTTATGAAACTTAAAATTTTGGATTTATTATGTTTTCGTTCGTTCCTGGAGATTCATCGTTGTTCGAAGTGAAACACATGACAAAAAGGTTGCGCGAGGTGAAGGTCGTCTTACCTAGCAGCATTGGACGTTGATCTGACGAGCGAGTCTCTAATACTGTCAGGTAAAGATGTCTTTCGCCCGCGCCCACGACCGTCCGCCCGCTTGACCTCAAAACCCAGGGTCTCACATACGGAGGTCAGAGGTCAGATGTCAATCAGCCATATATATTTTGTTCTTATCGATGTTGTGTTTTATATTTGTGTCTGTGTGTGCTACGTGTTATCAAATTATGTTATGTGTTAATTTGTGTTTGTTTGTTAGTTTGAACGACTGTGATTGGGTATTTTAAGAATTCCTTTTCAATATAAATAAATATTCTAAATATAATTTTTTTAAAGTTAATTATATTGTTACTTTTTTTTTATATTTTAAAAATAGGTAGACAGTTTATTGCATTTTAAATATATAATTTTTATTTATTGTATTTTTTCTCTCATGTAGACTTTTGGTTAATGGTTAAATTTATGTTCAACAGTAACATTACATATTAATTTGACATTAAAGTGAAGAAGAATAGAGATCCTACAGTAATTTTACTATTCTATATTATATTATAAAAAGTATATTAACATATTTAGCTAGCTAATTAAGTTTTCATTTTGGTTTTTCTCGGAATCAGGAAGTGCATATTACTGGGTATGTCTTTAAAGAACAACACAAATGCATGTGTTGAGTTTAACATTTTACAGAAATCTGGCATATATAAGTGAATAAATCTCGTCCATGTTCTTCCATAATTGCCTGTTAAGTCTTTCAGATTTCAATGCATAATTGATTATAATCAAAAAATTAAATAGCAGAAATGCCCTTTTTTTTTTAGAGACAACAGTTGAACCATGCAACTGACATATATATTCATTTCATGTTTATTGAAAAGCACACACACACACTCCGACAAATACACATATAAATATTAATAATGGTAAAACCGAGTAGAATGTAAAGTTAAATATTCTAAACAATTAAAAAAAAACAACTTCTCAGCATATTATGCACAAAGATACCTGTATCTTGAACACAAATTAAAAAAATATATATTTAAGATTTCATGACATTAACGCGGGTCTTCCTAGAACACCTCCCTACATGTCATAGACTAGGAGGCTATGAAATTTAATCCTAGTATTAGCGCCACTAAAAAAGGAATACCAGGTTAGTGTCAAATGTTGGCTAGACACTCTTGTTGCAGGCGTGTCTTTATGTTTGAAAACACACGTCCCTATAGCAGGCATGTGATATATAAATACACATCTACAATAGTTTGGTATTACGTTGCAATAAGGACTTTTAACATGTCAACACAGACTTAAACAGTACTTCCAAACTAGTGGGGCTGTTTTGATTTTAAATACCCACTGTGTTTTTAAGCGAAAACCTCTCTCTCATTTCAATACGTTGTGTAGAAAGTCTTTGGTTTTAAGACCTATGTTCAGTACGAATCACACATGTCATAGAACACATTTCATGGGACTCATTTGAAATAAAAACAATCAAAGAGTTACATTTGTAATTTACACATGTCAGGCTTATGATCAGATAGGTGCAGCTGTAACACACAATTTCATTAGCTCTCCATGAGCTTGTAAACTCCTATGACTAAGTTAACCTCGAGCTCTCGATGACTTAGTTAACCTCGAGCTCTCGATGACCTTGTAAACTCCTATGACTAAGTTTAACCTCGAGCTCTAGATGACTAAGTTAACCTCGAGCTCTCGATAAGCTGGTAAACCTTGAGCACTCCTGGAGGTTTTAAACCAAGACTTCTTTAAAGTTGTTAAACATTGTATTCAAATTTTCCAATTCCTCACAACCAGAGATTTGTTACAGAACTCTGTCTGTTTCAAACAAGTATGCTCGTGTATTCATTTGGATAGATGCCTTTGTCCAAAAAAATTTATTTCAATATTATTTAAAAAATGCATAATTGGCATTCTATGATTGAACTAATCTATTCTCATAAGATTCAACAATGAGCCTTCATTTACCTAATTAGTCCTTTAACTACATATAAAAATAAAAAGTTAAGTAGATGGGGCAGATGATGTTATGGTCATCTGTTTCTATGGCCAACGGTTAATGAGCAGTGTGTCATTTGGCCAGCACAACGACCAACTGCCTTTATTTTCTCCAACCAAATTCAGGTACCCATTAGGGTTGGGTGGACTAAGGCATAAAAATCTCGAAATTCAAAATCCCAGTCTTCACCGAGATTCGAACCCAGGACCCCAGGTTCGGAAGCCAAGTACTTAACCACCGCTCCCCTCATATAAAAATACTATTCATTAAAACACGCTGCCCGTAACACGAACAAGGTAAAGTAATAACTTGTAGCATGCAGATAGCCTTCAATTGCAAGGTACGATGTAGTTAGTTTTATAACATTACAGTGGAGGGAAAAACTAGATGGCTGTCACCTTTACCTAAGACAAGACCAGTTGTTATTAACAATAAGCGACGCGACTTGTTGCTTGACAATGGTCTTCCTGTGGTAGATAGTCGCAATGGTATGAACTTCAACCCAACTTGATTTTCTCCACATTAAAAGAATCATTAATACGCTGATATTTACTTCATATGACTCCCTATAGTAAAATACGCTGATATTTACTTCATATGACTCCCTATAGTAAAATACGCTGATATTTACTTCATATGACTCCTTATAGTACACTCCTATTATATATATATATATATATATATATATATATATATATATATATATATATATATATAGAGAGAGAGAGAGAGAGAGAGAGAGAGAGAGAGAGAGAGATAGATAGATATAGATATATATATATAGATATAATAAAACGATAATGACTGGTCTTTGCCTTTCATTGAGTCTGACCCTAGATGTGTTCGTCGCCACTGTAATCGCCTGTACAGGGAATACCTTGACTTGCTTCTCTTTGCAAAGATGCTGGGCCTATTTGCAATGATTGCTGCTAAAATGTTCATGCTCAGTCGCTGTGGCCTACTATTGCCGTTTCATCCTAAAAGGCGATGTTGGAACATAGGTTGGCTGTCGCCATGTAGATGGCACTATGCAGACGGCACTATGCAGACATTTTGGTTTCCAAATAATCCTTGCTTAAATGACTCCGCAAAGTCACACCGGGAGACGTCTTGTGTCCAGTGTTACTTTCAATTCTAAAAATTTAAGTACCTTTTCCAGACCTTTTGATCGAAATGTAGAGGTAGCCAGCACAACGACCGTCCGCCTTTAAGCTAATTTTCAGGCACCCGTTAGAGCTGGGTGGACTCCCAGTCTTCACCAGACTTAACAACTCAGTCACCGTGCCTCCAATGTTAATCGTAACAAAATGTTAGTAGTGAGCTTAACTTAACACACAAGAGAGAAGTGGATGCCTCGTGGAGTAGTTTGCACTCCAGAGGGGTCGGGTTGTCTACGAAGATTTCATTTGTGAAATTATGAACATATAATAATTATAAAAGATTTTACTAAATTATTAAATGTGTACTAACTTTACTATTTTAACTGTGAATAGACCTTGCTTTTAATGATTTAACTGTATGGAATTTAGCTCTGGTGATATGAAGGGAGAGTGATCCTTGAAGGATTACGGGCACGACATGGCCTAAATTGTGCCAAAAACTCAAACTCAACTCACTCCAGAGGTCCTGTCTAACTCTGTCCTGCCATGACTTTATGTCGTGCAGGACGTTAGGTCTAGGACTTCATCTTCCTTTTTAAAAGAGTGTTTGAAAACTAAAACGTCAAGGAATTACTACTGAAAACATTACATTAAGATTCTAGTCAAGGCAAAAGACAGACTCGGGGACAGGCGGTTGTGGTGTCCTACGGTTAAGCAGACTTCGGGATAGATGAAGTTGAGTTGAAGGGTATAAGCTTGAATCGGTGAATATTGGTACCTAAAGGAAATCTCGGTAATTAATACTGATGCTTTCAATCGCATGTGACCAACTTGAGATGATTTGAGTTCTACTAAGAAATACACAATGCAGTGACTATCTGTACATTGAGATGATAGTTTGCTTGTTTCGCTGTCTCAAGTGGTATCACAAAGCAAGTCAACTTCTTGCATATTGTCTTAGTTGCCCACACAGAGTATAAAAGCTGTTCACCTTGTTATGGCTGAGTTCTTTAATATTAATAATTACTGCTTTTATATAGCGCTACTTTCATGCTTATAGCATGCTCAGAGCGCTATGGTCCAATCTCATTTGTGGACCAGTGGCAGGAGGGTGTATCCCGGAGCAGGTTTTCCGTGCTGCCTTTAGGCGCTCTGTGAAAACTCTGCCCGAGTCGGGTGTCGAACCTCGAGCCCCCTTCATAGGTAGCCAAGGCAAGTTCAAGCGTACTCTCGACCACGTCTCTTTGTCTCAGATATGAGACATTTCCATGAAACGAATAAAATGCATGTCTATTTCGTATTCTAGACATCCCAAACACTCAGTGGTTATGGACATAAGTTACACTCATCTCAACGTAGGTAACTCACAGTAAACAGAATTTGAAAACAAGTATATATAGTCTAAGTAGATAACAAAATCAAAGTGGGCCCATCCAATGTAAAAGCGATATGTAATCTTACACGAACATAATTTATTGCGAATCCTTAATTAATTCACCTTCCTCTTTCGTCATCCACTATTTATAGATTTGTTTTTCCTCCACAATATTCGGTTGAACATTTATCCTCGAACGGATCCTCATCATTTCTGTCGTCTGCTTGTTAGCCTCGGTGTAGAGGACGTTAATGTCCCACAGAACACAAGTAGATCTCTGGTCATTAGCATCTAGTAGTTATTGGACCAGTTTGTACTCTACATTGGTATGTTTTAATAGTCATGACGTCCCAGCTGGAGGGACAGTTCATTAACTCTATCTCTCCGTAATTATTTACCATATTCTAGTGGAATCAACGTTGGTACTGTCAGTTAGGAGAGAAAGAGTTAAGAAAAAAAAAGTATATCAAAAAATCAAAATCCCTGTGAGAAATTAGCGAATGTGTTAATATTTGATGATTTCTTTTAGAACTATTAACTTCCCATATATATATAATTGCTGGACCCTGAAGTGGATTATTGAAAGAAATCACAGTGGACCCATCCAATGTTAAAGCGATGTCATGTTACACGAACATAATGTACCCCAATTCACTTCCTCTTTCCTCTGAAAGAACGTTGTAATAAAAGTTTAAAATCATTGGAATTCTCAATGACAGACACATACACGACGCTCTTCAAATATCCATGTTACATTGTCCGTTCACTGAGCCTGTCGAAGGCCGCAGAATTTATATATACCCCCCCCACACTCCCTTTCTCCTTCATAAAGTTATAACACATGAAATATTTCTGAAAGCCATCTTAATCTTGTATATTTAAGCACGTCAGAGTCCAAATCTAAGCGTTCAACTTGTGGAGCACGTACCTTCTTGCCGTCCCCGTTCCTATTGTTTAAGTGTTATGTATGTAAAGCACTTCTATTTTGTTGCTAGATTCCTTGTGCGTTGTGTGTTGCCACAAGAAGCAGTTTCAGTTACGCAATCAAGGCATCTTTTTTTTTAAAGCCGAAATGTCCAGCTAGTTTTTCAAAGGCTGCCTCACAACCCTCAAAAATTGTTTAACCCAATAAAACTCTGCCGCTCCATTATACAATGTGGGCAGGAGTTTCATCTCAGGCCGGATGTGGCCCTCGGGCCGTAGTTTGGGCATCGTATGTATGTATATATATATGTATAGTTGGTCCATCGTGGTTCGATGATGACCACTTTTGTTAGCATAGAATATTGTCGTGAATACCATTGAATGAGACGATTACGATTGAACTGATACTCAAATCTACAATCATGGCGTATCTAAATCGCATTGTAAAAAATCGTGGGTCTCGACAATGGTCTTTGGGGCCTTAAATCTTTACTGGTTATATGACACGTGTGCATGGTTGATACGTGGCATATCGCTATGCTTCTCATATATCACACCCCCCTTCCTTTCTACCCTACCCTTTGCAAATACCTTAATATGATACAGTTAGGGGCGTGGACTTGAAGATTACACATAGTGCTGTTAGCACACTTAAACCTATTTATAGAATGTCAAAATTGTCAAAGTTCAATTCATTGGGGGGGGGGGGGGAAGGGCCTTAACAAACGTTTAAGCTTCCTTTGCTCAATGGGCTTCAAAGCTTTTTTGTGCATGTACTAAAAGTAGTCTGCATCCGTCTAATACCTAAGTAAGCACAAGACAAGCCTGACGTAATGATTACATGTCCATTGTATGCAAAACATAGTCTTCTTCTATCAATTCCATTTTTTTTTTCATGTATTTTATTTGGTAGTGCGGTTTAGATTTTTAAGTGTAGAGATGTACTTGGGTAATTTGCATTTCCTGATTTCAAGAAAACACAAACTAAAAAAAAATATGTCAGAAAACAGGTTTAGGTGACAAAATATCAAAATATATTAGAAATAGTAAGTCATAGGTTGGTTAAAATACTTGGTAGTAATGTAAACAGCGGGGGGTGGGGGGGCAGTGAATGCACGTCTTCGTTTTGAATCGTCTTTAATGGTTGTGATGTTTGTAAACAAGTGTTTGTGATGTTTATCAAATGTTTGTATGTGATACTTGTAATTCAATGTTTGTTATGTAGCAATGTGTACGTGTAAATGTATTCTTGGTAGACTGTTAGTTTTGTGGGGGTTGTTTTTTGGTCGTTCTGAGCCATTGTGTTAGGTTGTTCTGTCACGTGACCCGTCTAGTTGTGCGTTTTTTCGTTGAACTGTTTAAATGTATTTATTTCAGGTGTGCCGGAATACCAGGATGTGTTGAATTGTATAGTTACCATTCATTCTGTTTGGAGCACATTATATTATACATCGCCATTAGATCAACACACACACACACTCACGTGTAGATTTGTAACCTGTACATTTTAATACCTAGACATAATATTGTGGAGAGTTTGCCATCTTCCCAACTGAACGGTTGAGAGGGGTTGTATAAGGCCGCGACCTCTCCGATCGCCACAGAATGGATCGATGGTTTCCTCGCAGCACACACTACACACCTCAGACTCTCGTACACATTCTCATATGTGTAGTTTTTTGGCAGGTCCACGAACACGCTCATCACCTTACACACGTTCATCACCTTACACACGTTTTATAAGGGCAAGAACACACACACATAAATTCTGGAAAAGGTTTGGGCGAGGGGGGGGGGGTTGAAGTTGTCATAAAAAATGTTGTCGACCTCACCGGCGTCATAAATTTTGACGTGGAGGGCGTTGTAGCAGACGAGAGAAACGTCATTGTGTGATGGCGACCTCGCCACGTGATACAGACCGGAAGCGGTCATAGGTCATAATTGTTAACTTGTAAGAAATTGAAAAAAAAAAAAAAAGGGGGGGGTAATGTTAGTAGTAGATAAAAGTCATTAATTTGAATGTGATTTTGTAGTGCTCCAAACGCCAAGTCAATGGTTTGAGAAGTTTTCCACTACCTAATTATGTATGCTAATTTTATGCTGGATTTTTTTTTTTTTTGGATATTGGTGTCAAGTGCTTCCCTCGTGCACGCTAGACAGTTTATTGTATTATGCATAAAACACGTTGCATGTCCTGTTGTACTTTTATATAGAGATGTTGTAGATGGCATTTTCTTACTCCATTGAAGTCATTAATATTTATTTCTTAGTTAACTTAATAGTAATCAGGTTTTGTTTTCATAACTTTAAAATTTAACTTTTTTATTGTACATTTGCATACCTATTTATCCAATAGGTTTGTTTATAGTCTTTTATGTACATGTGGTTAGAGCTAAATGCATGACGCGTAGGACGTAATGATCTGCTTTTTTGAAGTAACGTCTGTATTATATAAGAAGAGTAACTCTTATAACTGTATTACACTCATGACTTGTATCTGCATGCTTTTTTGGCATGGGAGATTTTTTCCAAAGGAAAGATCATTGAAGGAAATAAGTTTTAGGAAAAGGATGAGAGAGAGATCGAAGAGAGAAGCAGAGACAGGATGTATCATATAAGATAAGAAGAGATAAGAAGATAAGAGAGAGAGAGACACGCATAACTTGTACTAATTAAGTTTTGTTCTCCTTAAATATTGACCGTCTGCAGGCTCAATGATGCGTGACGTGTCGATTCACGATTTAAAATAAGCTTTTTCTTTTGATCTGTGTGCATATTTGCATTGATGTGTATTTCCTTGTTACTCTAGTCATCAAGGGATTGGTGTGTTCAACAGTTTACTAGGGAACTCGCTGGGAGACATTACCACCACAACAAATACAAAGTTGTTTGTTCCCCCCCACACTTTTAAATTTGAAACTATTTTGTGCTTTCCCCCGTTAGATCAAATATTTGTTTATAACATTCAACTTTTTGTTTTATTCCACGACAATTTGATGTTGCACAAGTAATCATTCACTAAACAAATTTAGAATTGAAAAACTGTTTCAAGATCTATACTTATGTTTTGATGATTTGTCACAATTACGATTCCTCTTCTCAGCTTGCTAACTCTTCATTGGAAAAGAAACGATCGGAAGCAAAAAAAAACAACGTGGACACGGTTCTCGAAAACGGCTCCAAAGAATATCTAAGAAATTTGAAAGTCTATTTACTTCTTCGGGAAAATAATTAATAACAAATGGGTCAAAACATTATTTTTCGAAATATTTTCTTCTAAAATTAAATTTGGTCTAGATTCTATACTCTTGGGTAGATTTTTGCATTCCCTTAAATAGGGGCGGGGTTCAAGATTTTTTTTTAATGATCATTCGTTAGTTATTAAGGGTTTAAAATAAGTCGCTCTTATGAAATGTGATCAGCTCCACGAAGGAGAAATTTCTCTCTAAAACATGTTTAAAAAGACAAATACCTCCACCGTTCTACAACTTCAAATAAACTAACAAAATGTTTACAAAATATTTCGACACCGTCCGCTTCTTGTGCGAACTACCTTTTAGGCCACAGCATAAGTGAGTAGGACGTAATCTTCTTCTTTTTGAAGTAACGTCTGTATTAGATAAGAGTAATTATTACTTTCTTTACATAGACACCTAGAACTAGATCTGAACTACTGATTTAGAACTCTTTTGAGGTCTAGATCTAGATCTACTTCTAGATCTAGTATCTAGATGTTATCTTATATTAGATTTATCATTTACGTAAAAATAAAGGAAAGCTTAGATAATCGTATCAATAAACTGTTAGCAACTTTAAATTTAACAAGCAATTCAGTTATCGGAATACTTCGGCTGAAAACGCTATTAAATTAAAATATTTGTTTGTTTTACTTTGAAAAATTATAGCCGTCAAAATAGTTTTCCCCTTGTGGCCAACGTGCTAGTATTCTTTTCTCAGCGACATACGTCAGCTATTAAATTTCTAGGAAAATCGTTAGCGCCGTTTTCGAGATCAGCGTACAGGTTCCAGCCTCCACCTTCCATCAAGTTCTGACTTGAATAGAGGTATTGTACAAAAACAAAATTATTTGAACCTTATTGCTGTGGTGTGTGTGTGTGTGTGTGCTTCTAAGATATAAACGTCTACCGTCGTTTAGCTGTCTACCAGCAGTTTGGTGCTACAGGTCAACGACCGTCCACAACACTTATTAAAAATAAATAAAACAACGAAAATCTGACATTATGGCATTACAATTCTAGTCTCAGTAAACAGATCTAAGTTTCAGTTCATTGCAGAGAGACCTTCTATCAAGGCTACGTGTCTCATTCAAGGGGACAACACTCATATCCTAGGCAATTTACTCTACTTATAATAAAGCTTGGCTTTGTTATACTTTTACATATTATTATACTTAAACCGAGGCGAGGGGTGGTAATAATACACGAAAGGTGTCCTGGGGCAAGAAAACAAAAGTAAGCAGGGTAAAAAAAAATAAAAAAAAACAAAGCTTGTATAAAGGAAAGAACTACACATTTACAGCTGTACATCTAAATACTATAAGATGCATTTCAATTTTTTTCTTGAACAAAATTTATTGCCTCTAGTTATTGAACCAATTGGTTAAAATTTGGACTGATTCATGTCATAGGAACAATGTACAATTGCGCAATGTTTCCACTTGATCCGTAAGTGCTAATGTGTACAAAGTTTGTACCGTACCAGTCAAACAGAAGTTGTGAGAATGCTTTGATAAAAATGTTTAAAAAAAAAGTTCCCCCCCCCCCCCAATCCCTTATGCAAAGGTTTGATTAAACAACAACAAAAAAAACAACAAATCAAGCCATTCTGCATGCTGAGTGAGATGTTTGCATATGTGCATTTTTGTTTTTCTTCTATCAATTGCACCGTGAGCCCTATTGATCATAGACCTGGGCGCACTGAACACCTTCCCGCCATTTTTACTAGGTCACTGAAATGTGTATGGATTACGGGATATGGTAAGTCTTTCATAGGTCTGTAGCTGTTGCATTAGTGAAAAATCTTATTTTTAAGCCCCCCACCCCCCGATCCAATTTCTTTCGTACACTTTATTGAACAAGTCAACGGGTGTGGCTATTTTCAAACTGTTTTTTTTTTCCTAGTGCAAACAAAAACAACGTTTGGTCAGAATCCAAGTTTGTATCAGATAAACACTTATTGATTTGAGTATTATGTCTTTCTTTCTCTCTCTCTCTCTCTCTCTCTCCGACACACATCTTTTAGTTTGTAATGGGATGGCGAAGCACCAACATTCGTTGCGCAAAGTTGTGTGTGTCTCTGCACTTGGACCTCTTTGGATTCTCTTTTGAGACAAATCCGTTTTCACGAGGATTGAAACAAAAAAATGGCCACATTGTCTTCCATTCGAATATTTAGACGAGTACAGTGTTACTGTGCCTACGAAAACCTCAGAAGCGATGTGCATATTGAAAGGTCGCTGTTGCCAACTAAACAAGGAAAAATATTATTTTTTTCTACGAGCGAACTAGTTTTGAAATTCGATTCTGCAGTACCAAAATGTAGACACAATTTATTGGATGGTTTATTAATTAATATATTTCACTTATCAAAACGTCCATATTCTATACACTGGATGCCCCTAAAAGCTTAAATTGCTATTTATCGCTTTCCCTCCCTATAAGACTATCTCCAATAAATGTGTATATAGGCTGGTTAGTTTTCCTAATTAACAATCACGCATTAGGAGGAAGAGGACCAACCTGACAAGTACGAGTTAGGTACCTGTTAGGCTAACTCTCTGTACACATCTTGACCTAGATCTACTTTAACGGTGTGTGTGTTTTTCCCCCCGTTTGTTAGGCTCCAAGGGCCGAAATGTACAACCACATTAAAGACCCTTTGATATCTTAGGAATTAGCATAACCTCGTGGGTCTAGATGTCTTTGTCTGCCTGAGGGAGGGGGAGGGTAGAGTTGCCAGGGACTTGGGTCTGGTTGTCATATCTTGACCTTTCACGATGGAGAGGATACTAAGATTTAATTGTTAGATGAGAGCTGTGTCAAGCGAAATCATTATGTACCAGATGGATATTGGAAGTGCGTCTGCTAAACTCACGCTTGTGAAACCTTAATTAGAAAGAGGATTATGGTCTTGGTCACTACTCAGAGCATCTTTTTTACAAAGCTTATTATCAACTCACTCTGTCTGTTCAAAAGTCTGTACACATTATTTCTCCCACATGTGGTCCTGGATGTTTAAGAAAATGAACAAATCTACATTTTTTTGGCTTTGTTGAGAACGTCACTGGATCAGTTATGAGGGTCTTCTAATGGCTCCCATTCATACAGGTATCTGGTTATATTGGCGATTATTTAATGAAATGATTATTATTAAATAATAATCATTTGGTTTAAAATTCCTTTGTCGTTTTACATCAAAATCTGAAACTTCTTAAATTACATTAAATATTCGTATAAGCAATCATCTAAAAATGAAATACTATAACATTCGTTGACATCAAAATATCATAGAAACCAATGAGGCTAGACTTTTTTTGATGCAAAAAATCCCTTTTTTTTTTTTTTAAATCTTGTGATAAAAATTATAGTTTTTTTTTTGTTAACATCCCAATCACGCACAAATTTCGAGACAAACGTTCATATTTCTCGAATTACCGAGTTTTCTGGCGTTTTTCTTTCTTTCTTGTCTGGGTTTCATCAATGCGATTATCTCCTCGGTCATTGTTGCGGGTTACTTTACTGCCACTGGTCGTCTGACAGCTTGATAGCCGCCCTCTGCATAATTTAGTCTGTGGTCAGTTGACACAATCGATATCTGGTTACCTGGCGGTGTTGTCATGGATAGCCTGCCCCTGGGTCATCCTGCTCTGCCCGAAATAGTGTTTCCAGAAGGGGACACATCATCTGTGTGTTGTAGTGTAGTTGTGTGTGTGAGAGAGAGAGAGAGTGTGTGTCTGTGTCACAGGCGGGTAGAGGGCTGGGCTCGCTTTACGTTTACAAAATATTTGTTTCAATTCTACATTTTAGTTCAAATTTAAGGCAGTGCTACCAATCCTTTTTCAGCACGGGGTGGGGCAAGCAATATACATTTCACACACCTGCGTAACGGGCCGCATACCCACAATGCAAAAGTTTACTCACTCTGATCGGATGGAATCTATTCATGATGTATTGAAGACGCGGTGGCTGAGCGGTAAAGCAATTGGTTTTAGAAGGCTGGGCTTTAAAGTTCGGGATCTTTGGACGCCTATGGGATCTGACATTAGTTGCTGAAAATCAAAAGCGATTGGTCGTTGTTTTGGCCACATGACACCCTCGTTGACCGTGGGGGTACAGAAACAGCTGACCTTAACATCCTCTGCCCTATAGATCGCATGGTCTGAAAGGGGAACTTACTTAACTTACATTGTACTTACATTGAGAAGCTTCTAGGTGTCGAATAGCAAGGACCGGATATGGTCCGCGGATTGTAGTTTGAACAACAACGTTTTGGAGTGGAAGGGAATGGTTTCTATATTGTTTTCCGTCTTAACTCTTTTTTCTCGGTAATTATTTACCACATTCTGGTGGAATCAACGCTGGTATCGTCAGTTAGGACAGAAAGAGTTAAAGATTGTTTTACTGATCTATCTTTCATTCTTTGTACTTGTATATAGGCTAAGCTACTTTGATTCTCCTGTCATTGTTCCAGTGAATAGTTTTACAAAGTATTGTTGAGTATTGTTGAGACTTGGGAGTTGTGTGCTATAAGCTTGTTTAAGGTACAAAAGGGGGGGATGTCTAGACCACGCCCTTTTTATCCCGTGCATTCTATTCAAACCGCTGAGCAATTGAAATCAGTTCAACCTTGTAAATCTTGTCGCTTCTACCGAGGAGATGTCGCGGGGAAACGTTGCTAAATATCTATTGCCAGGTGTGATGCACAAGAAAGCGTTTAAACATTTGAATTTTAGTGTTGCATTCCATCCACCATCTTTGTCTTGGTCTTCCTTTCACATCGTATTCCGATTTATTGGTATTTGTGTTTTGTTTGTTTTTTTGGGTGCAAAGTTTTCTAAGCATTTGGCATCTTTCTACGGTTTCTCTTTTAGAAGCAGATTGCTCTGTTTCCTTTGTGCCAGTGTTGGCGAAATCATCCCTGAGTTTATCGTTACCGAGAGGCACTCTTTCATTCAAAATTAATCAATAAACTAATTGGCATGTAAAATACTGGAGATGAAGGAAGCTCCTCGTCCTGAGATATTTCTTGCAATTAGACATGCCTAAGAATTAGCATTGCTTTAATTAGAAAGATGTTGAGAAAAAAACAGTCATGGAAAAGGCGCTTCAGTGGGGCGGGTTTGTGGGGTTTTTTTTTTTTTTTTGGGCCTTCCGTTTCATATTATTTATGGACGAGGTATGACAAACGTTATGAGATTTGCTGTGACCCCCCAGGTGTGTGTGTGATGGGGGGGAGGGCGTGTCTTGTTTGTTTCAGACCGAAGCATGTATATTCTAGAGAGTGAACTGTGCAACGTTTGTATGGTCTTGGTCTGAAAACTCATTGCTTCCTGCTCTCTGTACAGACCAAAAGGCCGCATACTAACTACCAATGAACGCTGCACCTTTCTCTCTCCGTCGGGGCAACCGTTTCTTACCACAGTCAAAGCGCCTCGATTGATTTCGAGTCCCTTGAAGTTAAGCTGGCTGCCAGACACTGAACGGCTCTGGCGGTCTACTTCTGCTCGGGACGTTTCTTCAGTCTTCCCATTGTAACTTGTCCATAACAACATGTCTCTACATTTCAAACTGTCTCCATTGTTATGGGGATGTTCTTCTTGGTCACCACGATGCTCTGTTTACGTGCTTGTTGGTTACCATGAGATATTTCTAGTAATATATTTGATTTATTGAGTTATACTAGTATTAAACAGACACTATGGGGATAGCGGTTTTTCAGTACTGCGCTTGGCAAAATGCAGATCGCAAGTAGGTCTATAGAGTCATGTGAAATGCTGTACGGACGCAGACTAAGCTGTTTCTTTGGACTGGATATGTTTGAAGTTCTCTTTTTCCGCGTCTGTTTTAGGTTCTCTTTTCCAACAGCTTCTGTTTTAAGTTCTCTTTTCCAACAACTTCTGTTTTAAGTTCTCTTTGCCAACAGCTTCTATTTTAAGTTCTCTTTGCCAACAGCTTCTGTTTTAAGTTCCCTTTTCCAACAACTTCTGTTTTAAGCTCTCTTTGCCAACAGCTTCTGTTTTAAGTTCTCTTTGCCAACAACTTCTGTTTTAAGTTCTCTTTTCCGCGTCTGTTTTAGGTTCTCTTTTCCAACAACTTCTGTTTTAAGTTCTCTTTTCCAACAACTTCTGTTTTAAGTTCTCTTTTCCAACAACTTCTGTTTTAATTCCCTTTTCCAACAACTTCTGTTTTAAGTTCTCTTTGCCAACAGCTTCTGTTTTAAGTTCTCTTTTCCAACAGCTTCTGTTTTAAGTTCTCTTTTCCGCGTCTGTTTTAGGTTCTCTTTTCCAACAACTTCTGTTTTAAGTTCTCTTTTCAAACAACTTCTGTTTTAAGTTCTCTTTTCCAACAGCTTCTGTTTTAAGTTCTCTTTTCCGCGTCTGTTTTAGGTTCTCTTTTCCAACAACTTCTGTTTTAAGTTCTCTTTTCCAACAACTTCTGTTTTAAGTTCTCTTTGCCAACAGCTTCTGTTTTAAGTTCTCTTTTCCAACAGCTTCTGTTTTAAGTTCTCTTTTCCGCGTCTGTTTTAGGTTCTCTTTTCCAACAACTTCTGTTTTAAGTTCTCTTTTCCAACAACTTCTGTTTTAAGTTCTCTTTTCCGCGTCTGTTTTAGGTTCTCTTTTCCAACAACTTCTGTTTTAAGTTCTCTTTTCCAACAACTTCTGTTTTAAGTTCTCTTTTCCGCGTCTGTTTTAGGTTCTCTTTTCCAACAACTTCTGTTTTAAGTTCTCTTTTCCAACAACTTCTGTTTTAAGTTCTCTTTGCCTACAGCTTCTGTTTTAAGTTCTCTTTTCCAACAGCTTCTGTTTTAAGTTCTCTTTTCCGCGTCTGTTTTAGGTTCTCTTTTCCAACAACTTCTGTTTTAAGTTCTCTTTTCCAACAACTTCTGTTTTAAGTTCTCTTTGCCACGTCTGCGCATGTAAAAGGCGTTTACTTTCAGTTTGGTCTTCTATGTACGATTGCAATCTTGTAGCCTTCTCTTGATCCAATCTGTGTATTGTGGTAAATGTCCATCTAACTGTTTCAGATTTGTTTATTATTCATGCATTGTTGAACATATATGCTATACTTTAGGTGTCTACTACGTTTTCTATACCTTGTTTAAATAAATGGAACACTATTATTATTTTCAATAGAATAAGAGTATTTTTTTTTTGTAGATTGTTATTACTATCATTTCTTGTTAGATGTATTTCGATTTGTTTAATATGCATAAACTTAAAAACTATACGCAAGTTGTATGCAATAGAGATGTGTCTATGAGTAATATTGGTTTTTTATGTCCATTATAAATCGGAGGCTGGTAACCCTCACCATGGTACCTTGCTGTAATGCTAGTAGAGTATCAATCATTGATTTGTGTGTCGATATTTATATTATTAAAATTCTGTGAAATATTCTATTGCTTTTTTTTTTTCATAAATAGACTGTTCGTTTGCTATTGTTAATCGTTTATGTACCGCAAATATTTAGGCAAAAATGTTTAAACTCTATTAAAAATTATTTCTATTTCGCTGTGTCAACCAAGCACAGATATTCCAGATCACGTTATGTTTCAGTTTTATGAGTGTATATTTTTGTTATTGCTGTCATTGTAATCTACATGCTTAACAAAGAAACGCCAGAAAAACAGAAAATGCTGAATGTCTACATTGTATAAGTTCAACAAACTGTCGACAACACAAACAGTGACTACAGAATATGAAACAGAAAGCCATTCAATGTGACACCTGCGATGAATGGTACCATGCATCATGTCTCCATATGAATACACCTGTGTATTATGCCTTAGGCAACAAAGATGCATCATGGCACTGTGTACCGTGTGGGTTACCTCAGTTTACATCAGGACTGTTTGATTCCTTTGATGCGGACACTTCTAACCCATACAACATCTTAAACACCATCCCAAAACCAACTCACCAACCACTAGCCAGATCCACTCCTGTTAAACCTAAATCTACTAAAATTAATACAACAGCCTCACTAAACAAACCTCCTAAAGAAGTAATACCAAAATACCTTAAAACCTTAGTAATAAATTTTCAAAGTATTAGGAACAAAACAGCAGACTTAGAAATTTTATTAGAATGTGAGAAACCAGACATAATTGCAGGAACAGAAACTTGGCTACATCCTGAAATTTATAATGCAGAAATTGTCAATAGTAATTATGAAATTTTTAGAAAAGATAGGGCTGATAATCATGGAGGAGTTCTTTTAGCAATAAAAAACACTCTTATAGCTGAAGAAATTACCTTACCTAACTCAAAAAACATAGAATCTACATTTTGTAAAATTAATACCACCTCAACATCCCTTATAATAGGCAGCATTTACAGACCACCAAATTCTAGTTTAGAATACATGCAGGAACTATGTAATCAGATTACTACACTTAAAGAGACAAATAAAAATGCAGTTTTTTGGATTATGGGTGACTTCAACCTACCTGATATAAATTGGAAAACACTAACCATAGATAAACACCAAAACCTTAAGGACATAAATGAGCTTTTCATAGAAACTTTACACAACCTAAGTTTAGATCAAATCATTAAAAAGCCAACTAGATTAAACAACACATTAGATCTCTTCTTAACCAACAGACCTGGATTAGTAGTTGATTATGATATTATCCCTGGTCTATCAGACCATGAGATCATAAAAATACACAGTCAGATAAAAGCAGTAGCCAATACAAAAACCAAAAGAAAAATCTTACTCTGGAATAAATGTAACCTAACACAACTACACCAAGCTGCATTAAACTTTCAACAAACATTCTTATTAGAAAAAGACATTAACCAACCAGTCGATGACCTCTGGAATTTCATTAAAATCCATCTTAAAAGCATTATAGAAAATCATATACCAACTAAATACACATCAAACAAAATAAATAAATGCTGGTTTAATAATAGACTAAAGAAGCTTTGTAAACAGAAGGAAAACCTATATAGAAAATTTAAAGAAACCAAGGCAGAAAGAGTTTACAAAAAGTATATAAAAATTAAACACCTAACCCAAAAAGTAAGCAGACAGCTGCAGAGTGAATATATAAACAATGTAATATCTAAAGATAACAACAAAAACCTATGGTCATACATTAAGTCTAAGAAAATGGAAACAACAGGCATAGCGCCATTAAAAGATGAACATAACATAATACATAATGATAATGAAACTAAAGCAAACATCCTAAACAAATACTTTGCATCAGCATTCTCAGCCCCAGGAGACAAAGACATATTTCTTAATTTGAACCAAGTAGACAACATAGAAGATTTAGTAGTACAAGAAAATGGAATTAAAAAACTATTAGCCAACACCAAACCAAATAAAGCGTCTGGACCTGATGGTATTCCAGCTAGATTACTCAAAGAACTAAGCAATGAGCTAGCCCCAGTGTTCAAAATACTCTTTCAGGCATCGCTTAACCAGGGCAGAGTACCAAAGGACTGGAAAGAAGCTAATGTCACCCCCCTATTTAAAAAAGGAGAAAAATCTGATCCAGGAAACTACAGACCAGTATCACTTACCAGCATCACATGTAAAATACTAGAACACATAATATGTAGCAACATCATAAACCACTTAGACAAACATAATGTCCTCACCCCATACCAACATGGCTTTAGGAAATATAGATCATGTGAAACACAACTAATAGGACTAATTGATGATTTCTCAAAAGGTTTAGATAATAGTGAACAAATAGATGCTATCTTACTAGATTTTTCCAAGGCTTTTGACAAAGTTCACCACCATAGTTTGCTTAAAAAATTAAAATATTTCGGCATTAACGGTCCACTGCATCAGTGGATTAAAGATTTTCTGATAGGGAGAGAACAAACTGTAATAATAAATGGCTCTAAATCAACACCAATAACAGTAAACTCAGGTGTACCTCAAGGAACAGTCTTGGGTCCACTACTATTTTTAATTTACATAAATGATTTACCAAATTGCATTAGTTCAGGAACAAAAGTCAGATTATTTGCAGACGATTGCATAATATATAGAACAATAAAAACAAAACAAGACACAGATATTTTACAAAGAGAATTAGATGAATTACAGAAATGGGAATCAAATTGGAGCATGTCTTTCCACCCAGAAAAATGTCAGTTGTTAAGAGTAACAAAAAAAATTAAACAAATTAATTCCACTTATCTTATTCATGGCAAACCAGTAACACAGACTAAAAACTCAAAATACCTAGGTGTTATAATAAATGAAAAACTGTCATGGAATCCACATATTGATGAAACTATAAAAAAATCCAACAAAGCATTAGGGTTTATTAAAAGAAATTTCTATAAATCAAATAAGAACATAAAACTAAAATGTTATTTAACCTTGGTTAGGCCAATAATAGAATATGCATCCACCGTGTGGGACCCCTCAACTCAAGAAAACATTAAGAAACTGGAACAAACACAAAATAGAGCAGTGAGATTCATAACAAACGAATATTCACATTTGACTAGGGTAACACCATTAGTAAAATCACTAAATTTAGAAAGCCTTCAGGACAGAAGACTCAAAAGTAAAGTAGCAATTATACATAAAACACTGAACCATAATCTTCAAATACAAAAACAAAATTTAATAAAATACTCTGAAAGACACAAAAATAAAGGCACATTCCTCGTCCCATATGCTAGGACAAATTTGTACAAATACTCCTTCTTCCCTAGTGCTATTAGAGCATGGAATGGGTTGCCTGAGCTAGCCAGAAAAACCAGTGACTTGGCAGAATTTAAGTCATTGGTTAATATGCATGACTAAATGCATGACGCGTAGGACGTAATCATCTTCTTTTTTGAAGTAACGTCTGTATTATATAAGATAAGATAAGAAGAAGCTACAAGAAGTCTAGAGGTAGAGACACTCAAAGGTTATTATTTTTCTAGCAGCGATCTGTCATGCCAACAGCACTGTTTTCTTCCTTTGTTGTTGTTACATTTGTTGTTATTCCAGCCCTGGACGTCCATGCGCCACACATAGAGCACGCAGGTATTTAATAAGGGCGTATGCAGTAGCGGGGCGGGCTCCCCTTCACATTTGAACATTCAGACATACGGTCCATAATAGTAAATAGAAATTAAAAAATCATAGCGCCAGGTATTCACCTTAAGTCCCTATTTCGTAGGGCTCAACAGAGTTCATCTAAATAAGAAATATTATATACCTTAGAATATAGTAAAGTGAAAGTAAAAAATTTCCCCTTTCAGACCTTGCGATCTATGGGGTAGAAATAGGGTCATCTATTTCTGTGGCCCGCGTTTAACGAGAGTGTGATGTGGCCAGCACAACCGCCTTTATGTTTCCCCAAGTAATGCCAGGTGTCCATTAGGGCTGGGTGGACCCAGAGGTGCCCTTAAGGTCCCGAAAATAATAAAATCCCAGGATTCGAGCCCAGGACCCTCCGGCTCGAGAGCCAAGCGCTTTACCACTCGGCCACCGCGCCTCTTTATCATAGAATATAGTGGAACGGAAAATACTTTTAAAAATCTATTGTGCTATACAGGACGAAACTGGGTGGAGGATACGCTCTAGCATGGAAATATACCAACTATTTAAAGACCTATAGTGAAGGAAATAAAAAAAATAAAAAAGAAAGAACTTCTCAGGGCAAGGTCACCTTGAAAATGTCAGAGAACAGAGGTGCGAAAATTGAATACAGGCAAAAAAAAAAAAATATGCTCATATTTATTACCTAAAAAAAAAAAAGCATATTCAGAATCTGAAAGCAGAAATAACTTCGTAAAAAAAGGTTTGAAAGTCTCAGTCATTAAAAAAAAATAATTGTTTTAAACATTCACCATTACAAAACCAATTTAGTAACCAATTACAAAGAACAAATCACACGCACACATATACACAAGTTGAGAATTGACATTTGTAATGTAAACGATTGTATTTCACTTTCACATCGTGATTGATAAAATAATTGCAATTTGCACTCTGAGTGTTGTGTTCAAATGTTATTTATAGAATTATTGTTGAATTGTTAAGTATAACAAATGTGCAAAAAATTTCCTTAAATTTAATGAAGCTTTTTATTATTATTATTATTATTATTGTTATTATTTAATTAGAAGAGGTATTTTAATTTCTTTTATCGCCACAAGGTTTATGCGAAAATATTATTTGTAAACTCATTTATCATTTCCTATCTCCCACCAAGGCTTAATAAAACAAGTTTTGATGTTCTATATGCTATGTTGTTTGTTTGTTTGTTTTTTATAAACATTCCCATTAATCTGTGTCATTAGTTATGTATATGTTTATGTATGTTTATGTATGTTTATGGCTGTTTATGGCTGTTTATGTATGTTTATGTATGTTTATGTATGTTTATGGCTGTTTATGTATGTTTATGTATGTTTATGGCTGTAGACTTGGGAGAAGTAAACAACAAAGTAAAATGTAGAGTCGGCATGCATCTACTAGCCGGACATGACCCGCGGCCCTGCGAGCTTTCGTTTGGGTATTTACTTATCTACTGAATTGAATTTAGACGTTAAAACATGGCTCCCTGATTACTCATCCTACGAGACATTTCATCATATTGCACCATTTCATCACCCTAACATTTCATCATTGCATAAAGTGCATTTTGCAAACATAGGTACATGTAGGTGTAATTAAGTAATTAACATACTGAGCAAGTTAACCCTAACCCTTCAATTTTTTATTATTTTCTTTTTTTATTTAGCAACGTAAATAAAATTTCAGTGTGAAAATTGGGTTTACCCGTTCAGCCGACATATTTATATCCGATTGTAAATACTGTGAAAACGGGTTTACCCGATTTGTTTAAAAAGTTTCGTTATTTAATAGAGATACAATTAAGTACTTTTGTGTATGTTTAGGGCCCTTCGGTTTTGGAAGGGACATTAAACATACATTACGGTCTCGCAATGATCTAGTGAACATTTATGCCAAGTTTTATCAAGATTGGTCGAACGGTTTCAATTTATATTCGCGACATTCATGCATACATACACACGCCTTAATTTCTTCTTTTATATATATATATATATATATAGGTATAGTGATCTTTAATAGGAATACATAAACGAAGACTGTGACTGAATTATGAAGCTCCCTGTAGAATTGTTTGAAAGTGGTTATAAAATTAATGGTCATTTTCTTGTATTCATTAATGAACTGATGCTGGCTGGTTGGTTTGCTGACACCATTTCAATAAACTTCAATAAGCTTTGTCATTGACTGACTCACCAGGCGACAGATGTTGTGCCGCTATAAAACTTTGCCGTGCTAATACATTGTGACCTGTTAACTATATACGTCAGATAGTTGGAAAAATTATTTCAAGATGTTCTTAGGGAAGGATGATTATTTTATTGACCGTTGGCTTGATCAGGATGTTGTGAGACCATGAATAGAATTTACTTACTAAAGAAGATCGCCCCCCCCCCCCCCGGCGCCGTTCGTCGCTTTGGGCGGCAAGCTCTCTCCACAAAAATTTGTCACTTTAAATGTCTGAAGCCTCTTCTTACATGGTGTCCACTGCTCTGAGGTCCTCAGTGAAAGTTTGGCGCCAAGTTATACCATGACGTCCCTGTTAGCGGTTTCCTTGAATCGGCCTCCACGTCATTGCAACTCTTGGTTTGTGTAATTCTTTCTCGAAGGCTGTCTATATTCTGTATGTCATTATATATAGGTACATCTCCACGCTGTCCAAAGTCACTAATACATTGACTAGAATTTTCTTTAACAATGGTGGCCAACATTTTTCTTTCGTCAAGTCATATTGATTTCCAGAGATAGTGCCGCCTGATGGAAAAAAAATATTCGAGGTTGTATTCAGCGTGTTACATGCCGGAACTTTCCCGTGGGCCGTAGTTAGAATATCGGTGCAGTAGATTTGATAGGTCGTGTGCAGCTTGTCACAACCCGACTGTCCCATGGGTCGTAATTAGAATATCAGTGCAGTAGATTCGAGAGGCTGTTTGCAGCGTTTCACAACCCGGAACAGTCCCGCGGGCTGTAGTTAGGATGTCACTGAAGTCACTGTTCTTAAGGGTAGTATAGTTGGAATAATGTGATTGACAATCCAATGCTGTGTCTCACGACCTTTTGATACAGTTAATATTTGAGTTTGTCTTTGTCGTCATTCTATGTCACTGAATATATTAGTATTTCTCAATCATATCCCTGACTCGGCTCCCATCGCTTTAAAGTCTCAAATAGACTCGGAGATTACCATCCTCTCTTGTGGTAGCCAGTGAACTTTAGCAGGCATCCACTGTTTTACAGGGAGTGCATACCAAATGGAATTACAATTCTGATGTTTAAAGGCTAAACTACCACCCGCGTTCTAAGGGTTAAGAATTAATTAAAAAAATAAAACTTGACGTCCTACTTTATACATTAAAGGGTTCGAACTAGAATCGCTAGTCGTACGTCCTAGCAGCCTCTCTGTAATAAGAAAAGACCACCCACTACCATTGATCTAACCACAGTTTTAGCTTCCAAGAAAATTGTGTGTGTGTGTGTGTGTGAAAGTTCACTGTGTATATGCGTGAGTGCGTGGGCACGCCTAAGTGTTAGTGTTTAGATCAGAAATTGTTTGATCTCGCTATGCCTGTTAATTTGCTGGGTGGGTCTTGGTATAGTCTGGTTTAAATGGTTGTCATCTACTAGCCAAGAAGCTACAATTTGAATTTCCATAAATAGTCTTCTGAACTAGGTAACTGTGTAGTCATAGTCTCGGCTCTTTAGTAAAAGTAGAGTTAATACAAACATTAGGTCTAGTTCTTCTTCAAATACACAACCACAGACCTATATATATTATATCTAGACTGAAAAACGGAAATAAATTCTTATCCGCGATTGATCAACTCACAGACCTATATGTATAGATTGTTATGTATCAATCACAGAACTATATATTCACGCAAATTCATGAAATAAAGCCATTTACTGTTAGTGTCCATTTAGATAAACTTTCGAAAATCCTAGATTGAAATAATTCACGTCTATTGATTTTAGTCATCTTATGTATATTTAAATAGATAGATTACCTAGATCTTTTTAGATTAAGTATCTAAAAAATGCAAAATAATAATTATGAGTCAAGAGTGCTCTTCTTTCGATGTTAAACATTAAGTTATATGTTACATAGGTTAGGGTGGAAAAAAAAAATTCTTATAACTACCTACTTTACAAAACAACGCATTGTTTCAGCTTTTTAAAAAAAATTCACGACATTTTCGTAGTGTTAAAAGATCTCAATGTCCAGTCTAGATTTAATATATATAATTCTATGTACACGACCTATAATTCATATGTATTCAAATCTTCTGAATCAGGGAATGCACATACACATACTGCGGAGTGATTCGTTGAGAAATCGTTAGTCTTTTTTATGCGGAAGGGTGACTTGTCTCGTAAGAAAAACATTGTTATTAGGCAAGCGGAGGGACGACTTTCAAATTTGAGAATTGATAAAATCTGTGATAGTTATGCTACTCTAAGTCCCCCTTTTTTTTACCATGAAGTCATGCCTGGTCGTGCGGTTTGCACGCTGGACCGTCGTTCAGATTTATCGATGGTCCCGGGTTCAAACCCTGCCCGCTCCCATCCCCCGTCGTCCTGCGGGAGGTTTGGACTAGGAAGTAATTATCTTCAACTCTGAAGGAACATCCGAAACATGTAAAACATTTTACAAATTTGAGGCATGCGTGTCTGGGGCCGGACCATCGCAAAAGTTAATCGATTCCAGATGTAACCGATACTTCGAGACTTCATAATACATTATGGGAAGGTTACAATGGGGCTTATCGCTCAACATTACGGGCCAGGTATGGCCCGCAGGTCGTGGGTTGAGGATCACTACTACTTGACATGATACTGGAGGCCATAGATTATACTTCAAGTTGCGGTAGAGGAATAATGCATGGAAAGACTTTGGACCGTCCTGAGTTAAGGCACGGGTTAAGGCACACATCTCCTTAGTCTGGTATTGAATTCTATGATTACAAACTTGGAACTGTTAGCTCACCTCTTTTCCATTTATGGATTACAAAAATTTTAAGGAAAATTATAATTACCCGGCAATGATGTACGAAGCTAGTTTACATCGTTTCCCATAAAAATACAACGCAAAACATAACATTCAATCATAACATTTGATCCATCAATTTTTAGACCCTAGCAATTAGTGTGACAACAATTGATTTTTTAATTTTTGTTAATTGAAATGTTTCGGGACTTCAAACTGCAATCCTAACTAGACAACGAAAGTATTAGTCTTGTGTATACCTTGGCAAAGTCTTTGACTTAAAGCAGTGGGACCCAAGTTAAAGAAGTGTGGCCCAACTTTTTGTGACCTTTTTGGACCATAAACATTTCTGAGACGCTAATCAGGGGCAAAGAAAATCATCGCGTCCAGTGGAAGTGACCCTCGACGACATCATCATGCTCTGTGAGCAGGCGTTACGAGGGGGCCGGCTAGCAGAGTGTTACGGGCTGGATCAGGTCCGCGGGCAGTAGTTTGGGCATCACTGAGTTAAAGGAAATAAATTGGTGTCAGATGTGTCTGAGATCTAAATGTGTATAAAAAAGAACACGGATCGAGAGATACAGGGAAAGACGGAGATAGAACAGGAAACGTCACGCTAGTTCTTGAGAGAGGAGAGGACTTCAGACAAGAAAGGGACATTGATAGACCCAGAACTGGTAGAACTGGAACGCCACAGTACAGAATGTCTAAATATAGCTGGTTAAAGGAAGTGCGCGCTTTCTACCTGGAGAATTTCGACCCCCCCTCCCCCGCCTTCAATAAGATACTTGTTATAATATATAACCTTGTGATATCACACATTCCCACTTTCCACGAGATGACTAAAATATACATTGCCCTCGCTTGGGGCTGAGTCTGTTTAATTAATAATTCAGTGATTCTAAAGCTGGGTCGTTTTCGGTAAATATGGGTATTTTTTTCCCTTATAAAACAGAATAATATATAGATAAAGATCCTGAAATTAAAAAATTCCCAGTCTTCACTAGGATTCGAATTCGGTACCTCCCCCCCCCCCCCCATTTGAAAATTCAGCAATTTACCGCTCGGCCACCGCGCCTCTTAAGAAGAGAAAGTGATGTGAAAAAATAATGTGTCAGCAAGATTTGTTAGGGTTAGGGTTGAATCGAAAGAAAAACGTAAGCAATGTAAACAGGAAGATTTGGGAGAGATTTGACCAAGATGCTACATTGAAAGGTCACTGTTGCTAGCTAAATCAAAACTAATTACTTGTTTGTTACTCATGAGAGCACTTAGAACTTGGATTCCACAATGCTGAAAAGTGCATTGAAATTATTCCATGTTTTATTAAAAGACTTCACTTATCAGTACTTTAGTATTGCGTACACCGGTTACACCAGAAAAGCTGTTTATGGATCAGGCAGCCATCCTGGCTTAGGATGTATGTTGTTCTGTTTGTATCCTCCAAAAACTGAATAGATGTACGACGCTATACGTTATACCTAATCGTACGGGGTGGTTTGGGAGCCTCTTTTGAAAAGTGATGGGGGGACATTGTTGTTTCCTAAGTAGAAATCACATAATAATTTAAAAAATTAACAATTGTTGTTTCACAACTTTTTATTATCTTATCAAGCTGAAATTTCGTTTTATTAATTGTTGAATTAATCGAAATTAATTTTTACCTTATCTGGATAATATAAAAAAAAATTGGCGGCCATTTTTATTTTCAATTCATTGAAATGTTATTTATAGAGCTAGATCTATATGGTTAACTTTTTGTCATTCGGACGGTTAACTGAGTTGATAGAGCGTTGTGCTAATAACGTGAATCTCCAGGTTTCGTTCCTTATACTGACCTTGTTTTTTTCTCTCTCTAATTTTCAATGACAGACTATGAATGTTTAGAGTCTTCCTCATTACTTCAACAGAAAGTAGGAACTAATTTTTTAAATATTTTTTTACATGTTATATTACTGTTATACCCGCTTTAAAAATACCTTGCGCAGGCTGGAAGCAATACAGTAATTTATACAATTAGCATGACGCGACACAACAGAGTCGATAAAAGGCTGAAAATATGTAGGTCACAGCTGGGGCTAGCAGGCGCTTGGATTCTGACCCGGAGTCCCGGGTTCGAATCCTGGTGAAGACTGGGATTTTGAATTTTGGGATCTTTGGGCGCCTTTGAGTCCACCCTAGCTCTAATGGGTACCGGACATTAGTTAACCGTAAGCCACAGAAACAGATGACCTTTACATCATCTGCCCTATAGATCCCAAGGTCTGAAAGGGGAACCCTACTTTAACAGCTGGGCCAGCGTATCCACGGAAATCACTGCACTCCTCATTATCTTCAAACTCGAAGCCTCTTATTTTACCCGCTTGTAAAATATGTGTGAGTAGTTTTAAAAATATAGATTTCTGTAGTCAAGGGACTGAGACCCATGTCAAGGATCGTCGTTACGTAGTTGAGATATCCCCTATCCAACCCCCCCCCCCCGCTCCGTATTTCACAATGTCATATTTCTGTATTTGGTTTGAGTGGGGTATCGGGTTACCTTTACCAACGCACTAAAACAAAGAGGGGATCATTGAGGCGATACGACACAGATGACTGTCCGTTGGAGATATGATTCGACCGTATCTTTCCCATCAGCCAAACATATATTTTTTTTTTTGTTATTATGATTGTCAAAGTGTAGTGCACAGATCAGATTCCAGCAGATGTTGAAGCCGATCAAAGAGAATTTGAATGGGAAGATGTGATGTGCTACAAAGAAAGAAAGAGAGAAAGAAATAGAAAAATAAAGAGACAGAAAGAAAGAGAGAGAAAGAGTCGTGTGAACGAATTGTCGGATGAACGAAAAGTCGTAAACGATTTGTCGGTGAACGAAATGTCAGTGAACGAATTGTCGTGTCCCCGATATTGTAAAGTAAAGTTCTCTTTTCAAACCGTGTGATCATCTGTAGTGCAGATGACGTAAAGGTCATCTGTTTTTGTGGCTTACGGTTAGCAAGGGTGTCATGTGGCCAGCTCAACGACAAAAAATGCTTTCATTTCCTCAACTAATGTCAGATGCCCATTAGAGCTAGTTGGGCTAGGGGGCGCCCAAGGATAATGAATTTAAAAATACCAGGATTCGCAACCGGAACCATTTTTTATATATGCAAGTAACCTACTCCTAAAGATGCGCTATACAAAATCAATTTAAAGCTACGCTATGGTCAGTATCCTTTTCGTCGGGGTCTCTTGGCTGAAATCTTTTCAAATCAATCTGTAAGTACTTCGAATATATCCACAGTACTTTTTTTTTCTTGACTATTTTCCCATTCTCAACTTCCTAACTAAAAGGAATTAGTTTAAATCCCAGAAGAGGCGTGGATATTAATTGGCACAGAATGGAACCAATGAATCCTTCTTCTATTGACCGAGACATTTATTTGTGTGCGTGTATTCACCTGCTCCACCAATTTCTAAGCTTCACCAGAAAATCTTACCTAAGTACACGCCTCTGAACCTAAGCTCGGTTGCTATAAGAGAACTGACATTCTAAACGAAAGTTTGATTCCCAAACTGAAACTACAGCCCTGGCGTTACCTTCTAACAACTGACTAAAAAAAAGTTCTACTGTTTAGACAGTGTTTCAAAGCATACATGAACCAAGATTTATAGGCCAGATAGCTAGATTTAGCACACACAGGTAATGGTTGAGTTACGGCTGCCCAATATCAAATTATTTTAGAACACGGCTGTGATTTCTAGGTCATGTGACACTAACACACGAATGAAGGAAAAGTAATGCACACTTTAGAAAGGGCGCGATCAGAGCCCAGCGAGTCTCAAATTGTAGGCCAAACTTAGTTTCCAGTCATTGACTTCGATTATGACTTTTTTTTCAAAGCTTATATCAACTCACTCTTTAGGTTTGTCTGTATAATAAAAAGGGTCTATACGTTATTTCTCCCACACCCGATCTCGGATAAAATTAAAACTTCGCACAATTATTCATTGAAAACACATGGATCAATAGTAAAAAAAAAACAAGCAAACAATTAGTCAATTATTACTGATAATTATTAATCATTGTGTTAGATACCAACAAAGGAAACCAATCCTTCAGTAATCACAGATATGGCTAAATCTTTTGGGTTTAGTCCTCTTAAATAATTGTTAACGCTATTTCTCCCAAACGCAGTCTCCAATGAAGATGATATTTTAAACAATTATTTATTGTACCTAACAAAACATGAAGGAACAAAAAATATTGGTAACTAATTGTTTTGTTTGATATCGAATATAGGAAATAACTACTACATTATTGATAGATATAGTTTTAAAGGCGGAGCTCATCCTATTTAGATAGTTGTTTTTTTTTTTTTTAAAGGATTTTTCATATTTTGCTTGTTAAAGTCTCGTTTTCAAAACAAACCATGCTTATTGTGACAGGTTGGGGAAAGTGACGTGTGTTTGGCGCGTTTAGTGTCTAGGGGATGATTATTTTTGAAAGCTATCACACACCAACCCGTCAGCTTATAAATCGGGAGCAGGCACGCAACGAGACAAGCAATGAAAGAAAGATACAAAGTTAAAAATGAAGAATATTTATTCACATAAATATTTACATAAAAGGATAAAGAATAGGGAGGGTTTGCATCTATCTCTAATTGATACTATATTTAATCATCACTCTTGCACTTAATAAGAGAGTATGTCACTTTGTCTTCTGAACTTAGCTGGTTGTCCTGCTTGGGCCGCAGCTGGCTGTGACCTGGCTTGAGGTTCTGCAGCTGGAAGTGGCGCTCTAGCGGATAGAGGGACGCCGGTGATACAGTTCCTGTGAAGTCTCAATCCAAAGTTCTGATATCTGTAGTGGGCACAGTAGGGCGGGTGGCCAGCTACCGTGGGCACAAGTGTACTGCGGGCAGAGCTGATCTGCCGTGGGCAGCGTAGTGCAGGGTGAGTCCAGTGAGTTGCGGAGGGTTTGGCGTAGCTATGACGTCTCGCACAGATCTGGGTCTATAGGGACGTCGCACCTAATAAGCTGACAGGTGGGCTGTCGAATAGGAGAGCAAGTAGAGCCGATAGCGCCAAGTAAATAGTTGAGTGGACCCCAATATCAAATAGGCAATTGACTAGGCAGACAATGCCAAATAACTAGGCAGGTGGGTGATCCGATAAATAGCAGGTAAATAGGCAGACATCTGAGGGAGACATTAATACCGAGACTGTGTCGCCATGGAGGAAATCAATTTCTGACCAAGCAAGCGACTCCCTTTAAGGGAGTTTTGACTGAGAGTCGCTGGACACGTTCTGAGACAGTTCTCAACCTTTTTTTGTTTCTCGACCCCTAATATAATTTCTAACTTGGCGGCGACCCTTAAGCGAAAATTTGTGTGCTCATAATTACATTAAAAACAATTGTGTATTATTCAGACTTGCATTTACCTACTTTTCCATTGCGTATTCACAATATACATACATAAGTGATAGTTTGACAAATATGGTGAAGTATAGATAACAATCTTTGATACAGAAATAGTCTTTCGACAGTGTTTACAACACGCCAATGATAGTGCGAAGGTTGAGCTTGTTTCTTTTCCACCAGATCGGGAATCTAGTAGCACAGCGAATTTCACATTCTGCATCAAGTCTGCTTCTGAATTTGGACTTAATCACTAACAAGCTGGAAAATCTTGGTTCGTAAAATATTTGTTTGTGGAAATTGAAGAAGGCGCAACACTATCTCGAACGGAACATGAAATAGTTTGAATACCAAGTCGCGTTCAGATCTGCTTGTTACAGCACGTTCAAATGGACGAGAAAAACAACTTCAAATGATGAATAGACAAAAAATCAAAATTTCCGGGGGTCTTAGACGACCCCTGACAAATTGTCATTAGACCCCCAAGGGGGTCGCGATCCACAGGCTGAGAACCCCTGTTCTAAGACAAAGAGAGCCGCGGTTAAAGATCGGAATGTTATGGTGTCAGAAGCAGGGTTAAGATGGAAGTGAGACTCAACAACACTGTCAAACAAGTCCGCCACGCTTTTACACAAGGAGGCCGTCATATAGTGTAACTGCAATTTAAATACTTGAGGACCACTGTCGAACAAGTCCGCCATGCTTTTACACAAGGAGGCCGTCATATAGTGTAACTGCAGTTTAAAGTACTTAAGGACCACTGTCGAATAAGTCCGCCAAACTTTTACACAAGGAGGCCGTCATATAGTGTAACTGCAGTTTAAAGTACTTGAGGACCACTGTCGAACGTCATAATTCCTTGTACTATTTTTTTTACGCGGGCAACTATTAATGGCAGTTAGCGCCATTTTTTTCTAATATATATAGTTCGTTCTCCCTGTCGTCTGCTGAGCTGGCCGTGTATTCTGCCGCGTCTTTTTGTTACTGGAAATAAAAATAACAAAGGAACCGAAAAAAATATATGGCGTTTTTTTTTTTTAATTGTAACTTTTCCTATTAGAGAAGTGATTTAGTAGAGAAGGCGATATTTCTCAGGGCTCTACCACAGAGGCGGAGTTTTGTGGTACTCTGGTGCTAGCTCTCCTGTGAATAGACGGTGAAACCCCTGGGGTGTAGGATAGAACACAACCTATTATTTGGATAAATTAGATGCGTGTGTGTTTAAGGAAAAAGGAGAGGGGGGGATATGTTCTAACTTCCCGTCTAACCTGCACGCGCCCTACCAAAAGTAAAAGAAGAGATTTTTTTGTAGAAAAGAGAAAATAAATTCTCACGATTCAAAAGACTATTGTAGAGAGATTGCTGGTTTAGTAGTTACCTGCTGTTTGACTGTAGATCCATATTTGTATTATTACAAAGCTTATTTCAACTCACTCTGCCTATCTATCTATCTATCTATCTATCTATCTATCTATCTATCTATCTATCTATCTATCTGTCTGTCTGTCTGTCTGTCTGTCTATCTATCTATCTATCTATCTAATCTATCTATCTATCTATCTGTCTATCTATCTATCTATCTATCTATCTATCTATCTATCTATCTATCTATCTATCTATCTATCTATCTATCTGTGTGATCAAAAGTGTGTATACAATATTTCCCCCACAACAATTATTCATTGGTATTGACAAAGACATAAATCAATTTAATAAAATGTAACCAATTAGTCAATTAATTAATAATAATAATAATAATAATCTTTATTGTCCATATGGAAATTTGTCTTACAATTTGTGCATTACACCAAACAAAAACATTATAACTATAAGAAACCAAAGTGTACATTCACACCAGACTCACTCATAATTTACATGTGACAAAGTTTAAATCAGATTGTTCCTATTTAATGATTTGATTGCCAGGGGAACAAAAGAGTGTTTGTGTTTGTTTGTCTTTGCTATCGGTGTCTTGTATCTCTTTTGTGATGGTAAAATCACAAAATCCTGACACAAAGGGTGATTCTTTATTTCGAGGATCTTGTTAGCTTTTTTTTATAGATGTTTGTCTCAAACAGCTGCCCAAATGGGTTTTGTTTTTTGCCAATGATTTTACCAGCAGCATTTATTTTATTTGATACCAACAAGGTTAACTAATTCTTTAGTATTCACATATATGGCTAAAGTTGTTGGGTTTAGTCCACTTAAATAATTTCTTCATCAAGCATTCTCCGATCAAGTTGATACTTTAAACAGTTATTTATTGTATCTAATAAAAAAAAAAAACCAAATCTTGGTTATTAAATATTTTAAATTTATGAGATGAGAAATTGTCGTGTTTGTCTGTTTGGGGAATCACCAAGACTTCATAATTATACACCGTTTATGATTTATAATTCAGTTTATTATATTTTCTATTGTAATGGTGTCACTCTTTTGTTTATCTATGCCGGTATTTCCCAAACTGTGTTCCGCAGAACCCTAGTGTTCCGTGAGATCTGAATTTTGGTGTTTCACGAACTGCTGAAATAATGAACTAGTAGGCCCACCACGTGAATTAATCTTTTCAAAAAAAAAAAAAAAAAATTAAAAATAAGCAAAGTGTTACTCAAAATGTGCGAAGTGTTCCGTTAAGGGAAATAGTTTGGGAAACATTTGATTTAAGCCTATAGGGGAGTATTTCAAATTCAGCTAATCACAGTAATCTGCTCCTTCTGTACTTGATCGCGATTTTATACGATGCGGTTAAAACTCATGAAACAACGCTTTGGGCTATCAAACAGAGAGAGGAATAGAGAATTTAAAAAAAAATGAAGCCATTTAGAGAAATGTGGGGGTGATATGTTGGAACTCTCAAGAAAAACGTGAAAAGATGAACATTAAGAGATAGTTTTGAAATAACTAAACAAAGTACTGTCAGCGATGCTATAAGAAAAAGTTGTTTCCAACTAAATAATAAAAGGCTAGAAATGTTATCTTACAGTCCTAAACAATTAAAATTATTATATGGTCTTTACAACACCCATACCACGAATCTACATTTTATTTACCAGATAAATCAGAAATCTATATAATATTAATAGATTTTTATGAGACTCCCCTCTCACTAATTATAAAGTGTACGTGGTAGTTAGTGCTTGAAATAAATGAAACTTAATCATACACAGGCACTATTAAATTCAGTTCCTTCAGAGGCCAACAACTCAACCCGTGAATTTAAAAAAAAATTACATCCAATTGTCTGGTAAAAGTGAAATAGGAACCAGAATATTTTTAGCTTTTTTAAATACTCAAATACGTGAAAGTAAAACACACAAAAATATGATTGGCGACTGAATTTATATATATTATATTTGCTCTTGTTAAGGGCGTTACTTGTTTGAGGGTGGGATGG
Source organism: Biomphalaria sudanica (assembly GCA_036873155.1). NCBI lineage: Eukaryota > Metazoa > Mollusca > Gastropoda > Planorbidae > Biomphalaria > Biomphalaria sudanica. Next base: position 973,836 of record JAZGLO010000453.1, on the reverse strand, counting down.
TTGTCTACCCCCCCCTCCCCCGGTAACACTCCCTATTTCAATGTGGGAAAACACCACCACTTTGTAGATAGCATGCACATTTCCCTTATATTGACATAATTGCCCCCTACCCCCGAACCCCTCCCCCCAAAAAACAAAAGGTGGGGCTACGCCATTGTATGTGTTCATGTGTAATTCTTAACTACACTTGTGGTAACGTTTCTTAGAAGATAGTGCTTTCTGCGTGTGTGTTTGGGCTCCCGTGGCGCCAATATATTCTTGTGTAGCTAGAACGTGATTGGACAGTACCAGTACCATTATCAATCGGACAAAGAGAAGGTCTTGTACTGTCTCCTCAGGAAGCCAGAAGTTTCAGTACCTAAAAACTTGCGTCTCTCTCTACTGACCCATTTTATAGTAAAGGGTGGGTGGGGGGGGGGATATCTTCATAAAGCATGCCTGGATAACTCCACTCTTAGTTTAGTATTATGGCCTCGTTTAGGAGGACTCCTGAAATTAAATAGATATACAAAAGAATCGAATTTTTTAACCAGATAAACTTTTTGGAATAGGAAAAGCGTGTTGTTGTTGATGTTTTCTCTTATTTTTTGTCTGACAACTAAGTAGAATGTTGTATGCCAGTGGTGCTGAACCTACAACCCGCGGGCCATATCTGACCCGTGATGTGGTGCCCACAATTCATAAAGGTTTTGGTTCCATTGCACTCGACGATTTTATGCGTTGATGCGACATGTGACACACTTGTCGGAAATGTATCTGGTCCTTCGTTGAGGGGAAAAAGGTTGGCAACTACTTTGCCGAAGACTTAATTAGTATGTGTGTGTATGTGTGTGTGTGTGACAATCTTCCTATATTTTCAAACTCAAAAATTCAACGCTTACCTGGACATTCATTTTCCACTTCCAAGGATAATCTCTGCCAAATACATCTTGTCTAACATCTTGGCCAATTACATCTTAACTAACATCTGGGCCAATTACATCTTGTCTAACATCTGGGCCAGTGACATCTTAACTAATATCTTGGCCAATTACATCTTGTCTAACATCTTGGCCAATTACATTTTAACGAACATTTTGGCCAACACATCTTGTCTAACATCACGGCCAATTACATCTTGTTTTTGTCTAACATCACGGCCAATTACATCTTAACGAACATCTTGGCCAAATACATCTTGTCTAACATCACGGCCAATTACATCTTGTTTTTGTCTAACATCACGGCCAATAACATCTTAACGAACATCTTGGCCAAATACATCTTGTCTTACATCTTGGCCAAATACATCTTGTCTAACATCCTGGCCAAATACATCTTGTTTTTGTCTAACATCACGGCCAATTACATCTTAACGAACATCTTGGCCAAAACATCTTGCCTAACATCTTGGCCAAAACATCTTGTCTAACATCTTGGCCCAAATTCATCTTCTCTCTGACATCTTGGCCTTATACTTATTTGTCTGACAGTGTCCAACAATTTATTAAACCAGCCATAAAACCTGACGCCAACTAAGACAGTTTTCTGTGTCATTTGAGCGCCGTTGGACAGCAACTAGGACACTGCCGGCACTGATGGTACAAGTACACAAAGCAAACACATGGTATCAGTACTTGTGGTAACTACTTGGTAAAGGTAGATGTGACACCTGGTGACACCAGTACACATGATGCAAATACATTTGGTAAATGCTCGGTTCCAGTAGATGTGGTTATCGCTAGGTATCAGTACATTTGGTGATATGTGATAAGCGCTAGGTATAAGTAGATCTGGTAAACATTCAATGCAAAAAGATGTGGTAAACACGTAATACAAGTAGATGTGGTAAACATTCAATGCAAAAAGATGTGGTAAACACGTAATACAAGTACATGTGGTAAACACGTAATACAAGTAGATGTGGTAAACACGTAATACAAGTAGATGTGGTTAACACGTAATACAAGTAGATGTGGTAAACACGTAATACAAGTAGATGTGGTAAACACGTAATACAAGTAGATGTGGTAAACACGTAATACAAGTAGATGTGGTAAACACGTAATACAAGTAGATGTGGTAAACATTCAATGCAAAAGATGTGGTAAACACGTAATACAAGTAGATGTGGTAAACACGTAATACAAGTAGATGTGGTAAACATTCAATGCAAAAAGATGTGGTAAACACGTAATACAAGTACATGTGGTAAACACGTAATACAAGTATATGTGGTAAACACGTAATACAAGTAGATGTGGTTAACACGTAATACAAGTAGATGTGGTTAACACGTAATACAAGTAGATGTGGTTAACACGTAATACAAGTAGATGTGGTAAACATTCAATGCAAAAATGTGGTAAACACGTAATACAAGTAGATTTGGTAAACACGTAATGCAAGTAGATGTGGTAAACACGTAATACAAGTAGATGTGGTAAACATTCAATGCAAAAATGTGGTAAATACGTAATATAAGTAGATGTGGTAAACACGTAATACAAGTAGATGTGGTTAACACGTAATACAAGTAGATGTGGTAAACATTCAATGCAAAAAGATGTGGTAATCACGTAATACAAGTAGATGTGGTAAAAACGTAATACAAGTAGATGTGGTAAACACGTAATACAAGTAGATGTGGTTAACACGTAATACAAGTAGATGTGGTAAACATTCAATGCAAAAATGTGGTAAACACGTAAAAGAAGTAGATGTGGTTAACATGTAATACAAGTAGATGTGGTTAACATGTAATACAAGTAGATGTGTTAAACATTCAATGCAAAAAGATGTGGTAAACACGTAATACAAGTAGATGTGGTAAACACGCAATACAAGTAGATGTGGTTAACATGAAATACAAGTAGATGTGGTAAACATTCAATGCAAAAAGATGTGGTAAACACGTAATACAAGTAGATGTGGTTAACATGTAATACAAAAAGATGTGGTAAACATGTAATACAAGTAGGTGTGGTAAACACTTAATACAAGTAGATGTAGTAAACACTTAATGCCAGTACATGTAGTAAACACTTAATACAAATAGATGTCAACTCTGCTCCAGTCCATGTGATAAACTCTTGGTACAAATAGTCGTGATTAACGCTTGGTGTAAGGGACTGAACTAGGATTTATGGTATACATAAGTGTGTATTTATACTAAATGTTTCTAATCCCACCCCCCCTAAAAAAATTGTCAGAGTTCTTGAAGTCCTCTTTCAATTATTGTCTGCCTAGTCACCACGTATTTACTCAACAACAGTGATGCTCAACCACACCAGCCATGCGGATGTCCACCATAGAGGCTAACCCTTGCAGATGTGAGGATGTGACATGTTCTTCCATCCCCGCTAGTGCAATGGACTCGGTCCTTAGGCACCCTAACGGGTTTCTGTTTTGTTTCCCTATAGACCTTATCGTCTTCTCCAACGACCGTTTCCACCCGAGCGCCATGTTGAGGCTGAGAAGTATTGCCAAAGCATAATGTGGTTTAATGAAATAGGAATCTCAGTCATAAAAATAAAAGTTTCTATGAATACATCTTAATGATCTACTTATCTTTCATAATTATAATACGTTTCCACTGTCCTATTTACTTTTTTTTTTCCTTTCATAATATTTTTGGATATTTATTTGACAGGTTTTAGCTTTACTGGTGAACATTGCCCTTCCAAGCGATACTTACTGTATCTACAAATTAAACAATCAGACACATGCTGACACATGGACACGCTAACACAGACACATAGTTAGCTGACACACTCATCGAAGCTTAACACAGCAATGCTGATGATTGTCAAAACTTGCCTCAGGCTCAATGGGGGAAGTACAATACTCTCCCTTGTTCCAATCTTTCAGCAATCTTTTTCTCTATTTTTTTGGTGACTTTGTCAGCTTTCGGGGATATAATCTAGTTTGAGTACGAACCGATTATTTAAAGACAAACAAGCAAATTGGTATAGGTATCTGAGCTTTTGGGAATGCAAATAGTCTGTTGCTGTGTCCAAAACTATATAGGTCAGACTAGTGAAAACTTGGGCTGGGCGCTGCAGACGATTGATTTGTTCAAAAGGCAAACCTTTTATCTACAGACCGTTGATTGGTCATGAACATTTGATGAATTGCAGTAGCGCGTGCATCCCAGCGCAGTGCATTGTTGTCATGCTTATCAGCAGGAGAGCAGACGATAGCGCCACAACTACCCATCCTGTTATCTCCCCCTTTAGTTCAGATTAAGCCTACGTTCTCTTCATGCAGTAGCTTGATTTTTTTAAAAATGTTTTTAATGCTTTTTTTTTAGACTGATGGTCATGATAAACCTTTTTTTTTTTTTAAATAGAAAGCTTAATTCAGCCCACTCTTTCTGTCTCGTACACGTTTCGAACACGTTAGTTCTCCCAGTTCCCATTCTCGGATCAAGTCGAAACTCTGCACAGTTGTTCATTGCTTATGACAAGACATGAATCAAGCAAAAATAAACCAAGTAGCTAATTATATAGCGGTCATCAATTATATTTGATTCATATTGAGAATTGGAAAAAAATCTTATAGTATCGAGACATATGGCTGTAAATATGGAGTTATTCCCCTAAGTTTGGCTTTGTTTATTGTTTTTTAAAGTTGTTTTTTTTTTTTTTCAATAATTTGCTTGGGCTTTTTTTTTTTGTTAACACTTTTTTTTGTTGTTTTCCACATCACTGATTATTTTGTATGCTTTGATGTCTACACTCAACAAAATAGGACAAATGTACGCTTGGAGATCAAGTGACTATCAAAGTTGACTCAGTATTCCTCTAATCGTGATACTAAAGGGTTGGCGACAAGTGACTTAAAGATTCTCACATTTCCTAGAGAATTCCTATTACCTTCAGATGTCCGTACTGCTGCACTGAAATAAATCATCAGTGGATATTGTTAAGGGGGAAACTACAGTGAATTTTATATCCCCTTTAGCAAATCTCGTTCCCGCCAGCGGTTGATGATTGGTTTATGTTTGAAATACTCATATTCTATTGAAGTAGAGCATTTCTTCACCTGCCACTTGGTCTCTTAGACTGATAGGGCACTACACAAGGCCGTCTCTTCCCATTCCTGTCATGCCAGGATTACAGTCTCTCCCATTCCTACTGTTCTCTGCAGGAACGTCTTTGTGGTCTCTGATGTTTGCATGATATGGCTGTACAGTTGTAGCTAGGTTGTTTTTTTTTATTTTACAGTAGTCAGACAGTCATCATGGGGACCAGTCGAGACCCTTCGATAGAGAAGGCCTCAGCACTGACGTCGCAGCCTGATCTTTACACAGATATTTCACTAATTGTTTCATAAATCGCAGACATTTCACTAATTGTGCTGCACAAACCAACAAGACAGTTCACTAATTAATGGTTTCATAAACCACATACATTTCTCCCTCTGAGTTCTGCTAATGGCTAAAGAGAACCACCAAGTTAAACTTAGTAGATTGTGTTAAACTTAGTAGATTGTGTTAAACTTAGTAGATTGTGTTAAACTTAGTAGATTGTTTTAAACTTAGTAGATTGTGTTAAACTTAGTAGATTGTGTTAAACTTAGTAGATTGTGTTAAACTTAGTAGATTGTTTTAAACTTAGTAGATTGTCCTGGTTAGCCTTCTACGTGTTTTATTTCAACGCTATAACTGTCAAGACATCCACCCACCGCCACTTGTGTCTACAGTCTAGTCGACTCTAGTGGTAGGTTTTTGGCACTCTTCTGTGGGGGGGAATACACCTTCCCCACCACCCCTCCCCAGTCCGAAGACTTGAAACTTGGCTGTTTCACAAGTAACAAATATGCAAATTAGATGTTTATATATGAACTGGATCGTAATAACTTTTATTGTAGAGAGTTCCCTGAAGCTTGAATATAGTGTCAAGTGTCATCGACATGAATAATGTTGAGAAATCAGCGCATTATTCATTTTGATTGATATGTAGTTATGTCCCTTTGCTTCGGACTCTATAACGAAATGAGGTTTTTAGCTTATTATCTACACTAGGAAAAAGAAAAGGGAAAGGGGGGTGGGGGGGCTGACTGACATTTCTGTCGTGGTGCTAAAAGAATGTGCACATTGTGGTGCTAATTGAATGTGCACATTGGGGTGCTAATTGAATGTGCACATTGTGGTGCTAATTGAATGTGCACTTTGTGGTGCTAATTGAATGTGCACTTTGTAGTGCATGTACCCCTATCTTGCTTCCTGACAAGAATAAGTGCATTCGAGTGTCGACGATAACTAAGATATTTCTTTCTACTGCTTGTAGTCACAGAGGAGCCCCCCCCCCCACGTCATACAACCGCTACGGAGATCAACTCAGACGTCATGTTGCTCTCTCTGGCGTCAAGTATCTGTCAGTAGATGCCTTCTGAAAGAGACGGAGAGCTCTGACGAAGGATGCGGTACATACATACGAGGAGCAAAGAAAGGCTCATGCCGAAGCCAGCCAGCTTTTCTTTGGACAACCCCTTCTTGTGTTCCACCCACTGTATCTTTAAGACTTTTATAATACGATCCAACCAGCTCAGCTTTCATCTATTCACAGTATTGAGGAGCATTGCAAGCCAGAGTTTAGGTTTGTCAGAAATAGAAACTCGTCTTCTCTTTCTGGTACCGGATTCAACTGCATACAAAACATAAACATGAATCAATCCATTGAAAGACAAAATAAAATGAGGGTCTACAACTCTGGTTCCAAAACTTCCTGCTGTGCAGAAAAGTCCAGCTTAAAGGAGAGCCGTTAGATTGCTATCTCGTCAGGGGCGCCTGTCACCTATGTTCTTATTCAATAGGGTGGTGGGAAGGGAAAAGGTGTATCGTTACACGTACGTCATCGGTCATAACGGTTTGTCCTTGCCTCTGTCATTGCTCTGTAACTATCCCCACTGTTTGGACTGGACTTAATACAGGAGGGGGGGAGCGTTGCGAGTCAAATAAATAAATGGCTCTAAATCAACACCAATAACAGTAAACTCAGGTGTACCTCAAGGAACAGTCTTGGGTCCACTACTATTTTTAATTTACATAAATGATTTACCAAATTGCATTAGTTCAGGAACAAAAGTCAGATTATTTGCAGACGATTGCATAATATATAGAACAATAAAAACAACACAAGACACAGATATTTTACAAAGAGAATTAGATGAATTACAGAAATGGGAATCAAATTGGAGCATGTCTTTCCACCCAGAAAAATGTCAGTTGTTAAGAGTAACAAAAAAACTAAAACAAATTAATTCCACTTATCTTATTCATGTCAAACCAGTAACACAGACTAAAAACGCAAAATACCTAGGTGTTATAATAAATGAAAAACTGTCATGGTATCCACATATTGATGAAACTATAAAAAAAAATCAAACAAAGCATTAGGGTTTATTAAAAGAAATTTCTATAAATCAAATAAGAACATAAAACTAAAATGTTATTTAACCTTGGTTAGGCCAATAATAGAATATGCATCCACCGTTTGGGACCCATCAACTCAAGAAAACATTAAGAAACTGGAACAAACACAAAATAGAGCAGTGAGATTCATAACAAACGAATATTCACATTTGACTAGAGTAACACCATTAGTAAAATCACTAAATTTAGGAAGCCTTCAGGACAGAAGACTCAAAAGTAAAGTAGCAATTATACATAAAACACTGAACCATAATCTTCAAATACAAAAACAAAATCTAATAAAATACTCTGAAAGACACAAAAATAAAGGCACATTTCTCGTCCCATATGCTAGGAGAAATTTGTACAAATACTCCTTCTTCCCTAGTGCTATTAGAGCATGGAATGGGTTGCCTGAGCTAGCCAGAAAAACCAGTGACTTGGCAGAATTTAAGTCATTGGTTAATATGCATGACTAAATGCATGACGCGTAGGACGTAATCATCTTCTTTTTTGAAGTAACGTCTGTATTATATAAGATAAGAAGATAAAGTAAAAAAAGCAGAAGGGTTGTACATTCCGAGAAAAGTTTTTTTTTATAGTCCAAGGCAAGTGGGAGAACTCGTGATGTTTCTTCTTCTTCTAGCCAGCTTTATTGCTGCTGAGCTGTGAGCTCTTTTGCAGACTGTGCCAAGGAAAAATAGTGTGCATTTTTTTTTAGTTGTTCAGCACTGCCGTACAGGGTGTTGGTTATGTTGGGCTGTAGTGGTAGTAGGGTCTGCCTAAGGTGGTTTAGGAAGGGCCTTTCAAAAAGGATATGGTTTACGGTTTCATAAGGGTGGGCTCAGTGTCTATAAAGGGGGAGTTGTGTGGGATTTATTTGAGAACTAGTGATAATCAGTGAGTGATCAGGGTTAACAATTTAATAGTGTAGATGCGGCCTTTTGCGGTAATACCGAAAATCAAATACAAAGGTTTATAGAAAGCTTGCGCTTTTTTTTAAAAGGCTACGAATCTGTCAAAACCGCATCTTAGTGGGCACAAAAATGGAACAAAAAGTATGTGCACGAAATTTCATGTGAATACATTTGACAGTTTAAGAGATCTCTTGATAGGTAATGAAATCCGAGACTGGTATTTGATAACTGTTTAAAATATTGCACAAAAGATGCGACTGACATTTAAAACTGTAATTAGAGCGAAAATGGATTTGATTAGTTTTGCACACGACGGACAGAAGAGTGCCTTGGAAAGTACCTAGAATTGTGAAAAATCCGAAGAAGTTTGTTATACTAAACATCCTTGTTAGCAAAAGGTAAACTTTGCGGACAGGTGCATGCTAAGATTTCTCTGGGGTATTGTTTAATTGGTCCTAATTGCAGACTAGGTCATTAGTTTTTGTAAACTATGCGTAACGTTCGAACATATGCTGACTAGCTGTATTTATATTCACTTAGTTGACCAGCGATCAATGCCTTAGAGCAGGGGTTCTCAACCTGGGGGTCGATTGACCATTTACCAGGAGTCGCTTTAGACCATCGAAAATATGGATTGTTATTGTCTACTCTTCTATTATTGTATGTGTGTGTCGGGGGGGGGGGGGTCGCGGCAGAGTGGGGATTGTAAAAAGGGGTCGCCGAGCTTAAAAGGTTGAGAACCACTGCCTTAGAGTGAGCGCTGGTTCCGACTCTATTCTCTTAGTGATCAGTGACCGAAATGTGTGCACTGTTGCGTGAGTGTACGCTTCCACTCTCTTCCCCCCCCCCCGCGCCTCTCACTAGAACCCATCGAATGTCTCGCACAGGGAACCAACTTTGGCGGCCATGTCACCTCGACGCCCACCTGTCATCCTCCGCCCCCCCTGAAGACAAAGTGTATTTATAATTTATTGAAAGTTTGCTTTTTTTAATGTAGTCTTGTGTGGGCCCCGAGGCCGACGGGAAGGTGGAAATCTGATTTGCATAATTAAACAGTTAACGGGAGGTCTTAAGCCCCCGCGGTGTTCAAAGGGGTAGCTGGGGTGAGGGAGAATCGGAGGGGACATCGGTACTGAGTAATCTATGGGGGTTATCTATTCTGAAGGGGGAGACCATGCTCTAAATAATTGGTTGAAAAAAATAAAAAAAAAGACAGCAGTCTGACAGTTAGAAAAATAAAACTCTGTAACGTCATCACATACTTGAAATGGCCAATCATTTGGCTGAGTACATCTACACAGGGATTTACACATGCAAAGTTGATGACATGGCTGGGGGGGAGGGGGGTTGGCGGCCATGGCCTGGCATTGTGTCACCTCAAACTCAAAGGGATTTAAACAGTATGTTTTCTCAAGCCAGTTTCCCATCTCAATCTGGCTTAGCGCCCCCGCCACCCCGTTTTGCCCAGCACCCACCCTTTCGCCTCCACGCTGAATTGAACGTGAGCAAATAGAAGTGGGCTTTGTTAAACGCGAGTTGAACCTGTGGACGCCTTGTGTCAATAGTATAAGGGCTAGGTACACATTTATATAGAATGCTGGCGCTGGTGGGGAAACGGGGGCCCAGGTTGTGAAAAAGGGGTGAGGGCGCTATTTGGTATTCAAATGTACTTCTGAATGTTTGCTGGCGCATCTGTAGGTTTCGGGTATCGAGTGCGTGGCTTGACATGGTGACGGGGAGACATTGGAGCGCCCCAGACGTACCAATATTGATCTTTAAACTTAAGCCATATTGTACATTTTGTTAATATCGTGACGTGTCTGGACCTATCGCCACACTGGAGGACTGGGTGGCCTAATACTGTAAAAGAGGCTCAGCTTTATTGGTTCGAATCCTGGCACTTCGTGTCAGGTTTGACATACTACTCTGCAAGGCTCCGCGTTTCTTTCCTTTGTAGTCCAAGATGAGATCTGTTCATGAAAGTAAACTTCACTTTTTGGTCAGGGGCGTAGCTAGGAATTTTCCATCATTTGGGTCTCAATGATAGCAATGTATGGGATTACTATCAAGTCTCAAATTAGGGGATCTGTGGGATCATCATCAGGGGCGTAGCTAGGAATTTTCCTTGACCTCTTTGGGGGCCCCTGCATTTGCGTAATATTTAATATTTAATGTAAAAAAAAACACACTCATTTAGGGCCCCCTTCAAGTGAGGGCCCAGGGGGATTTTCAAATTCTCCCCCTCCTCCTCCCAGCCTTGCTACGCCACTGTGGTTTGTGTGCTGTCACAAGTTAGTCTTTGTTATCATTCCTTATCTTATAAACCACATTGTGCGCTCTATGGCTATGTCTTCCCAGTAATCCACATTGTGCGGTCTATGGCTATGTCTTCCCAGTAATACACATTGTGCGGTCTATGGCTATGTCTTCTCAGTAATCCACATTGTGAGGTCTATGGCTATGTCTTCCCAGTAATCCACATTGTGCGGTCTATGGCTATGTCTTCCCAGTAATCCACATTGTGCGGTCTATGGCTATGTCTTCCCAGTAATCCACATTGTGCGGTCTATGGCTATGTCTTCCCAGTAATCCACATTGTGCGCTCTATGGCTATGTCTTCCCAGTAATCCACATTGTGCGGTCTATGGCTATGTCTTCCCAGTAATACACATTGTGCGGTCTATGGCTATGTCTTCCCAGTAATCCACATTGTGCGGTCTATGGCTATGTCTTCCCAGTAATCCACATTGTGCGGTCAATGGCTATGTCTTCCCAGTAATCCACATTGTGCGGTCTATGGCTATGTCTTCCCAGTAATCCACATTGTGCGGTCTATGGCTATGTCTTTCCAGTAATCCACATTGTGCGGTCTATGGCTATGTCTTCCCAGTAATCCACATTGTGCGGTCTATGGCTATGTCTTCCCAGTAATCCACATTGTGCGCTCTATGGCTATGTCTTCCCAGTAATCCACATTGTGCGGTCTATGGCTATGTCTTCCCAGTAATACACATTGTGCGGTCTATGGCTATGTCTTCTCAGTAATCCACATTGTGCGGTCTATGGCTATGTCTTCCCAGTAATCCACATTGTGCGCTCTATGGCTATGTCTTCCCAGTAATCCACATTGTGCGGTCTATGGCTATGTCTTCCCAGTAATCCACATTGTGCGGTCAATGGCTATGTCTTCCCAGTAATCCACATTGTGCGGTCTATGGCTATGTCTTCCCAGTAATCCACATTGTGCGGTCTATGGCTATGTCTTCCCAGTAATCCACATTGTGCGGTCTATGGCTATGTCTTCCCAGTAATCCACATTGTGCGGTCTATGGCTATGTCTTCCCAGTAACACATTGTGCGGTCTATGGCTATGTCTTCCCAGTAATCCACATTGTGCGGTCTATGGCCCAGTAATCCACATTGTGCGGTCTATGGCTATGTCTTCCCAGTAATCCACATTGTGCGCTCTATGGCTATGTCTTCCCAGTAATCCACATTGTGCGGTCTATGGCTATGTCTTCCCAGTAATCCACATTGTGCGGTCTATGGCCCAGTAATCCACATTGTGCGGTCTATGGCTATGTCTTCCCAGTAATCCACATTGTGCGCTCTATGGCTATGTCTTCCCAGTAATCCACATTGTGCGGTCTATGGCTATGTCTTCCCAGTAATCCACATTGTGCGGTCTATGGCTATGTCTTCCCAGTAATCCACATTGTGCGGTCTATGGCTATGTCTTCCTAGTAATCCACATTGTGCGGTCAATGGCTATGTCTTCCCAGTAATCCACATTGTGCGGTCTATGGCTATGTCTTCCCAGTAATCCACATTGTGCGGTCTATGGCTATGTCTTCCCAGTAATCCACATTGTGCGGTCTATGGCTATGTCTTCCCAGTAATCCACATTGTGCGGTCTATGGCTATGTCTTCCCAGTAATCCACATTGTGCGCTCTATGGCTATGTCTTCCCAGTAATCCACATTGTGCGGTCTATGGCTATGTCTTCCCAGTAATCCACATTGTGCGCTCTATGGCTATGTCTTCCCAAAAATCCACATTGTGCGGTCTATGGCTATGTCTTCCCAGTAATCCACATTGTGCGGTCAATGGCTATGTCTTCCCAGTAATCCACATTGTGCGGTCTATGGCTATGTCTTCCCAGTAATCCACATTGTGCGGTCTATGGCTATGTCTTTCCAGTAATCCACATTGTGCGGTCTATGGCTATGTCTTCCCAGTAATCCACATTGTGCGGTCTATGGCTATGTCTTCCCAGTAATCCACATTGTGCGCTCTATGGCTATGTCTTCCCAGTAATCCACATTGTGCGGTCTATGGCTATGTCTTCCCAGTAATACACATTGTGCGGTCTATGGCTATGTCTTCTCAGTAATCCACATTGTGCGGTCTATGGCTATGTCTTCCCAGTAATCCACATTGTGCGCTCTATGGCTATGTCTTCCCAGTAATCCACATTGTGCGGTCTATGGCTATGTCTTCCCAGTAATCCACATTGTGCGGTCAATGGCTATGTCTTCCCAGTAATCCACATTGTGCGGTCTATGGCTATGTCTTCCCAGTAATCCACATTGTGCGGTCTATGGCTATGTCTTCCCAGTAATCCACATTGTGAGGTCTATGGCTATGTCTTCCCAGTAATCCACATTGTGCGGTCTATGGCTATGTCTTCCCAGTAATCCACATTGTGCGGTCTATGGCTATGTCTTCCCAGTAATCCACATTGTGCGGTCTATGGCTATGTCTTCCCAGTAATCCACATTGTGCGCTCTATGGCTATGTCTTCCCAGTAATCCACATTGTGCGGTCTATGGCTATGTCTTCCCAGTAATACACATTGTGCGGTCTATGGCTATGTCTTCTCAGTAATCCACATTGTGCGGTCTATGGCTATGTCTTCCCAGTAATCCACATTGTGCGGTCTATGGCTATGTCTTCCCAGTAATCCACATTGTGCGCTCTATGGCTATGTCTTCCCAGTAATCCACATTGTGCGGTCTATGGCTATGTCTTCCCAGTAATCCACATTGTGCGATCTATGGCTATGTCTTCCCAGTAATCCACATTGTGCGGTCTATGGCTATGTCTTCCCAGTAATCCACATTGTGCGCTCTATGGCTATGTCTTCCCAGTAATCCACATTGTGCGGTCTATGGCTATGTCTTCCCAGTAATCCACATTGTGCGGTCTATGGCTATGTCTTCCCAGTAATCCACATTGTGCGCTCTATGGCTATGTCTTCCCAGTAATCCACATTGTGCGGTCTATGGCTATGTCTTCCCAGTAATCCACATTGTGCGGTCTATGGCTATGTCTTCCCAGTTATCCACATTGTGCGGTCTATGGCTATGTCTTCCCAGTAATCCACATTGTGCGGTCTATGGCTATGTCTTCCCAGTAATCCACATTGTGCGGTCTATGGCTATGTCCTCCCAGTAATATACACCATCGTCTTCGATGTTCTGGTCAGCACAACGGCCGACCTACTTCCAACTTAACTGTATACATTATTAGCTCTTGTGATACAGAAGGGGGAATAACCCCTGAGGGATTACGGGCACGACCTATCCCAAACTGTGTCGATTCGCCAAAAGAACCAAAATACAAATACTAATGTCAGTTACTCATTAAAGCTGGGGGGTCTCAAGGCATCCTAAACATTCAGAATGAAAAATCCCAGTCTTCACCGAGATTTAAACCCGGAACCCCCTCGGTATGGAAGCCAATTGGCTTAACCACTCAGCCCCCACGCCCAGCTGGATCCAAATCTAGATAAACATCTTATCTTATATGATACAGATGTTACTTCAAAAAAGAAGATAAAAACTACATGAAAAAATATACAATTCAAATGAACCGTGCAGAAGTATGCGAAAGATAGGGGGGGATGTGCCCACCTAGTTCACAAACCTTCCTGTTGGCAACGCCTTTATGAAAAGAAAAAAGCAGATTTCTTGTCGTATTGTAGTTCGATCAAACGAATTGTAATGATTGCGAAGGCGGATTCCACGGCTTTCTGATTAGTGCGAGCATCAAGACATTGACATTTCGAGGGTGACAGATCGAAGTTAAGCCAAGCGCGAAATTAGGTTCATTTGATGCGATTTCATTTGACAATAGACATACGGCACAACGGCGGCTTGCTTACTACTTTAAAACACTATTTCATTCAAGCGATTGATAGTTTGCAGTAAGTCATTGATTGCGCTTCGATAATGAGTCTTTTTTTATTTCTCCATTCTAATTAATTGTTAAGCGATGTATTATAACTTTTTTTAAATCCGTCAACTGTTTCGCTTTGACATCTCTATTTTTAGAACATAACATTGTTATGTATGTCTTATTAATACCCACTTTTTTTGTTACGCTTCACAAAAGAATTTTTTTTTTGGATAAGTAAGTTAAGTATTTGGTCGATAATTAAAAAAGGTTTTGTTTTTCTTTCATTGGAGTACGTTTGCCGATATTTCAACTTGAGTACGTTTCAAACATTTGATTTTTATTTCGTGTCTACTACAAAACATTTATTCTAGTTTCAGTTAAAAAATTAAGTATCTTCTTATTCTATTTAATGTCTGCAGTGACTATCAATCAACTCCCATCCCTTTTCCTGTCTGTAATGACTGCAGTGACTATCAATCAACTCCCATCCCTTTTCCTGTCTGTAATGACTGCAGTGACTATCAATCAACTCCCATCCCTTTTCCTGTCTGTAATGACTGCAGTGACTATCAATCAACTCCCATCCCTTTTCCTGTCTGTAATGACTGCAGTGACTATCAATCAAATTCCATCGCTATTCCTGTCTGTAATGACTGAAGTGACTATCAATCAAATTCCATCGCTATTCCTGTCTGTAATGACTGAAGTGACTATCAACCAAATTCCATCGCTATTCCTGTCTGTAGTGACTGCAGTGACTATCAACCGAATTCCATCGCTATTCCTGCCTGTAATGACTGCAGTGACTATCAACAAAATTCCATCGCTATTCCTGCCTGTAATGTCTGCTGTGACTATCAATCAACTCCCATCGCTATTCCTGCCTGTAATGTCTGCAGTGACTATCAACCAAATTCCATCGCTATTCCTGCCTGTAATGTCTGCAGTGACTATCAATCAACTCCCATCGCTATTCCTGCCTGTAATGACTGCAGTGGCTATCAACCAAATTCCATCGTAATTCCTGCCTGTAATGACTGCAGTGACTATCAATTAAATCCCATCGCTATTCCTGCCTGTAATGACTGCAGTGACTATCAATCAACTCCCATCGCTATTCCTGCCTGTAATGTCTGCAGTGACTATCAACCAAATTCCATCGCTATTCCTGCCTGTAATGACTGCAGTGACTATCAATTAAATCCCATCGCTATTCCTGCCTGTAATGACTGCAGTGACTATCAACCAATTTCAATCGCTATTCCTGCCTGTAATGACTGCAGTGACTATCAACCAAATTCCATCGCTATTCCTGTCTGTAATGACTGCAGTGACTATCAATCAACTCCCATCGCTATTCCTGCCTGTAATGTCTGCAATGACTATCAACCAAATTCCATCCCTATTCCTGCCTGTAATGTCTGCAGTGACTATCAATCAAATTCCATTGCTATTCCTGCCTGTAATGACTGCAGTGACTATCAATTGAATCCCATCGCTATTCCTGCCTGTAATGACTGCAGTGACTATCAATCAACTCCCATCGCTATTCCTGCCTGTAATGTCTGCAGTGACTATCAACCAAATTCCATCGCTATTCCTGCCTGTAATGACTGCAGTGACTATCAATCAAATTCCATTCCTATTCCTGCCTGTAATGACTGCAGTGACTCTCAACCAAATTCCATCGCTATTCCTGCCTGTAATAACTGCAGTGACTATCAATCAAATTCCATCGCTATTCCTGCCTGTAATGACTGCAGTGACTATCAACCAAATTCCATCGCTATTCCTGTCTGTAATGACTGCAGTGACTATCAACCAAATTCCATCGCTATTCCTGGCTGTAATGACTGCAGTGACTATCAACCAAATTCCATCGCTATTCCTGCCTGTAATGACTGCAGTGACTATCAATTAAATCCCATCGCTATTCCTGCCTGTAATGTCTGCAGTGACTATCAATCAAATTCCATTCCTATTCCTGTCTGTAATGACTGCAGTGACTATCAACCAAATTCCATTCCTATTCCTGTCTGTAATGACTGCAGTGACTATCAACCAAATTCCATCCCTATTCCTGTCTGTAATGACTGCAGTGACTATCAACCAAATTCCATCCCTATTCCTGTCTGTAATGACTGCTGTGACTATCAATCAAATTCCATCCCTATTCCTGCCTGTAATGACTGCAGTGACTATCAACCAATTTCAATCGCTATTCCTGCCTGTAATGACTGCAGTGACTATCAACCAAATTCTATCGCTATACCTGTCTGTAATGACTGCAGTGACTATCAACCGAATTCCATCGCTATTCCTGCCTGTAATGACTGCAGTGACTATCAACCGAAATTCCATCGCTATTCCTGTCTGTAATGACTGCAGTGACTATCAACCAAATTCCATCGCTATTCCTGCCTGTAATGACTGCAGTTACTATCAACCAAATTCCATCGCTATTTCTGCCTGTAATGACTGCAGTGACTATCCATCAAATTCCATCGCTATTCCTGCCTGTAATGACTGCAGAGACTATCAATTAAATCCCATCGCTATTCCTGCCTGTAATGACTGCAGTGACTATCAATCAAATTCCATTCCTATTCCTGTCTGTAATGACTGCAGTGACTATCAACCAAATTCCATCGCTATTCCTGCCTGTAATGACTGCAGTGACTATCAACCAAATTCCATCGCTATTCCTGTCTGTAATGACTGCAGTGACTATCAACCAAATTCCATCGCTATTCCTGTCTGTAATGACTGCAGAGACTATCAACCAAATTCCATCGCTATTCCTGCCTGTAATGACTGCAGTGACTATCAATTAAATCCCATCGCTATTCCTGCCTGTAATGACTGCAGTGACTATCAATCAAATTCCATTCCTATTCCTGTCTGTAATGACTGCAGTGACTATCAACCAAATTCCATTCCTATTCCTGTCTGTAATGACTGCAGTGACTATCAACCAAATTCCATCGCTATTCCTGTCTGTAATGACTGCAGTGACTATCAATTTAATTCTTTCCCTATTCCTGTCTGTAATGACTGCAGTGACTATCAATCAAATTCCATCCCTATTCCTGTCTGTAATGACTGCAGTGACTATCAACCAAATTCCATCCCTATTCCTGTCTGTAATGACTGCAGTGACTATCAACCAAATTCCATCCCTATTCCATTCTGTAATGACTGCTGTGACTATCAATCAAATTCCATCCCTATTCCTGGCTGTAATGACTGCAGTGACTATCAACCAATTTCAATCGCTATTCCTGCCTGTAATGACTGCAGTGACTATCAACCAAATTCTATCGCTATTCCTGCCTGTAATGACTGCAGTTACTATCAACCAAATTCCATCGCTATTCCTGCCTGTAATGACTGCAGTGACTATCCATCAAATTCCATCGCTATTCCTGCCTGTAATGACTGCAGTGACTATCAATTAAATCCCATCGCTATTCCTGCCTGTAATGACTGCAGTGACTATCAATCAAATTCCATTCCTATTCCTGTCTGTAATGACTGCAGTGACTATCAACCAAATTCCATCGTTATTCCTGTCTGTAATGACTGCAGTGACTATCAATTTAATTCCATCCCTATTCCTGTCTGTAATGACTGCAGTGACTATCAATCAAATTCCATCCGTATTCCTGTCTGTAATGACTGCAGTGACTATCAATCAAACTCCATCCCTATTCCTGTCTGTAATGACTGCAGTGACTATAAATCAAATTCCATCCCTATTCCTGTCTGTAATGACTGCAGTGACTATCAATCAAATTCCATCCCTATTCCTGTCTGTAATGACTGCAGTGACTATCAACCAAATTCCATCCCTATTCCTGTCTGTAATGACTGCAGTTACTATCAATCAAATTCCATCCCTATTCCTGTCTGTAATGACTGCAGTGACCATCAATTAAATCCCATCGCTATTCCTGTCTGTAATGACTGCAGTGACTATCAATTAAATCCCATCGCTATTCCTGTCTGTAATGACTGCAGTGACTATCAACCAAATTCCATCCCTATTTCTGTCTGTAATGACTGCAGTAACTATAAATCAAATTCCATCCCTATTCCTGCCTGTAATGACTGCAGTGACTATCAATCAAATTCCATCCCTATTCCTGCCTGTAATGACTGCAGTGAGTATCAATTAAATCCCATCCCTATTTCTGTCTGTAATGACTGCAGTGACTATCAATCAAATTCTATCCCTATTCCTGTCTGTAATGACTGCAGTGACTATCAATCAAATTCCATCGCTATTCCTGTCTGTAATGACTGCAGTGACTATCAATCAAATTCCATCCCTATTCCTGTCTGTAATGACTGCAGTGACTATCAATTAAATCCCATCGCTATTTTTGCCAGTAATGACTGCAGTGACTATCAATCAAATTCCATCCCTATTCCTGTCTGTAATGACTGCAGTGACTATCAATCAAACTCCATCCCTATTCCTGTCTGTAATGACTGCAGTGACTATCAATCAAATTCCATCCCTATTCCTGTCTGTAATGACTGCAGTGACTATCAATCAAATTCCATCCCTATTCCTGTCTGTAATGACTGCAGTGACTATCAACCAAATTCCATCCCTATTCCTGTTGTAATGACTGCAGTTACTATCAATCAAATTCCATCCCTATTCCTGTCTGTAATGACTGCAGTGACTATCAACCAAATTCCATCCCTATTCCTGTCTGTAATGACTGCAGTGACTATCAATTAAATCCCATCGCTATTCCTGTCTGTAATGACTGCAGTGACTATCAACCAAATTCCATCCCTATTTCTGTCTGTAATGACTGCAGTGACTATCAATCAAATTCCATCCCTATTCCTGCCTGTAATGACTGCAGTGACCATCAATCAAATTCCATCCCTATTCCTGCCTGTAATGACTGCAGTGAGTATCAATTAAATCCCATCCCTATTTCTGTCTGTAATGACTGCAGTGACTATCAATCAAATTCCATCCCTATTCCTGTCTGTAATGACTGCAGTGACTATCAATCAAATTCCATCCCTATTTCTGTCTGTAATGACTGCAATGACTATCAATCAAATTCCATCCCTATTCCTGTCTGTAATGACTGCAGTGACTATCAATCAACTCCCATCGCTATTCCTGCCTGTAATGACTGCAGTGACTATCAAAACCTTTCTCCAGCAGCAAATGTCGAATTATTTGAAATAGAAATATTTCAATAATGTATTACGTTGGTTAACGTATAGTTATATAGAAAGTGTTGGGAAGAGAACGCATACACAATGCCCAAGTTTTAGTCACAAACGACTTTATTATCTCTGCAATAAATCTTTCACTGGAACACTCTCACTCTAGAGGTTCAAAGGTCTGTGTATACAAGTGTGTGTGAGTGTGTGTTGTGGTACCCCCACTAAGCTGCAACCATTATCTAGCCCCGGCTCTAGCTTGTGGATTTGCTTGAAAGTAGATCATATTGACATAGACAACCAAGATAAGACAAAGACTGTTAAAGAAGAGACTTGCATTGAACTAGTTTGCTTTCAGCCTTGTGGTTTCAACTTGAAGACTGCACATCAAATACTCCCAAGGCTTTGTAGACTTTTTGAGTGTCATCTTTCTTGAAGAAACAAGGTTCTTGAACTAATACTTTCTGTTGTAGTCAACAGCTTTGAAATCTTGGACTAGAATGTTGTGAGTTGAAATCGATTGTCAATGGTCTTCCTCACTCACGAAGCGATTATGGTTCATCTCATAGAAACAGATGAAAGCCTCGGCTTTATTTATGGTCAAAACGATGACACCATGTACACCAGTTCCACCTTCTCTACCGAGTTGATGTGTCAAACGAACGGCAGGTGTCGATACAGTCAGTGATCAGAGTCGTCGCAGGTTCTGCCAAAGTGTAGCACTGTCTGCTGCAATTTGACTAATGATCACCGACTCCTGATTGTTCCTTGGGGTTGACTCCTGAAATCTTTCCCATGTTTGGATGGATTCAATGCAGCAGAATCTTAGATTCAGATTTTTTTTATTTACTTTTTCTAGGTTGATAACCAGCCAAGGCTAACCAGCTCCTCCTGCCCGTATATGTACAATGTCCATATTCTTAATTAGTGTGTTTGGATAGTAGCCATTGCTGTTAGTTGGTTACCGATTTGTGATTCTCGAAATAGTGCAGCAGTGAGGGTCAACTTTCTTTATAAAAAGCATTCGCCATTGCTGGTGTATACTCACACAGTTGAAGAAGCAATTGAAAACTTTGAGAACTTTGTTAAGGAGTTCTTACGCTCCTACACTTGCATGAGAAACAATGTTCTCCCACTCTCTTGTTTCATTAGTAAGCCCTGTCTCTGATTGTATAGCATACCATTGTTTTCCTTCTATTTTGTAACTTGTTCGTTTGTTTGTTTCCTCTAAGCGTGCGATACTTTTTGTTTACTAGTTCAACCATCCTCCTAGTGCCATGGTACTGTCAACATTTTGTGAAATACTTTGAAACAATTAAGTCGTGTCTGGACAATTTGAAATTGTGTATACTAGCAGGCCAGAAGACTTGGGTGGTCATCGGTCACCAACATGCGTACTAAAGATAAATATCGTACGAAGATCTGATTTATGAATTTGTAAACATGTACTATTTACATTAGATTTTTACTAAATTAATAAATTTTTACTACCTCTACTATTTTAACTGTGAATAGACCTTGATTTTAATGATTTGACTGTATGGAATTTGGCCCTTGTTGTGTGGAGGAGAGTGGCCCTTGAGGGACTGCAGGCACGACATGGCCTAAATTGTGCCGATGTGCCCAAAATAAAAAATCAAATCAAATCTTTAAGCTTTTTTCTTTATGTATTCAGTGACCTGATATTATGTTGTTGAACGGTTATTTCTTGGCTCTAAATGTAAAGTTGTTTGGCTTTGAATCACATTGCTTCGCTTTAAATTCTACATTTCGTAGCACAAAATGTCACTTCTAAGCAATAGTTGACACAGCTGAAGATGTCATTTCTTCGCCAAAACTTCAGGTTTCTTGGGCTCAAAATGTCACTTCTAAGCAATAATTGTCAAATTTCTTAGCTGAAAATGTCATTTCTTCGCCATAATATAATGTTTCTTGGTGCAAAATGTCACTTCTTAACACGAAATGTCACACTTCTAATCTCAATATGCCAGATGTCTATGCTCAGAATGTCACTTTTAAGCAATAATGGTTCCAAAATCTTAGCTCGAAATGTCATTGCTTCGCCAAAATGTCGGATTTCTGGGATTAAAATGTCACAAACCATTTGCTATAGTGTTGTTGTTTTTTTCGTTTTTTGTTCATTGGAAAAAAAAAGACTTCTGAATAGACTAGTCATTCTTCTCAATTTAAACAATTAACTTCATTTATTTTTAGATTAAGATGTAGAGCTGTGCCATTTTTTAAAATCGATATTACAAGAATGCTGTTGATTTTTTTTTGTTTTATTAGCGTTCAGTATTGAATAAAGCCGCCATTGTGTCCCACGGTAGTGCATTGGATAAATTTAGGTTTTGTTTCTAGGTTGTTTTTTTCTTGTGTGCTTGATTTTTTAAAAATATATTGTTACTACAACTAGTGGATTTGATAAAGAGTTTTAGGTTAGGTTTGACTAGAATAGGCAATTGTACGTAGTCTTTTTGTGTGGTTTGATTTGTGTCAAGTTGAACTCAAGTACTAGGATTAAACTAAAACTAATCTGAGAGACAAGGTTTAGTGTGTTTGTGTGTCTTGTGTGATTCCAGCAACGGTGCGTTGGTCTGGTAATTCAGGGGCAAAAAATGAAACTTTTTTTTTGGTCTGATATAAAAAAAATGGAGTAACTTCGAAAATTAGAAAAGAAGAATACTCAGAATACTAACAAAAAAGAAAAGATAACTCATCAGATGTACCCGTTGTACTGTGTATTTATTTCCCTTACTAGAGATGTGTAACGTTCAAGTTATGATAAAGGAAAAACATGTAATTAAATTATGACAATAGGAGTATATCGTCATAGACGACTTTTTAAATGAGCATACATAGATGTCACTTTCTTACATTTGGCATTTCAAGATGACACGAAATTCAAGATTTCACAATATAGATTTATGCCTAATTGACACATGACTAGTTAGCCTTGTTGACGCAAGACAATTTATCTATACTGACACTTCACTATTCAGCAATATTGACACATGACTGTTTGGCTGTGTTGACACATGACTATTTAGCCGTGTTGACGCATAACTGTGTATTTGTACTGACGCATGACTATTTATCTGTGTTAACATATGACTTTATGGCTAAGTTGACACATGACTATATAGCTGTGTTGACACATGACTATTTAACTGTGTTGACACATGACTATTTAGCTGTATGCTGTGTTAAAATGTTATTTGTAACAGGCGATGAACTAGATCTAAATAGATAATTGGATGGTTGGATGGATATCATGATCTAAATAGATGATTGGATGGTTGGATGGATATCCTGATCTAAATAGATGATTGGATGGTTGGATGGATATCCTGATCTAAATAGATGATTGGATGGTTGGATGGATATCCTGATCTAAATAGATGGTTGGATGGATATCCTGATGTAAATAGATGATTGGATAGTTGTATGGATATCCTGATCTAAATGAATGATTGGATGGTTGGATGGATATCCTGATCTAAATAGATGGTTGGATGGATATCCTGATCTAAATAGATGATTGGATGGTTGACAAGATCCTGATCTAAATAGATTATTGGATGGTTGACAAGATTCTGATCTAAATAGATGATTGGATGATTGACAAGATCCTGATCTAAATAGATGATTGGATGGTTGGATGGATATCCTTATCTAAATAGACGAAAGGATGGTTGAAAAGATCCTGATCTAAAACGATGATTGAATGGTTGGATGGATTACCTGATCTAAATAGATGATTGGATGGTTGACAAGATCTTGATCTAAATAGATGATTGGATGGTTGTATGGATATCCTGATCTAAATAGATGATTGGATGGTTGGATGGATATCCTGATCTAAATAGATGATTGGATGGTTGACAAGATGCTGATCTAAATAGATGATTGGATGATTGACAAGATCCTGATCTCTACTAGTACAACCTGCCTGCACATCTACCGAGTCTCTATCACATCATCACAGTCCATTCTAAGTTGACACTGATTTAGGGTATGGTGCTTACATCGGGTAGCAAATACCACTAAAAGTACATGCAATTTTTCAAGCTTGGCCAGGGACCATATTATGCACGATGGTATTGACCCAACATGTCGATAACCTTCTCATTTACTTAAGCATTTTTTTTCACAATCAATAACTACCGCGACATTCTAATTCACTATAGCTGAACTTTGAATAAATCTGTTGTAGTATTGGCACTATCACAGTTTTAACAGTACTGTTGCATCCTAATTAGGAAACTGGTCTTCTGAGTAAAATAAACTCTGCTAGTCGCCTGGCCAACCTCTTCTATGGTTGGAAATCACTTGCTTAGACGACTACGAATCACATAAAAAACCTTAGAAAAAAAAATACGTTTATAAGGGAAACAACTACCTATTTAAATCTACATATCATAATTCTGTACGATTTATTTCCCTTTTATATTAAACAGAAATGATTACCACTTATAAATTGGTTAATTTTTATATTGATTCATGATTTGCTAAGTTTAAATGAGCTAAGTTTCAACTTGATCCAAGAATGGGAAGTGAGGGAGATAACGTCTACAATACCAGACAGACAGACGGAGTGAGTTGATATGAATTTTGATAGCTGAAAAGTAAATAAAACCAGCATGTTTCTAGAAATACCTGTACAAGAAATAGTAAATACAGAGATTATTTCCAAACAAAAAAAAAAGTGTATCTTACATTTGCATTGGCTGACAAGGAAAGGTTTATACAAATAAAAAAAGAGCTATTCTTTTGAAAGCTTAAATAGTACATTCAAAAAAAGGTAAAGTTCCCCTCTCAGACCGTTGTGTAACAGACCCATGATCACAACAAGAGTTTCAATGAACACTTTGGTTTCATTCGGTCTTCTATTCGTCTCCTTTACCCCAGCCTCTTGGTATGGATCTGACCCCCCCTCCCCTCCTCCTTTTTTACACCCAGTCCTGACTTACAGACTTTCGTGGCTGTTCACTCAACCATGTACAATGAAGGTCAACTGGTCATTTCATACGCAGGCACACACAGTGCACTACTAGCTATTCAAAACACGTACACTTACTATCACACCTTGCGATCTATAGGGCAAATAATGTAAAGGTCATCTGTTTCAGTGATCCACGGTTAGCGAGCGTGTCATGTGGCCAGCACAACGACCAACAGCCTTAACTTTTCCCCCTACTAATGTCAGCTACCCATTAGAGTTGGGTGGACTCAGAGGCGCACAGGGATCCCGAAATTAAAAGTCCCAGTCTTCATCAGGATTCGAACCAGAGACACCGGTTCAGAAGCCAAGCGCCTTACCGCTCAGCCACCGCGCCGCCTTAAATAGTTTATGCAAAAAAAAAAGAAGCACTTATTCAAATGAAAATATATCTACTAACCTACAGATAGGAAGTTTCTGTGTTCATGTGTTAAGAAATATTTTCACGGTTATTTCTCTTTGTTTTGTTTCTATTAAACTGTAGATTGAAAGCTGGCCGTGAGCCATGTCACTGACCAATCGTTGCCACTCAGTAAAGCATGTATGCCAGACTAATTATAGCTCTTTTGAATCCAGCCTTCCTATATCTGCTTAATTAGCCATAAAGCTTAAGTCAACTACTTAAGGCCATTATCCCGGCTTAATGGACAACTCAGACAAGGCCCCAATGTCTACACGATCAAATCAATCGTGATCTTTTTGTCCGATTAATTATGACTAATGGAGGTGTCTGTATGTGGAGGGCTGCCTCCTACCCGGCCTTCTAATACATTTGCAGAGATTATATTGATGAGTGTATTGAATCTTAATACGCTGTTTAAAATATTTTTTTTTTCTTAAGAACGGAAGTGGTTAAAGTCTGGATGACTATAGAAACAAACTAATACATTTCATATAAATCTATACATATAAATTGTGATATTCCGATGTTTTCACAGTTGAAACAAAAATTTCTTTCAGTGAAGGTTAAAGGACTTTATCTAAAGAAACACCCAATCTCTTACACAATGGCGCTGTTAAACTTTACCTAGAAGGAAAGTGTCTCTTACACAATGGCGCTGTTAAACTTTACCTAGAAGGAAAGTGTCTCTTATACAATGGCGCTGTTAAACTTTACCTAGAAGGAAAGTGTCTCTTATACAATGGCGCTGTTAAACTTTACCTAGAAGGAAAGTGTCTCTTACACAATGGCGCTGTTAAACTTTACCTAGAAGGAAAGTGTCTCTTATACAATGGCGCTGTTAAACTTTACCTAGAAGGAAAGTGTCTCTTATACAATGGCGCTGTTAAACTTTACCTAGAAGGAAAGTGTCTCTTATACAATGGCGCTGTTAAACTTTACCTAGAAGGAAAGTGTCTCTTATACAATGGCGCTGTTAAACTTTACCTAGAAGGAAAGTGTCTCTTATACAATGGCGCTGTTAAACTTTACCTAGAAGGAAAGTGTCTCTTATACAATGGCGCTGTTAAACTTTACCTAGAAGGAAAGTGTCTCTTATACAATGGCGCTGTTAAACTTTACCTAGAAGGAAAGTGTCTCTTATACAATGGCGCTGTTAAACTTTACCTAGAAGGAAAGTGTCTCTTATACAATGGCGCTGTTAAACTTTACCTAGAAGGAAAGTGTCTCTTATACAATGGCGCTGTTAAACTTTACCTAGAAGGAAAGTGTCTCTTATACAATGGCGCTGTTAAACTTTACCTAGAAGGAAAGTGTCTCTTATACAATGGCGCTGTTAAACTTTACCTAGAAGGAAAGTGTCTCTTATACAATGGCACTGTTAAACTTTACCTAGAAGGAAAGTGTCTCTTATACAATGGCACTGTTAAACTTTACCTAGAAGGAAAGTGTCTCTTATACAATGGCGCTGTTAAACTTTACCTAGAAGGAAAGTGTCTCTTATACAATGGCGCTGTTAAACTTTACCTAGAAGGAAAGTGTCTCTTATACAATGGCGCTGTTAAACTTTACCTAGAAGGAAAGTGTCTCTTATACAATGGCGCTGTTAAACTTTACCTAGAAGGAAAGTGTCTCTTATACAATGGCGCTGTTAAACTTTACCTAGAAGGAAAGTGTCTCTTATACAATGGCGCTGTTAAACTTTACCTAGAAGGAAAGTGTCTCTTATACAATGGCGCTGTTAAACTTTACCTAGAAGGAAAGTGTCTCTTATACAATGGCACTGTTAAACTTTACCTAGAAGGAAAGTGTCTCTTATACAATGGCGCTGTTAAACTTTACCTAGAAGGAAAGTGTCTCTTATACAATGGCGCTGTTAAACTTTACCTAGAAGGAAAGTGTCTCTTATACAATGGCGCTGTTAAACTTTACCTAGAAGGAAAGTGTCTCTTATACAATGGCGCTGTTAAACTTTACCTAGAAGGAAAGTGTCTCTTATACAATGGCGCTGTTAAACTTTACCTAGAAGGAAAGTGACTCTTTAACAATGGCGCTGTTAAACTTTACCTAGAAGGAAAGTGTCTCTTACACAATGGCACTGTTAAACTTTACCTAGAAGGAAAGTGTCTCTTACACAATGGCACTGTTAAACTTTACCTAGAAGGAAAGTGTCTCTTATACAATGGCGCTGTTAAACTTTATATAGTAGGAAAGTGTCTCTTACACAATGGCGCTATTAGAGGTTTTATAAAAGGAATGTGCCCCCTTTAAAACGCTGCGATCTATGTAGATAGATATAATTCCGCGGTCAACGGATAACGAGAGTGTCATGTAGCTACCACAACGACCATGATCACTCTTTATTTCGCTACCACCACAAGGTTAATATTACTGGCTGGTCTGTTTTTAAAAAACCTAGCTATCAAAAACTTCCTTTATTTTGCACACCGGAAACACCGAAAAGCTTGCTTTTTATAGGTCTTCCGCCAAGTATGAAACTCTTCAGTGACGTTTTAGTTGGTTTTTTTTTTTTAAATCTAATCTTTAATTGTACAACGATAAGTATTTCAAATATTGCTGCTTAATCCAATCGTGATAGACAACATGCTTCACTACATTCAAGAAGAAGACCTTAGATTAGTTTGTCATTGTAGCTCTCATGATTATGTTTGTAATGTTATCACAGCGCCTTGAGCCTACATCATGTTTGTTAACAGCTCTATAAATTAAAGTATTAGTAGTAGTAGTAGCGGAGGCGCGGTGGCAAAGCGATTGGCTTCCGAACCAGGGGTCCCGGGTTCGAATCCTGGTGAAGACAGGGATTTTTAATTTCGGAGTCTTTGGGCCCCTCTGAGTCCACCCATCTCTAAATGGGTACCTGACATTAGTTAGGGAAAAGTAAAGGCGGTGGGTCGTTTTGATGACACCCTCATTAAAACGTAGGCCACATAAACACAGACCCCAAGGTCTGAATGGGGAAACTTTTGGTTTATTAGAATTAGAAGTAGCGTAGAACACATGTGAAATGGAAGGTATGGTGAGGAAATGCCCGCGTCAAAAGCAGCAATAATCAGGATTGCTGTATATGTTGTGCCGCTTAGCCTATAAACTGGGCCACATACAGTGGACCTCATTCAGCAATCTAAACAAACAACATTTAGCCACGTGATTCTCTATATGTTCTATACAAAGTATGTCATCCATCGTGGCTGTCACGTGATACGTATTTTTCATTGTTTTATCAATGGCTAAATGTGTTTATTTACGAATGGTGAATGAGGTCCATTGTATATCTGTACTCAGAATCCACAATTATCAGACGGGAAGGGGTGATTGGTAAAGCCGACACTACCTGGCGCTCATGCTTATATTATCTCAAAACGTTCCATACTTACGAGCCCGTAGTTAAGTATAAAACTGTTCGAAGCCCACCGCCCCCCTAACTACAGTACATTGCGCCACACCTGTCCGATATTGGCCAATACCGTCACATCTTACGCCATGCGTCAACTGAACTCTCTGACCATTGAAAAACCGTTACTGTGACACGTGACCGGATTCTTCCCAGAAGACTTCTGTACTTCTGCTCACAAAACTTGCGCGAACCTTCCCGATATTTTGAAGCATCGAACATTTGCTACTTAGAGGGCGCCAGTGTTGAACTTCGTTGTTAGAGAAAAAGGTAGTTAATGACTCTCTCTCTCTCTCTCTCTCTCTCTCTCTCTCTCTCTCTCTCTCTCTAGTTCTCATTGTAGCTCTCTGATTCTCTTTCTCACTCACTTTATGTGTGTGTGTGTGAGCCTCTCTCTCTCTCTATTTTCTCCCATTAGCAGTGATAGTTAGCTGCTATATAGGTCTACGGTCAAATCAAAGCTAAAACCTCCAAGAGATGACATCCGTGCAGCTAATGGTCCTAAGTTCTAGAAGCACACACACACACACACACACAAAAGTATTTTTAGAAATAGGAGAGCAGGAGGAGGAAATATTTGCAGATTTGTTAGGTCTTTTTTTTTCGCCTCCCCCCCACCCCCGACCATTTCTTTCCGTCGCTGATGACCTTTATGGTCCTATTTGAGATACATCACAGTTCTAATTACGGAATTAAGTAGACTGCTTTGGGGAGGGGGTTTGCTAAGGAGTGTGGGAGGTGAACAAAAAAAAATGAGGAGAGAGAGGAAGGGAATCAATTCCTCTTCCGAGGGGGATGTGGACGTGAGCACTCATCGTGGTCACGGTCGACTGATTTCCGGTCGATACGCGACACGCGTGTGAAGGGAGGAACGACACAAAAGATTGGGGGGAAAGGAGGGGGGGAGGGGGGGTTGAAGTGGGAGCAGAAACATGACCAGGTGTGCGCGCAGGTCGCAGTCTGTGAGCCTGGTTCAAGTGGGTCAGGTGAAGGGCGCCCTGAGTGGATGGGGGGCGCCACAATAAACCCCTTTGGATGAGTTGCATTTTTTTTTGTTGTTGTAGGTGTAAGGGGCGGGGCTGGTGTGGAGGTAACGTATTGTGGGTGGGGGGTGGGTGCCACAGATAACATGACTCACGTGAGTGCTGGGCAGTTGTAGAAGGGACAATGTTCTGGCGCCCTCCCCCCCCCCCACCTCTTTCTCTCCCTCTTTCTCTCATTCTTTAATGCTTACTTTATTCTTCATCTCTCCCTATTGATCGGCTCCCAAGTAATAACTTATTGATTCCCGTTTATGGGGTCGGAGGTCAGCGCATGCTGAAAGCCACGCGGGGCGGATCGTTACGATTGGTTGCCAATACAACGGTTGCTAGGTAACGGTGAGAACTACAAGAAACAGGCAGTGCAGCAGCCAGGGATTCAATTATATGACACGGCTGAGTTCCCTTTTTGTCGTGTGCAAGTGACGGTACAGAGAGACTCTAAGAAGAAAGGTCTGCGAACTCAACAGCGTCTCGAGAGGAGAGTGTAATGAAATGGCTTCTTGGTTGCGTTTTTGTTTTTATTTTAAAATAGGCATGGGGGGGGGCTACTTATGAATGGGATTGACTAAAAGATATTCTTTTTAAAAATGTTCATTTGTTTAATAAATGAGCAAAGGCACACACACAAATCAGATGTTCATCTTTATATTCGACCCTTTTTTTTTTTTAAATACCTTATATAAGTTTTCAAGATTTGTCCTTTTCCGGGAATTGTTCAAAAACACTTCATTCTCGAGAAATGAATCACTGGACTAATGGTTTCCAGACAACTAGTTGACACACTATTGCCATTTTGCAGTGGCGTAACTTGGGTGGGAGGAGGAATTAGAAAATTCTCCCCCGGGCCCCCACTAGAGAGGGGCCCCAAATGAGTGTTTTTTACATTAAAAATAGATTAAATATTACGCAAAATGCTGGGCCCCCAAAGAGGTCAATCATCAGGGCCCCCAAACGATGGAAAATTCTTAGCTACACCCCTGTCATTGTGATTTTGTCTCCAATCTCTTCGTTTGAGATGTGGTCTTTATATGCGATATATAGGATCCTTCTTTAGCATCTCAATTCCACTGGAAGAATCATCCTCTGTAATTTTGCAGTCAGCGTCCAAGACTCGCTAGCATACAAGAACGTCGCCAAGACCAGGGAGCATAGGCGTAGCCGAAAGGGGTGGGGGATGGGGGGTTCACCCCCCCCGAAATAAAATCCCCCCCAGGGGGGTGATTTAGTGACTGATTTTTGCTTTGATTTTGTTTATTTTAGGTGAGATTTTAATACTAAACCATCACTTGTCCCAGCACAACCAAGGGGGTTTTGAGTTTAAAACCCCTACCAGCGGGTTTTGAGTTTAAAACCCCTACCAGCGGGTTTTGAGTTTAAAACCCCCTACCAGGGTTCGAGTTTAAAAACCCCTACCAGGGGGCTCGAGTTTAAAACCCCTACCAGGGGGGTTTGAGTTTAAAACTCCCCTACCTGGGGTTTTTGCAGTTAAATCTCCCTCTTCTATAAAACAAAACAAAAAAAAAATGCAAACGAAAATCCCCCAATTCCAAGAACACAGTTAAGGAAGATTTTGATATTAAACCCCTCCAAAATTTACGATATAAAATATAAAAAAGCAAAAGGCTATGAGCGTTGCCAAAAAGGGGTTTTGAGTTTAAACCTCCCTTCAGGGGGGTTTGATTCTAAAAATACCTCTTCAATATAAAAAAAAGCAAACAACACAATCCAATCGGGGGTTTTGAGTTTAAACCCCTCTCCTACAGATGGCTTTTTTTTAAAGTTTAAAACCCCTCCAGATGGTTTTGAGTTTAAGATCCTTCTACAGAGCATTTTGAGGTGGAAAACCCCCAACAGATTTTTTTAACGATAAAACTTTTCCTTTTTCGATATAAAATCTAAAACAAACTACAGTCACTTAATTCCAAAAGCGTATTTAAGAGACGTTACACATTTTTACCAGTGGCGGGGTCCATTAATAAAGTGCAGTGAATAGTCATCTGCCGAAATTGAAAAACACTAAATGTGGCTCAACAAAGATGGCTAAGACAGATTTTAAGAGTCAGTTTTAGAGATCGGGTCCAAATCAAGGAAATCCTATGCCGAAGTGGGAGTCGACCCCTTAGTAAGATTGTGAGAGAGCGTCGCATGAGGTTTGCGGGACATATTCTCCGACAAAAATAATTACGCATAAGAAGAGTTGCAATGATATCCTAGTACAACTTGACGCCACACATTCATGGAGGTCCTCATGGCAGGTGGAAAGAGGCTTCAGACATTACAAATGACAGATTTTTATGGAAACAGTTTGACGTCAAATGCTCCGAACGGCGCGGGAGGGTCTAAGTCAGTAAGAATAGCACATTAGGTTTTTGAAATAAAACTTTTTAATAGCAGGAAAATGCACTGTAGATACCTCAGAATATGCATTTTGTTGGCTTTCAATATCAGAAATAGTGCTAGGCGGCGGGGCTTGGCCCCGCGCTGGGGGAGCTCCTGGCGCTCCTCCAGACCCCCTTGCTAGTAGTGGTGGGGAATATACAATTTTTCCACAAACTGATGGAAGAACCTATTCTAAGGCACAATAAACTTCTTCCGAAAGAATGAAGGGTCAGAATGTAATAAAGATTATGTACACACACACACACATACATTTTTTTTCAAGGAGGGGGGGGAACTTCCATGCCAGGGAGCGCATCATTTTGATTATAATGTCGAGGGCTATGCCTTTGTCTTTGCAGATATTTTGATTTTGAAAGTGCATCTGTCAGTTAGTCGACGCTGATACTAAATCTTGAACAAGAAGTTTAGTAGTAACGAAGGGGACGGTGGGAATAGCGTCAAGCTCAATCTTTACGTTCATCAAATCTCTAAGCGTCAAGCTCAATCTTTACGTTCATCAAATCTCTAAGCGTCAAGCTCAATCTTTACGTTCATCAAATCTCCAAATCTCTAAGCGTCAAGCTCAATCTTTACGTTCATCAAATCTCCAAATCTCTAAGCGTCAAGCTCAATCTTTACGTTCATCAAATCTCCAAATCTCTAAGCGTCAAGCTCAATCTTTACGTTCATCAAATCTCCAAATCTCTAAGCGTCAAGCTCAATCTTTACGTTCATCAAATCTCCAAATCTCTAAGCGTCAAGCTCAATCTTTACGTTCATCAAATCTCCAAATCTCTAAGCGTCAAGCTCAATCTTTACGTTCATCAAATCTCCAAATCTCTAAGCGTCAAGCTCAATCTTTACGTTCATCAAATCTCCAAATCTCTAAGCGTCAAGCTCAATCTTTACGTTCATCAAATCTCCAAATCTCTAAGCGTCAAGCTCAATCTTTACGTTCATCAAATCTCCAAATCTCTAAGCGTCAAGCTAAATCTTTACGTTCATCAAATCTCCAAATCTCTAAGCGTCAAGCTAAATCTTTACGTTCATCAAATCTCTAAGCGTCAAGAATAGTCTGTGTACATAGATTGATATTTCATTTTCTCTCTCTCTTGTTTTTACTAGTCGCGTCATTGTTTGTAAGTCAAAACTTCCCCTGTTTACATAACATATAACTAACTCTTAATTGTGGCAAACAATGGCCATATTACAAGGTCACCAGAGCTCGCAATGACTTTCCTTCAGGGAACAGGGGCAGGAAAAAGAAGAAAAGGCAGACAGAGAAAGCAGGGGGGGGGAACAATATATATAAACAAAACAGGCCTGTCATTGAAAGGGATTCAACCCTACTTAAAAAACAGAGAAGAATGGAGAAAGAATGTCAACAGATTATGTGTGGTGCCCCATTGTTTCACCATACTAAGGGATAGGTTATGTGAAGTTTCACACACACCTGGTTCACCAACACTTAGAATGGGAAGTGGGAGAAATAAGGTGTACAAGATTTGTACCAGACAAACTGAGTTGATATTAGCTTTGTACAAATACATCTAAACAGTCCTGGACTAAAGTAGGCTACTCCCAGCCCACTTTCTTAGCTGAGTCTAGGTCAAGCATTAAAATATGCAAGGTTGAGTACATGCTGCTAAGTCTTCGTTTTCTTTAGGCATGCTTGTGTCACCTTTGAAGTTTGTGACATAAAACTAGTAATCGTAATTTACATGCTAATGACACAATAACATAATGTCCCTTTACACTCTTCCTTAAAAACACATACGAAATTCCATTTAAATATTGATACGCAATCTACTAATAATAAGGTTTAACTGTGAATCTATAATTAAAGGGAAGAGCAATATTTCACGTGGCATTTCCTCCAGCCTGTGGTGAGTATTTTTTTAAGTGATCATTGGCTTGCGCAGGCCAATACCACTCTTTACACTAAATGCCGTCTACGGTGAAACAAGTTTTAGATGGCTGTGAACAACAGATAGTCGTAGCTTTTATTTCGGAGTTTCCATCTACAGAGACCAGTCCGCCCAAAGGCCAAATTAAGATTTAATTGTTTATTAGATTGGTAGTTCAGTACTTTCGGTCTGTGGTTTCTTTCAGTCTTTTGATTTCATCAGCTGTGCAAGACTTATCAATGACTTTGAACATTGATGATATTTTGGCCGCGACTTGCTGATTATATTCTACTTTTGACCATCTTACTGTTTATTATTTCAAATATTTGTTAAACTATTGTTTCTCTCTCTCTCTTTCTTTTTTCTTCTCATTCTCTCTCTATCCCTCTCTTTTTCCCTCTCTCTCTCTCTCTCTCTCTCTCTCTCTCTGACAATCCAAAATAAAAGAACATTCTCTTTTAAGAGTAAAATACATATAATAAATGACACTCAGCCTGGACACACTCGCTAGAGCTAGGTAAAAACTAAGTTGATGTTAACTAAGGCTCATGTGCAAACAGATCCATTCGTCTTTCCAAGTTACGAAATTCCATTCACTTTTTTTAGTTGATTGTGTGAGTGAGCTTGTTCACACCATCTTCGGCTAGCTTTCAATGGATTTATTTATGTCTTGGAAAAATGTTGATAAAAATGTGTGTTTCGAGTCAGTTTCGACAATTAAATAAAGCCAGTAATATGCCTGGCTGGAGCTAGACATTGTCACTGAGAAGAGTCTCCCTTTTATAATACAGTCTCACCGTAGAGTATATGATTACTTAATACTTACTGCCTGGATTACGGGCACGACATGGCCTAAATTGTGCCGATGTGCCTAAACTCAAAACTCAAACTCAGAGGTCATCTGTTAGCAGCTACTTTTTGTCATGAGAGCAAAGTGGCGCATAAGTTTATTTATATGTAGGATGCGGCATTTTTAAGGGAAATACCGAGCATAACATACAAATGTTTTAATGGAAAGGTTGCGGTTTTTCGCGAATAGCGGCGTTCATTTTGTGAATGTGTGAAAACCCTGTTTTAGCAAGCACTATAAAGTTAAAGAGAACCTATGCACGAAATTTTTACGCGCATCCGTACGGCAGTTGACGAGTTCATTTGATACATGAGTAAATTGAAAATATATATGATTTTTAGAGAGGTGTGAAAAGGTAGGGGTTTGAGACATTACTTTAAAAGCATTGATTCATCTACGCACCTTATTGGATTGCTGCTGACTATGTACCTACTGAGACCAGATTAGTGAATGTGAATAAAACAATGACATGTCTTCATTCAGACTTTTAAGATCTAAGTAGATCCTACTTTCGTTTGTGCTTGAACATTTCAAATTAGCAATTGTCCTGATTAACCGAGGCTCTAATTAACCGATATCTGTCATTCTCTGTAAAAAAAAAATGGGGGGAAAGACCTCTCCTCTTTTTTTGTGTTCCTCTACCTCCAGTGTCCCCCCTCCCAACCCCGGGGCGTTGCCTCCTATCTCATTCCACATGGCTGCTCCAAGACGGGAAGAATGTGAGATTCTAATGAAATCAATTGAACCGGCACGCTTTCTAAGCAGCTGTAGTGCCCGCGTTCAGGTCGGGCGGGAAATCAATGGCTTATTGTGGAGTGCCGTGTGCTGCCTTCCAGTGGATTGTTCGTGGAGCCAGGGCGTACTGGGTAAACTGGGAAGGAGAGGGGGGGGGGGCTTCATCGAAACGAAAACCAAGGTAACGAGTGGGTAATAGTACAAACTAAAAACCCAGACAGAGGGTACATGATGGTTTCGCTCATTTACTTTCTCCCGGGACAGTTTGATAACTTAGGAGTAACACCAATTACCTCCTACCGGGACAGTTTGATAACTTAGGAGTAACACTATTTACCTCCTCCCGGGACAGTTTGATAACTTAAGAGTAACAGTATTTACCTCCTACCGGGAAAGTTTTGATAACTTAGGAGTAACACTATTTACCTCCTACCGGGACAGTTTGATAACTTAGGAGTAACAGTATTTACCTCCTACCGGGACAGTTTGATAACTTAGGAGTAACACTATTTACCTCCTACCGGGACAGTTTGATAACTTAGGAGTAACAGTATTTACCTCCTACCGGGACAGTTTGATAACTTAGGAGAAACAGTATTTACCTCCTACCGGGAAAGTTTTGATAACTTAGGAGTAACAGTATTTACCCCCTACCGGGACAGTTTTGAAAACTTAGGAGTAACAGTATTTACCTCCTACCGGGACAGTTTGATAACTTAGGAGTAACAGTATTTACCTCCTACCGGGAAAGTTTTGATAACTTAGGAGTAACAGTATTTACCTCCTACCGGGAAAGTTTTGATAACTTAGAGATCTTTCCATACCAATATGGGTCATCGACTAATAGAACAAATTTGATGATTTTTCAAAGGGCCCAAATAATAAAACTGTAATAGTAAAAGGCTCCAAATCAACATCAATAACATTTAGCGCGGTGGCAGAGTGGTTAAGCGCTTAGCTTCCGAGCCTTGGGTCCTGGGTTCGAATCTGTGTATCATTTTGAATTTCGGGATTTTTAGGGCGCCCCTAAGTCAACACAACACTGTTGGGCACCTGATTTTAGTTGGGGAAAGTAAAGTCGGTTGGTCTTTGTGCTGGCCACATAACACCCTTGCTCGTTAACAGTTGGCCATTTAAACGGATGACCTCAACATCATCTGCTCCATAGATCGCAAGATCTGAAAGGGAAACTTTACTTAATTTTTAGCATTAAACTCAGGTGTACCTCAAGGAACAGTCTAGGTCCACTACTGTTTCTGATTTAAATAAATGACTCACCGAATCGCATAAGTTCAGTAACAAGGGTTAGTCAGATTTTTTAAACCAAATGAAATACTTAGCCACAAAAATAATGGCATATGTATTATTCCATATGCTATAGCAATGTGTACACAAATACTCCTCCTTCCCGAGTGTTATTAGCAGAGTTGAAGTCACTGATTAAATTGCATGACTAGATTGACACATGAAATGCTTAGGACGTAATAATCTTCGTAATTAAATGGAGCTCATCCCCTCTCCCCCCCCCCCAATACGCAAATGGGTCTCTTGTGAACATGCAAGAAAGATGTGCAAACGTCGCAAGATCAAGACATTAACTAACCCAATTGTGTACAGTTATAATCGATTCGAAATAATTGATGCAATTTTACTCACTATAACCAATTTTGTTTTTTAATGTAATTTTTTACATTTAACTTCTTTTGCTTATGTTTTAAGTACAACACACGAGTAGTGTAATTTGTTGCATGCTTCCAGCGAGGAAGACACTGGACAAAATCTGGAGATTAAAAGACTTTTGTTATGAGTTGTCGATTCCTAAAAGACGTCCACTTATCTGAAGCTTTTCAACAGCCTGTCAAACGTGTTGCTTTATACAGCTGACAAAATAGAGTCGAATTCAGTGTTACGAGTTCACAATTTGTCACGTGTGTGATAGTTGTCACCACAGTTTGTATGTAATGAATCAGTCCTTTGTCTTTAGACATGTTACGCGCTAGTTGTTGCCAGATAACAGGAGTTCTATGTCTGTGGGACGCAAGTCTGGACATATCGCACGTGGCCTATTTTATAATAACCTTAAAGGTGAGGAGAAATAAAAAAAATCTGGGGTTTTCCTGTTATATTTTTTTTTCCTACAAGCTTTTTGATGTTTTATATATCTATTCGAAGTTAGCAATTAAAGGACCAGGTGTTGGGTCAGCTATTTCTTTGGCTAAGTGTTGAGTAGGTTGTCTTATGGCCAGCGTAATAATTGCGCCTTTGCTAACCCTAGCTGTGTTCAAGAATGCTCTGATTATATGAAGTTGTCAACTTATTAGGTTTCTAAGTCGAGGTCTCTTGCTGGCTATTTTAAATAATTTTAATGTTTTTTTTTTTGTTGTTGTTTTTTTTTTGGGGGGGGGGCGTTTAACGATCTTATATCAACTCACTCTGTCTGTCTGTCTGTCTGTCTGGTAAAAAGTTTGAAA
Source organism: Biomphalaria sudanica (assembly GCA_036873155.1). Lineage (NCBI taxonomy): Eukaryota > Metazoa > Mollusca > Gastropoda > Planorbidae > Biomphalaria > Biomphalaria sudanica. The sequence continues at coordinate 935,945 of JAZGLO010000453.1, read as the reverse complement.
AGGTTCTCCCATTTCCCATTCTCAGATCAAGTTGAAACTTTGCACAATTATTTGGTGTGTCCGACAAGACGTGAGCCATTAAAAACAACAACAATTAGTTAATTAATTACTGGTGATTAATTATTTTGTTTGATATTGAAATAAACACAATAAATGCTACTTAATTTGAGATGTTGATATATATATGGATTTAATCCCATTATTACGTTTGGACATGTTTATTCTTCCACTTCCCATCCTCAGATCAAGTTGAAATTGTGCATAATTATTCATAGTCATGACAATACACGAATTAATCCCAAAGTGAACCAATTAAGTTAATCAAATAGTACTAATTAATTCGTTTTGTGTTTTATAGCAGAGGGGTAGCTATAGCCTGCCATTCTCCAGATAAATGGCAGTAATTTGCGATTCTTTCCCTTAGATAAGCTTAATTTTTTTCAGGTCAACATGATAGAGATTATTTATATGAAAAGTTCTAGGGTCATTTTCACACTGAACTTTGAACTATTTTAAAAGGGATATATCGAAACATTAACGTAGCGAAACATAAACAGCTCTCGACATAGACCTATCTAAACCTAAACATAGACTATCAAAGCAAAATTTAAGAAAAACAAAAAGCTCGTCTAAGGGGAAGACTTCGCACGTGCAACTGTATTACAGGATTTATTTCCCTTGTTCCAATATCAAACAAAATAGTGAGTTGCCAATAATTTATTGCCATATTGGTTATTTTTTTTGTATGATACATGTTTTGTCAGGTTCAATAAATAATTGTTAAAAATGTCAACTACATACTAGAACGGGTGTGGCAGAAGTGACATGTACAAACCTTTTATCAAACAGACAGAGCGAGTTAATTTAAGCTTAAAGAAAACTGTACGTATGATTTTTAATTATGGAACATATAATTAAATTCATTGGAATTTGAGATTTCACCTCACAAAAATCTTTTTATGATAACGAACCTTAACCTAAAATAAAACAGTAGATTCAACTAGAATTGAAATATAGAATGACATAATATGCCTATCACCTATCAAAGGAGTACAATCCTTAGTTAATAGGAAAACCCTGTAAACCTCACCTTGTAAGCAGAGGCTTACATTAAATATGATTCTGATATGAATTCGTTTCAGCTAAAGCTTATACATTTATGGAGTTAGGGCCCTTAGTCGATAAAAGAAAAACCACCTGTGTTTTTATCTTCAACTGTACAGTTTGCCTAGAAGGTCGTCTTTTGTTGTGTCTATCTATAGATCCAAGTTAATGTTTCTTTTTTGATTTCAATGAGAGAAATAATTTCATTGACATTAAAAAAAAAAAAGAAGCGCATTATAAGCAATTATCTAAATCCTTCACATACTGAGACAGAACAAATTGAAACGATCACTGAAACGCTTGGCCAAGTTTAAATCAAACATATGACAGCTTTCAGATAAAGGCTTTTGACAGATCTCACACTGTGCTGATACTATTTGCACTCTCGGGAAACGTAGTCACGTGACTATGATATAATATAAGCAGCTGTTGTAGATAGCACAACACTTGTGAAGCGGGAAGGGAAGAGGAACTCCTCAATGAAAGAAACTGTACTTTAAGACGCCACCAGAGGTCCTCCGACCAGTGGGCAGTTGAGACCAATAGCTCGTTGCGACGTATTACAGACTTGTGACGTGGCAACGAGATATTGGTCACTAATGCCCACAGGTTGTGACGTTGCAGATCAGTGCTCAGGCCATCAATGAAGATTGGTCTCAGTCTAACTTATAACGTCCCTGGATTCGGTAAAAGAAAATCGGGACACATCTTGGCTGGTTTGTGTAGTTTTACTCCTCTATATACTGGGACACATCTTGGCTGGTTTGTATAGTTTTACTTCTCTTTATACTGGGACACATCTTTGGCTGGTTTGTATAGTTTTACTCCTCTATATACTGGGACACATCTTGACTGGTTTGTATAGTTTTACTCCTCTAAATACTGGGACACATCTTTGGCTGGTTTGTATAGTTTTACTTCTCTATATACTGGGACACATCTTTGGCTGGTTTGTATAGTTTAACTCCTCTATATACTGGGGCACATCTTGACTGGTTTGTATAGTTTTACTCCTCTATATACTGGGACACATCTTTGGCTGGTTTGTATAGTTTTACTCCTCTATATACTGGGGCACATCTTTGGCTGGTTTTTATAGTTTTACTCCTCTATATACTGGGACACATCTTTGGCTAGTTTTTATAGTTTTACTCCTCTATATACTGGGGCACATCTTTGGCTGGTTTTTATAGTTTTACTCCTCTATATACTGGGACACATCTTTGGCTGGTTTGTATAGTTTTACTCCTCTATATACTGGGGCACATCTTTGGCTGGTTTGTATAGTTTTACTCCTCTATATACTGGGGCACATCTTTGGCTGGTTTGTATAGTTTTACTCCTCTATATACTGGGGCACATCTTTGGCTGGTTTGTATAGTTTTACTCCTCTATATACTGGGACACATCTTTGGCTGGTTTGTATAGTTTTACTCCTCTATATACTGGGACACATCTTGACTGGTTTGTATAGTTTTACTCCTCTATATACTGGGACACATCTTTGGCTGGTTTGTATAGTTTTACTCCTCAATATCCCCCCCCCAAAAAAAAGAGAGCCTTTGAAGATATCCTAAAATGAACCTCATATACTATGATTAGATCGGGGCACGGCCCTATGCTTTCACCTTGTGATAATCATCTTGCCTGTGGCCAAAACGTTATGTCGGGGAATACTCCTAAAGTTTTTTGTTGTATTTTGTTTATCTCGGTCTTAAAAGTTGATAAATCTTTTCTCTTCCTTTCTCTCTTTGTTGTAGTCATCTCCCTGTATGTCTCCTGTTAGTGTGTCCCCTTTGGATACAGACTTCCATCACGTTCAATCTACTATGCAATCTGGACACCGGGAGGATTGTAGGCTGAATATTGTATAGGTCCTGCACATTTATAGCACACACTCTATAGCTCAAATATGTAACGCATACTTATAGAACACGTTTGCACTACACATCTGTAGCACATATCTACGACATACATTTATATCACACATCTACAATACACATTTACACTACACATCTGTAGCACATATCTACGACATACATTTATATCACACATCTACAATACACATTTACACTACACACCTGTAGCACATATCTACGACATACATTTATATCACACATCTACAATACACATTTACACTACACATCTGTAGCACATATCTACGACATACATTTATATCACACATCTACAATACACATTTACACTACACATCTGTAGCACATATCTACGACATACTTTTATATCACACATCTACAATACACATTTACACTACACATCTGTAGCACACGTCTTTTGCACACACACCATGCATCTGCTTCACAAATATATATGGCATACACATCACACATCTATAAAGCACATCTGCAGCACACATTTATATCACACATCCATAGCACGTCTATATATCATCCTCAACACATCTACAATACACAACTGCTATAAATCTTAAACACATATCTGCAAAGCACGTCTAAAGGACATACAATCACACATCTGTAACACACATCCCTGTGAGCTTTTCTGTGGTCTGTGTGTTATAAAATCTCCTTCATCCGCTATGGGCGCGGCCTCCTTCCAATCTCCCACAGTCTGACCTAGTGTTGGATGCTAATTGAATCACATTTTGTTTTGTGTGCAAGTTTCGTATTTCATCAAAAGGATTAACCTAAAACACTTTGGTGTTAGGTTTTGATGGCTGTCTGAAGGTTAGCTTTGTGTGCCACATACTAAATTGTTGATCGAACAATCAGGAATCGACTTTTATCGTAACAAACAATTCGGGCAAAATATGTTGCAAAACTTCTATTGCGCTATTGTAATGTTGAGTGTCATTGTAATTTTTGGTGCCAGAGGTTTATATTGAGAAGTTAGTTTTTTCTAGGTATAAGATTTCAGTCAGCATGATGAGTTCGCTGCGTTATCAAGTTATCTGCTAAATATTTTATGTTTTTTTTTTTTGTTTTTGTTTTTTTGAGCTAATGAATCTAACTCTTTCAGGCAATGCTCTTGTCAAGAGGGTTAACATTCGGATGCTCCTTCAGATTGGAAGATATTTACATCCTAGCCCGAACCTCCCACAGGTTGACCGGTGATTGCAACGGGCAGGGTTTGAACCCGGGACCATCAAAACCATTGAACGATAGACCAGAGCGCAAACTACACGACCAGGCGGGTGCCTTAGCTTTGATTGCAGACACAGAGTTTACTTTCTCTCTGCCCTCTTGATGGAAGCGCGGTGGCTGATTGTTAAAGAGCTTGGCTTCCGAACTGGAGAGTCCTGGGTTCGAATTTTTTGTTTAATCTAAGGATCCTAAGGGCATCTCTGAGTCCAGCCAACTCTACTGGGTACCTGAAATGAATTAGGGAAAAGTAAAGCAGTTATGGTGGCCACGTGACACCCTCGTTAACAGATGACGTTTACATTATCTACCCTATAGACAGCATGATCTGAAAGGGGAACTTTCTAATAATGTAATAATAGCTATCATCTAAAAACCTGGTGCACTTTACATCGGTAACCAGGGTACACCAGTCGACTCATTTATCACTTTGCTTGGTCAACAAATGGCTACTTTTCCGTTCAAATAAATCAATCCTTGTTTCACTTCAAGAGAGAAAACGAACGCATTATTTATTCCTGCATTTCTCTTCAGATCAAAGAAACAGCCATTTCCTAATTAACAACTGGAGCAGCATTTATTAATTGATTACAACCATTTCTAGCCCGGGGAGGGGGGGGGGCATTTTTCCCTTCGCCGCCCCTGCCTAGTTGGTTGAGGTCAAGGACTTGTTCATTTCATCAGTCATCTGTGACCTTTCGCCAAGACACTTGCAGACATTGCCATAGCTGCTTGAACGACTGAACTAAACAAATTATATCTTCCCTAATAATCTAGTCAGAATGTTGCAATGCCCTTTTGTGTCTTGTCCCATATGGTTTATTGTTATTGCAGTAATTTTCATGAAGAGCTTTGAAAAATTGAACCTTATGAATAGATCAATCATCAATTGAAACGAAAAGTTCATTTGAAGATAAGATAGAGATATCTGCCCGAACAAATGGAAATTCAATTTGAATACAACTGTCCACCTCAGCAGAACAATTAAAGAATAATGGTATTGATGGTAAATATCGTTCTTACAATATTATAGGGTCCTATATTTGTGACGGTGAATTTATGATTCATGAACTGCGAGGGATGTATTCCAATGAACCATGGAAATGATCATGAACTATATACAATCTCTCAATAATGTTCACTGCTTGACAGTGTTGTATGGTCTGGACGTGAAGCCGTGTGTTATTGTTATTGTATAAACTGAATTTTAAAAACAAAGCGTAACACCCAGGGGGTAGGCTTGTCTCCGCAACTGACTCCAATAGTCTTGCATGTTATTACCAAATAATTATGAATTCTGTTGTATTCATGAACATGTCTCCGTTGCTATATCATCATCATCTGTGAGTCCAAATTTAGATATCAACGTATCTTTTATTCCTGACACCAATATTATAACATAAAAATTACATTGATATCTAGTTATATCAGCTATGAATCATTAGAGGAACACACATTACACTAAAATAATGAAAATGGGGAAGATTATTAATCGAAACTATCTAGTGTGCTACCCTTAACTAGTTTGAATCTTATCGATTTTTGATCGAAGTATCTGAAAAGAGAGTAAAGATTCAGTTTGTAAATTTGACTCACAAAACACGAAAAAAAAGGGAGGATGAGAATGATACTCTAACTATAATCGGGATGGAAATACGGGGTGTTAGTCGATATCCACTCTATGATACAAAGTTAACTAACATACAGGATACATAATATCGCCAGTGTATAACAAATATAATGTGCTATTACACTATCAGATATACATTGTTATTGACAAGCTCATTTAGTATTATTTACATTATTGCTTTTGGCTAGCGCAGTGGTTCCCAAACCCTTTTCTTAACGGAAAACATTCTGAGTATTTAGCGGAGTACCTTGCTTATTTTTTTGAGAGGCCAATTCACGCGGTGGCCTACCAGTTAATTATTCCAGTAGTTCGAGGAACACCCATTCTGCCCTCCGCGGAACACTAGGGCTCATCGGAACAGTTTGGGAAACACTGGTTCTAACGTCTTCCTTGTTCATGTTATATACTTACTGCGTTTTGGTCCAATCTCTATTATGGGCGTTTGGGTGTCTGGAAGAAGTTTAAATTCCTGACTTGAGGCGTTTAGCAATACAACTCAGCTCGAATACAAAATTGTACAGTCAGTATCAGGATTTGAACTCCTCCCCTTCAGGCAGCCAAATGGTTTTTGTCATTCAGCCAATCATAGTCATAATTTCTGGTTTCCATTTCGTTCACATCTGGAGAGTTACTTGGAACTCATTGCATCATCTTCCTTTATCTCAGGAATATCATGTCCTCTTGTAAATGTCGTGTCATCTTGTAAATGTCGTGTCATCTTGTAAATGTCGTGTCATCTTGTAAATGTCATGTCATCTCGTGAAATTCATTTCGTGTCATCTAATAAATGCCATGTCATGCAATAGAAAATCTAAAACTAAAAAAAAGTGTTTTTTAAGAACACATTTCGACCATCGTGTTAGTGCCACAAAGCTTCTTGTAAAAAAAAAACGACATGCAATTAATCATCAATGGTTCTAATGTTTTTGAGATTTAGAACCCCGCTATTGTCATGGTCTTGGACAACGATTGATAACTGTACTCAACTATCATGCGCACGGGTTAACGGTTTGTTGACACCTCTTGAAGCTGCCACTCTCGTTTTATCTACCTCTTAGATTTCACGCAGCCTCTCAATGCTTAGGGCTCAAACTTTAGATGCCTTTTTGTCCCTTCTCTTTCTTCAGAATCTGTTAAAGCAGAAGCGGAGACATACAGCCACAAGCCAAGGACGTAACGTCAACCAGGAGCGCCTGGACGAGCTCAGAGCACAAGTGATTGAACGAGCAAAGAGCTACATCGGCGTACCCTATGGAAGGAAATATTGGAGCCCAGATTGTAAGTTGGGTTTATTTTCACTTTGAATTCGTGGTAGGGAATGTGCGTGCATGTTTCTATGGTGACGGTGGGAAGGTGTTAGCGATTGGTTGTAAATGATGCAACATAAGTGGCAATGTCGTCACTTGGTCTTAGGACAGATGGCTTCAGAACATGAAACTGAAAGGCTGTGTTATTCTAGTGAGTTAAATTTTGTTTAAAAAATATTATTACTAAAGTTTAGGGCATTTTTTTATCTACCAACTTGATTTTACCTATATTATAATAAAAGCTATATTTAGTTTTGTTCACAAAAGAAGTTTTCAAGGTAAGATATAACACGCCTACAGCGGTTTAGTTGTCTACCAGAAGTTTGGTGCTACAGGTCAAGGACGGACAACAATTCGTCTGTTTGAAAAAGCCTGTGACATTGGCACTATGCTTGAACTTAATTTGGAAACGTTATGGGGACTTTCGGTTTATCTAGGACAAGTCATGGTCACTTGGATCTTAATCTAATTTGGAAAAGTCTTACTTTTTTTTTTTTTTGAAGTTATCTAAAATTACATTCAAGACGGTCGATGATGATCTCACTGATCCCCTTTTTGAGACTCTGTGATTCCACAGATCCTCACTTTTGAGACCCCTTTAGGAGCTCATAGATTCCCAAATTTGAAACTAGATGGAAACCCTACATTTCCCTAACTTAGAGAATAGCCACACAACAGGTCCTCATGTTTGAGACCGAATAGTGACCCCACAGATCCCTAAGTTTGAGACTTGATAGTAATCCCTCAGATCGCTAGTTTTGAGACTTGATAGTGACCCTTTCGTTTACAACTCGCGTTAATAAAACAGCCCTGTACTCGGACAAATAAAACGAAACAAAGTAAAAACTTGAATTGTTCCGCGCCGTTCCAGTCTTAATTAATGATGGGTGTTGCTATAACAACGAGTGGAGTCGAAACAAAAGACAAAATACGAAACGTGTTTGCACAGCGAAACAAATAAAAAGTTGGAAAGCATTGTTTCGTTTCCTTTTTTTGTTCTCGTATGATGTGGCCATGAATTTTGGAAGAGCTTTTGTGCTAACAAAACATACAAGCCATTGCATGCGTAATGTCTTCGTTTATTTCCACGCGACGTTTGTCCGGACTTTCTAAAGTCATGGGCATTGCAAAGCGTGGTTCACTTTTAGGTTCCTCTCTAAGCAAAAGTGCTTCAAGATCGATATTTGTTTCAATGGGAACATTTGTCTCGACATTTGAAAATGGATTGTGCTTTTAGGCTTTACGGATAGAACTGAGATGCATCTATGGTTGGATTCTTGTTGGTTTCATACAAAGGTGGCTGGACTGTCGTTCGATCGTCGCGATGGTCCCGAGTTCATCCAATGCCTACTGCCATCCCCCATCGTTCTGCGGGAGGCTTGGGCAGGGAGGTAGACATGGGCGGACTGGTTATACGGGCATTCGGGCAAAAGCCTGGTGGACCGGTACCAAAAATTGGCCCGCAGAGCCACCGAAAGGGTCGCATAAACGCCACCGTGTATTAAATTGTTAATCATTGTATGATATTCTCTTATAAATGGAACCCTCTAAGAAAAAAAATAATTTTGTACGGACTCTACGGGTTAAAACTAATTTTAATCTAACACATAGCCCAAATAATGTACTAGCCTACATCAGACAGTGCTACTAGTAGGCTCCAATAGTATATGGCCTACACACTTAGCGATTAAAAGCAACATAATGCGGAAATGTTTTAGAAGGATATAGTGTTCTCTGTATGCAGACGTCCAGTTATCGATACATTATCATACGTCCAGTTATCGATACATTATCATACGTCCAGTTATCGATACATTATCATACGTCCAGTTATCGATACATTATCATACGTCCAGTTATCGATACATTATCATACGTCCAGTTATCGATACATTATCATACGCCCAGTTATCGATACATTATCATACGTCCAGTTATCGATACATTATCATACGTCCAGTTATCGATACATTATCATACGCCCAGTTATCGATACATTATCATACGTCCAGTTATCGATACATTATCATACGCCCAGTTATCGATACATTATCATACGTCCAGTTATCGATACATTATCATACGTCCAGTTATCGATACATTATCATACGCCCAGTTATCGATACATTATCATACGTCCAGTTATCGATACATTATCATACGTCCAGTTATCGATACATTATCATACGCCCAGTTATCGATACATTATCATACGCCCAGTTATCGATACATTATCATACGTCCAGTTATCGATACATTATCATACCTAACAGAATGATTTTGAAATCGGGCTAGAATTCGATGCCCATCCTGTGATATACAATGCACTGATTTCGACACCCAGTTCCGCATCTGGAGGTAGATGTCTTTAACTCTGAAGGAGCATCCGAAACGTGTAAAACTAACAAACATTTGTTTACAATATTTTAATCCTAATACTAACTGACCTTGCAGACATCTTTGAAGCACTGAGTATTACTAAGAATATTATTTTTACCTGGACGAGAGCGTACCGCTGTAGATTTGTGACATCACCCAAAACATTTCCTCAGTCGACTACAAAAGATATTAAAAAATTTCAATCCTATCAGTGGTAGAAAATGACTATTTTGTGACATAATACATTTTTGGGTAATAATATCCTGCATCTGTAATCCTGCGATAAATACTTTGCCTGAGCTCGTCGCATAAGTGATTCTATTATTCTACAATTAGGGTTCTCAAAAAACTAGATAAGTTAGCGTTAGATTATAAGGGTAAAGGTCATGTTCTAAAGACTCTATAGAAAAAAAGGCACAAGCATCCCAGATCTGACTTCATTTATGGTTTTCAAACTCTATAGAAGTGAACGCTTGGGAGGCTCAAGTCGTCTCTTCCAAAAGCTCTGAACAAAAACTCAAACTCACAATATTTCAGCAGACAGGTCACGAGAATGCTACTTCCCAGATTTTTTCGAAACAAAATTTAGCAATCAATATTGAATTCAAATAAAGAACCTAACAAATATAAGGTGACAGGAGTTACCAGTGATTGATAGGCAGTGACTGACACGTTACATCAGACAATGCACTTCGGAGAATGGTATCTGCCAAATCCAATATAAGAAGGTATACTAATCAAGTGACGAATATTGTGATCTTCAAAAGTACTAATTTGACCACCGGCGGACAATGGTTATGTTTGCGTTTAATTTTGCAAAATTTGTAGGTCACAGCTGGGGCTGCGTAGCCACGTTTAATATTGCTCCCTTTTTAATATTCGGACTCTACGAAATCATTTTTTTCAAAACTTTTTCTTTATTGGAACACTTTGCATATTTGAGTATTTAGCGGAACATTTTGTTCATTTTTCAGAGAGATGAATTCACATCGTGGCCTCCTAATTATTTCAGTAGTTTGCGGAGCACCTATTCAGACCTCGCGGAACACTAGGGTTCCTCGGAACACAGTTTGGGAAACGCTGTCTTATATAATAAATAAATTGACTTAGCCACATTTTTTTTTCTCTAATGGTCAAGTCCATTTGAGTGCCGGAGAATTTAGTTTCGAATCTGCAATGAGAATTATCCCCCCAGTTTCCTTTTTGATTAAAATGTCGTTCTCTATTTTAAATTCTGTCTACGTTAATGCAGGAATGGCGTCAGTTTCACATTTCGGAAATGAAAACTAATCGAAAAAAAATAAATTAAAAAATAAAACAAAACGTTTCAGTTTGAAGCCGTCAGATCTGAAGAGCCCCCATCCCCCACCTCTCCCGTCCCGACTGCTGTCACCTGCCGTGAGTTCCATTCATCGGGCAGCGAAAGGTCGACCTCCATTGCCACAGTTACTGAACCATACCGTGATTGGCAACACTGACAAGTGATGGCTTTTTCTACTTGTATTTTTGTATCGCTTCTCAACGATTAAGTGATAAACGCAATTTTCTACTACCGATCTTTGCTGGGTTTTTTTTTTACAAAGCTTATACCAGCTCACTGTCTGTTTGTTTTGTTTATTTGTTATCGAAAAAAGGAACTAATTTTACAGTATTGAGAAATATTGTATATATATTAGACATATTTTAAATGTGCAGTTCTTCCCTAAGATACGCCTTTTTATTTAGTTTTTATAAAGTATCACTTTTCATTAAAAATAAATGCTTCCAAAATGGAAGGGCGCAGGAGAGAACAAAAAAGGTGGGGAGGGGGGTCTACTTCTGGTTGAGGTTAAATTATATCTATTTGTCAGAAATTGTTGAAGATGCTTGGACTGATGATTCCGATCTTAAGTCCCCATCCATTCATCCCAGTCCCACCAAAGCCCATGTAGGGGCTCTGGCCTGCTTCAGCACACTCTTCCATTTGGATCTCTCTTGGGCTTTTCGTCTCCATGCCCGAGCTCTTGAGGTTTTCTGTAGATCTGCCTCTACATCGTCAATCTATCGTAGTCGTGGGTCTGCCGTTGGATCGCTTTCCGATCTTAGGTAAGGAGTTCCCCTTTCAGACCTTGCGATCTATGGGGCAGATGATGTTTCTGTGACCCACGGTTAATGAGGGTCTTATGTAGCCAGCACATCGACCAACCGCCTATATTAGAGCCAAAGTATCACGAAATTATAAGGCCCTTTCTTCACCAGGATTCGAACCCGGGACCTCCGAGCATATGTGTCTTTCAGATGTTTGCAAATGATCATGACAAAAACAGCAACGTATATATACTTCTCTTAATGTATGGTCCATAGACTATATGTATACAGGACTGCCAACACTAAGGGTAACTAAGCATAAGTTTCGTTCAACTCCACAATGTGAGACGAGGTACTTCCGGTATAAACTTGTTTTATGACATTCACGATGTTTGAATGATGATACCAGCTTGGATAATATATTTCTTTTTACATTGTATACTATTAAAATGAGTTAAATAAGCGATTAATGAAAGAGTCAATACAGTTTTGAAAGTGTCATTTATTATATGGTAGCCTAAAGGCCTATAATGGTTGATAGAAGTGAAGTCTGTGAGTCAGTCTAAAAAAAAAACAATAGTGAGTCCCTGAGCCTACACACTGACATCTTTACTAGTGTATATCATAGTCTAGATTCTATACCTATTTTTTTAAATTTATTTGTAGTTTTTTTTTAAAGATAGCGTGCAGTATGCATTATATATACATATTAATGGAGAATGAAGCCATTAAAAACTACAAGCAATCGTGTATTTATGACTAACTGAAAAATATGCATAAAACTTTCAGTTCTGCAAGTTATTAATTTTTTAAACTAATTAAATCCTAAATAGCATCCAATTATTCTTAAAGCCATAAAAAAAATTGATTGTTCCAGATTTGTCTTCACCTGATAGAATTCTAGAATCCTTGTTCCTACTTCAATACAAATTACTTGTACACGTAGTAAACATGTCAACTTTGACCCAGACTTAGTGACCTATGGCTATTAACTATATCTACAGATACGACCATACACACTACTAAAATTTGTTTTGAACAAAAGTTTTTAATTATATATATAAACTAGTTAGAACACTATCTATGTAAATGCTCTTTTTTTAAGTTGGTAAATCAGATTTTGTTGTTATAAAAATCTGGCTATGTCTATCGCACTGTTACCAAAATTATTTGAACGTAGTGTTTATCTTTAGTGATGGTTTCTCTCTATAGTAAACTAATTCACCGGAAGTCATTCTTCTTACACTACACTGCAACCAAGGACGCCTCGGTGTACGGGACTTATTTAATTAAATAATATAGGCGTGGTGCGCACAGTTGGCAGTCCGAGTATATGTACAGTCTATGGTGTGGTCTTATTTATTTTCATTAGAATAAAGTGGTATAATATTCCTAGCGCATAAGTCTAATTATCAAAGCATGCATTTCAATTATTTTTGTAACTAGTTGTTGGTTTCGGAAATCATTTGTGAATAACTATAAATAGCTAGGTGTTGTTGTTGTTTTTTTGTTGTTTTTTGGTGTGCAAAATACAGAAAGTCTTGATACCATAGACATAAATAAATATAGACTGGCCGATTAAAGAGTTTTATGAAACGAAAATTTATGATTTGCAATTTTGTGTACTTTATTATACAGCATTTATGTGCAGTATGAAAGTTAAGTGCTTTTTAAACCTTGTTTTTAATATACACAATGATACACACCTATATATATATTGTAAATAAGGAGGCAGTGTAGTTTTGTTTAATCACTAAGAATGAAGATTCTGCAACTTTTCAGAATTCGGAAATCCGACAACAATAGATGTACATGTTTTCAAGTTACATGAAGTTACTTCCTTCGGCTAGTCTATATTTATTGATGTCCATGCTTGATACATTTATGTACATTTATTTTACAAGGTTTCTTATATATTTTTTCTTTAGCATTGCAGAATCAAACTTCTAAGCTCTATCGCTTGTGTCACAAAGAATTTTGTATTATTTTGTTTGCAAAACTGATGCTACAACAGGGAGTCCTTGACATTGCTTAAAGAGAGTTATTTAAACCGACTAAAAATAAAATTTTAAAGAAAAACAGATAACTTCAATTTCATTAATTAACTTTATTTGATCGCGTCGATTCCTTGCAAAAAAAAAAACCAAAAGTAGTATTGGCCATTTATAACCGATCTGTCTTGCTTGGTCGACATTGCGAGCCAGTCACTGATAGTTTCAAAAAGTCTTGTCTTAGCTTCTATAGATCTATTGTTACCGTTTTGACAAGACTAGCAGCAACCATCTGCCAGTTGTTATGGAGTGTACGTGTGTGTTTCCGAGGTAACGATGAAGAAATGGGAAGCCGTTGTTTTTGGTTGGAGAGTTTCTGATGAAAGATCCAGATTGAAACTGCCTATTCAAACACTTTTTTAACAATTTAAACAATTTATTTTGCTCTCCACGGTCTCTTGCTAGTTTTTTAATGGCCTCCCAGCTCTGTCCTGTCCTCTCGGCTTCATCTAGTACACTGCATCGCCATGTTGTTGGTTTTTTTGGTCTTCCTCTACCTGGGGCTTGCACTCTAAGGCTTGAGATCTGTTGTTGGTATCTTTTCTAAGGGTGTGACCAATCCATCTCCACTTTCTCTCTAAGATCTGCACCTCTGAATCTCTCTCCCACAGTTTGGTGTTTTCTATTTGGTCGTACAAGTGTATTTTCAAGATATTTCTCAGCAGGGCCTGTCTTAGGCCACTGCAACCTATGCGGCCGCAGTGGGCCCCGTACTTTCATAGGCCCCGCGCGATGCGAATTCTAGGTGTAAATTATAAAATTAAACCATTTTAACTTATTATTAAAGGGTTTCTGGAATTCTCTTGAAATTATGAAAATAATAGAAAAGTCATGAAATTCTCCTGAAATTATTAAAATCTTCTGAAAACTGATGCAAATCTCCTTAAAACAGACAAAATTGTCATTTCGGGGTGTCATTCAATATGAAAAACGCCAATCCTACCTGCGATTAAAAAAAACGGTATTGTCAGTTTCATTTAATAAAAATGTAATAAAAAGCCGAATTTTAACCATAACAAGTAGTTCAAATAGTTAATTTACTTTAATAGTCACTGGCATATAAATATAGATCTAAATCTATCTCGACCTCTTAAAAAAACATCCAAAGCGGTATTTTGCTAGTCGATAGTAAATGTAAAGGCAAATCTGAATGTTTATCGGCTTTTTGTTGAAAAACTACTATCTACTGTAGAAGGCTCGTAAAGTTAATTTGACAGTGATTTTATAGTTAGTAAAGTATTAATAAAATGCAAAGACGAATTTTTTTTTCTAATACAAAATCTTATTCACTTATTATCCTTATCACAACCCAAATTAGGCTCCGCGCAATCAGTTTCGCATAGGGCCCCGCAATCAGTAGGACCGGCCCTGTTTCTCAGACATCTGTTGATGAATCTGTACTTTTTTTGTAGTTGCTTCAGTAGTTCTCCATTTCAGAACCAGACAGTAGGACCGCCTTGACATTGGAGTAAAAAGATTCTTATTGTGGTCTTCTTAGAGATGTAGAAAGATTTTTAGCTTAGTTTTATGTTAAAAAATGTCCGACGCGCTAGAATTATTCGACGTCTAATGTCTTCATCAATGATGGCTGAAGCAGTTTTAGCTTCGACTAATGACGTGTATTTATGCAGTGAGCTAGATTTTCGTGTAAATATCCTTTCATGTTGTAACTGCTACATCTAGATCTCTTTTCAAGTTGAATCTGTATATTTAGAAAGAAAGAATCGTGATATTCCAGTTTGTTTAATAAAGACGTCTGTTCAGGTTTATTTAAAGTTCTGTACTAAGAATTGTATACGCCTACGTTGGTTTAGTTGCACTAGCTGTTTGGGACTACAAACCAACGGTCGAGCTACAACACCCTTGTACTTAAGCGCAGTCTGTCGGATACCTGGTAGTGGAAGTTTTATATGTATGCCTGCCTGGTCGTGCGGTATGTGCTCTGGACTGTTGTTCGGACTTCTCAATGGTTCCGGGTTCATACTCTGCCCGCTGCAATCCCCCGTCGTCCTGCGGGAGGTTTGGACTAGGAAGTAAATTATCTTCAACTCTGAAGGAACATCCGAAACATGTGAAATATTTTACCAGCATATTCTCGTATCAGTTTTGAATGCTTAATACTATTTTCAGAAGGTGTTTGAATGAATAATGAATATCTTAAGTAGTGTGCGCGTGCGCCTGTGCGTATATCTGGGCTTGCTTGCGCATTGAGTAATCACAGGAAGTGTAGATGAGAATGTAGCTCCCCTGCTCATTTCTTTAGCTTCCGGTCTAAAAAAAAAGTACAAATGATTTTTTTTTTAATTTGATTGTCCAGAGCGACCATAGTTCTTTTCTCTTTGTTCCTCCTGTATGACACACTCCTCATTCCCTCCCTCCCACCCTCCCCGATGAGCCGTCCCCCTACCCTTGTACTCAGCCCACCTCTCCAAAAGACAAAACCAGATCGCGCGTGCCGTTTCTGTTGACACTGGCGGTGTTACCTGGGTCCACTTTCTCCGCTTGGTGACAGGGCGTGGCAGATCAATGTCAGCACCCTTCCACCGGCAGCACCGTCCTGGTATACTCCGGAGGCCCTTGGAAGATGGAGAATGCCGCAACGCTTGACATATCGCCACGGGGCGTTTTTCCTGTTTCCCACACGAGCCACCATCCCTGAACTCCAGCCTCCTCCACCCCAAATAGTGCTAACCCCCCGGGCAGCGGAAGTGTTTGCGTAGACGGGTTGACGTGATCACGTGAGTTAGGGCTGGACTACAGAGTGAAGAAAAAAAAAAGCCATATTATAATGGACAGTATCACTCACGGCCGATATCTCTAGTCGTTGTGAATGTTCCCGATCGAAGCGGATAACCCCAATACGACACTGCATTGTTGCGCACAGTTTACTTACAAAAGGACACGCCTGATAACGTGAAGGGCTGAAGACATTGATGATAATAGATTGTATGAATTTAAGTGACCTTAGTTTTAGTTGGCATACATTCTATTTATAATAACACAATATTGATATAGCAAATAAAATATAAGAACTAGTTGAAATCTTTATCTTCACCTGTTCTTTAGTCTGTTGAACCGTTGGGGGCAGCACACAAGATCTGACAACCATCTCTCTCCATTCTTTTTTTTTTTTTTTTTTTGGTCTTTTGCCAGGATTTGAGTCTCTTCCATAGATATGGACTCGTAATTTCCTTGATGTTGTCCTTCCATAGCTTCATCGTTGTCTGCCCATGAAACTGTTCCCTGCAGAAAACTCTACTCTTTTTAAATGGCCGTACTATCTTAAATTATGATTTTTTTTTACTGTGGTCAGAATTATGCAATCCAAAATGCGCAGCACCTTAGTTTGCTTATATCCGGCCCCGATGAGATTGGTCCAATAACACTGCATTGTTTCGTTGTATGTTTTTACAAAGCTAATATTAACTCAATCCGTACGTCTGTCTGTCTGGGAGGATTCATTTACACAATTTTTCTCCCACTTCCAATTCTATGATTAATTTGAAATTTTGCATAATTATGCATAGTCGATGAAAATACATGAATCAATTTAAAAAAATTAAATAAGAAGTAATTAATTGATTTTCTTTTACATTTAAAAAGGAGTTTAAACTTGCACCATTGAGACATATTGCAGTGTTTTCGCGGTTCTTCCTCTTATATAAGCTTTGTTTTTAAAAAATATTTGTATAAATCGTAGTTTTAAACTTCAGCTCGTTTCTTTGGTCCCTGACAAAGTTTTGTTTGTCTGTCTAGCTCCAGAGTACAAGTCACCCTTCTTCCTAGACTGCTGCGGCCTGGTCAGGAGAGTCATCAGAGATCTCCAGAATGAGCTCGGCTTCCGTCTGGGACCCGGTAATCAGGCCTACATGTACGACACGCTGCCCAATACACTCAGTGCTGACCAGATGAAGCCTGGAGACCTGGTCTTTATGACCGGAATTTACATCAACCCAAAAAGTAATTTGTAATCTTTGTACATAGAATAACAAGCGATGAAAAGAGACAAAAACCACTACATCATTACCAAACTCATAAACTTAACAAAGAGACAAGAACCACTACATTATTACCGAATTCATAGAGTTAACAAATCATAACCAAACTCACAGACTTCATGACAATACAAAAACCACTACATCATTACCGAATTCATAGACTTAACAAAGAGACAAAAACACACTAAATCATCACAAAATATAAAGACTGACTAAATACACAAAAACCACTACATCATTACCAAACTCACAGACTTAACAAAGAGACAAAAATCACTACATCATTACCAAACTCACAGACTTACAGAAGAGACAAAAACCACTACATCATTACTAAAGAACTACTACAGATACATATGAATCTCACGTATCAAACAATTAAAAAAGGAACCATTATAACCAAAGACATAGAAATACATAGAATTGCCAACAAAACGACTTTTATGCACTAATTTTGTATTGTATCTATACCAATAGTGACAACATAATGATCCCTAAAGAATCTGGCAATTCGTTTTTCATATAGATGAAAACTTATGAGATTCAGTTTTAAAAAGCTTAATGCAGTAACATTTCTATATTCCCGAGAGTCCGCATACGTACATCAAATAGATGCCCACGGTTATTGTTCCCAATTATTCTTTTTTTTTATTTTAATTCCTCTTATTACCTTGCAACTTCTTCATGGTTTCAAAAAGGTATCTAATTACGGATCTCGAAAAAACGGCTCTAACGATTTTACTAGAAATTGGACAGTTTATGAATATCTTTGGGCAAAAAAATCATTACAAGTTTATTGGCTACACAGGGAAAACTCTGGGTTGAGTCTTATAATTTTTTCAAACTATGATACTAAAAATTAAATTCGGTGTGTCACTGGAAAATATCCACATACATTCATTAAAAAGTTAAATAAACAAATAGACTTTATAAACATTTTGGTACCCTTCTGTGTAGAAATTGGTTGCGCGGTGGTTAAGCACTTGGCTTCTAAACCTGGCGTCCTGGGTTTGAACCTTGGTGAAGAATGGGATTTTTTAATTTTTGGGATTGTTAGGGCTCCCCTGAGACCACCCAACTCTAATAGGTACCTGACTTTGGTTGAAGAAAGTAAAGGTGGTTGGTCGTTGTGCTGGACACATGACAACCTGCTCGTTAACTGCTAACGAAAAAAACAAAACAACCGATGACTTAAATGTTTTTATGTAGAAATCCGTCTAGACTATTGTCTTTTAATGTTTCTAAGTCTGATATCTACATCACCAAACTAGAAACTTTCGATGCCATATATCTAACAAGACCCAGTAGTCTAGTCCGACTATTGTCTTTTAATGTTTCTAAGTCTGATATCTACATCACCAAACTAGAAACTTTTGATGCCATATATCTAACAAGACCCAGTAGTCTAGTCCGACTATTGTCTTTTAATGTTTCTAAGTCTGATATTTACATCACCAAACTAGAAACTTTTGATGCCATATATCTAACAAGATCCAGTAGTCTAGTCCGACTATTGTCTTTTAATGTTTCTAAGTCTGATATCTACATCACCAAACTAGAAAATTTTGATGCCATATATCTAACAAGACCCAGTAGTCAAGTCCGACTATTGTCTTTTAATGTTTCTAAGTCTGATATCTACATCACCAAACTAGAAAATTTTGATGCCATATATCTAACAAGACCCAGTAGTCAAGTCCGACTATTGTCTTTTAATGTTTCTAAGTCTGATATCTACATCACCAAACTAGAAAATTTTGATGCCATATATCTAACAAGACCCAGTAGTCTAGTCCGACTATTGTCTTTTAATGTTTCTAAGTCTGATATTTACATCACCAAACTAGAAACTTTTGATGCCATATATCTAACAAGATCCAGTAGTCTAGTCCGACTATTGTCTTTTAATGTTTCTAAGTCTGATATCTACATCACCAAACTAGAAACTTTCGATGCCATATATCTAACAAGACCCAGTAGTCTAGTCCGACTATTGTCTTTTAATGTTTCTAAGTCTGATATCTACATCACCAAACTAGAAACTTTTGATGCCATATATCTAACAAGACCCAGTAGTCTAGTCCGACTATTGTCTTTTAATGTTTCTAAGTCTGATATTTACATCACCAAACTAGAAACTTTTGATGCCATATATCTAACAAGATCCAGTAGTCTAGTCCGACTATTGTCTTTTAATGTTTCTAAGTCTGATATCTACATCACCAAACTAGAAAATTTTGATGCCATATATCTAACAAGACCCAGTAGTCAAGTCCGACTATTGTCTTTTAATGTTTCTAAGTCTGATATCTACATCACCAAACTAGAAAATTTTGATGCCATATATCTAACAAGACCCAGTAGTCAAGTCCGACTATTGTCTTTTAATGTTTCTAAGTCTGATATCTACATCACCAAACTAGAAACTTTTGATGCCATATATCTAACAAGACCCAGTAGTCTAGTCCGACTATTGTCTTTTAATGTTTCTAAGTCTGATATATACATCACCAAACTAGATACTTTCTATGCCATATATCTAACAAGACCCAGTAGTCAAATCCGCCTATTGTCTTTTAATGTTTCTAAGTCTGATATCTACATCACCAAACTAGCAACTTTTGATGCCATATATCTAACAAGACCCAGTAGTCTAGTCCGACTATTGTCTTAGTATGTTATCATCTATATCACCATACTAGAATATTTTATACCTTATATCTAACTAGATCCAGGATTCTAGACTAGACTTCTGTCTTTTAATGTTACATCAAACTAGAATTTTAAATACTCTGAGCAGATTTATACGGTGGGTGGACACGATTCTCGAAAACAGCTCCGACGATTTTGTAGAAATTTTACAGCTGATGTAAATCGTTCGGAAAAGAATTATTAGCTCGTTGGCCACAATGGGAAAATAAAATAATTTAGATTTCATTAGATTTGGGTAGAGAACTAGACAATCTTTATCTTGAACCGACCGACTGAACGTCATCAAGTATTTCCGCATGTAGGTTTTATTCATTCAAAAGTTTAATCAATTAATATCCAGGAACATTAAGCGCACCGTCTGCTTAGTCTAGATCTAAAAGCCAATCATTGGAATATTATAAAGTCTAGAAGATTTGTACATTCTCATAACCAGGATTTTTACTCACAAAAATGGGGGTGGCGGTTTAAACAATGTTCCAATTTTATTATTTTTTAACTTCAAATTTATTAGTTATTACGAGCTAAATAATCGCTCTGTAAGATGTATCAAGGATGTATATTCTTTTTTTTTTTGTGTGTAAAGTTGTTAATGTTTTTCTTATTTCTCTATCTTCAACCAAACTTAATCTTCGGAATCGAACTCGTTATTATCAAACAAAATTATTTAATTATCACTAATTAATCAAATATTTAGTTCATTTTTAGATCGCTTCTTGTTTTGTTTTGTCGACAATGGATAACCGTGTACAATTCCAATGGGAAGGGGGAGAAATGACATGCGCAAGATTTCTACCAATCAGAGAGTGACCTGATGTAAGCTTTGTAAAAAGGTAGAAAAATGTATAGAATCGGGCAGTTAGACGCGTCTCTGATATTTTTATGGCTTCCTGGCCGATAAAGTTTAGAACCAGGCCGTGGCGATCTCATATTTGTATGGCTTACTGGCCGGCAAAGTATAGAATCGGGCCGTAAGATGCGTCTCTGATCAATGTACACACACTTTGAACTGTATATATATATCAGACGTTAAGCAGCATACGTTGCTAGAATAAAAACACAAGTATGTCCAAGGTTGTTGTTGTTTTTCCATCTGGTAATAGTAAATAAGAGTTTTGACTGTACTAATAATTGAAGACTTGTTCAAACTGTGCTTTTTTTTTTTCAGGCAAGAAACAGTATCACAATATGGTCCATGTAGAGATTTGGCTGGGCGATGGCCAGAAGACGATTGGCTCAAGATGGAACTCTGGGAAGGTGGACATTTTCGATTCGTACATGTTTCAGCCTAAAAGTTTCCACAGTGAAGAATACATCTTTAAGTCTGTAGACACCTGGTTGATGGGAGAGTGTCGTAGGTTAGTGAACAAGATCTTTTTTAATGATCGTCTTAGAGTGTCATAGGTCACTGAACAGCTTGTTCACCTAGTTTCTTAGTGAAAGTGTCATAGGTCACTGAGCAGCTTGTTCACCTAGTTTCTTAGTGAAAGTGTCATAGGTCAGTGAACAGTTCGTTCAGCTAGTTTCTTAGTAAAAGTGTCATAGGTCACTGAACAGCTTGTTCACCTAGTTTCTTAGTGAAAGTGTCATAGGTCACTGAGCAGCTTGTTCACCTAGTTTCTTTGTGAAAGTGTCATAGGTCAGTGAACAGTTCGTTCAGCTAGTTTCTTAGTAAAAGTGTCATAGGTCACTGAACAGCTTGTTCACCTAGTTTCTTAGTGAAAGTGTCATAGGTCAGTGAACAGTTCGTTCAGCTAGTTTCTTAGTGAAAGTGTCATAGATCACTGAACAGCGTGTTCACCTAGTTTCTTAGTGAAAGTGTCATAGGTCACTGAGCAGCTTGTTCACCTAGTTTCTTTGTGAAAGTGTCATAGGTCAGTGAACAGTTCGTTCAGCTAGTTTCTTAGTAAAAGTGTCATAGGTCACTGAACAGCTTGTTCACATAGTTTCTTAGTGAAAGTGTCATAGATCAGTGAACAGTTCGTTCAGCTAGTTTCTTAGTGAAAGTGTCATAGATCACTGAACAGCTTGTTCACCTAGTTTCTTAGTGAAAGTGTCATAGGTCAGTGAACAGTTCGTTCAGCTAGTTTCTTAGTAAAAGTGTCAAAGGTCACTGAACAGCTTGTTCACCCAGTTTCTTAGTGAAAGTATCATATCTCAGTGAACAGTTCGTTCAGCTAGTTTCTTAGTGAAAGTGTCATAGGTCACTGAACAGCTTGTTCACCCAGTGTCTTAGTAAAAGTCTCTTGTTATTTCAAGGACAAATATTAAGTTATATTTCTTTCTTTCTTTATATCTTTTTTTTTCATATAGTACGCTTATGAGCCCCGCCCCCTCCCCAACCCCTCATGGTCGTCAATGGAGGAGCGACATAGTCTTCGAAACCCTGCTCCTGTTGGCTTGTTGTTTTTTTCATGTTATCTGTCCTATTATCTCCTATATTGGCAAATGTTTTCTGTTCATCAAAAAAATCTTTTTTCAAATCTTTTGAACTGTTTCCTTTAACAAATTCTGGGTAGTAAATAAACATCACATTCAGGGGGAAATATTGAAACAAAACTATTTACAGTCTAAGCTGGCCTGTTCGTTTCATTATCTTCTCAATAGCTTTGGAGAATGGATGGGGACGAGACTTGTCAATTTACATTTACAAAGAGAGTTTCAAAAAGGCAAGGGACGTAATTAGAGAATCACCCGTAGATTTCTTTTTTCAGTGTTGTCTCCCTGTGCACTTAAAGTTATCATGTAATATAAATTGTCATTTGTCTTTACTCATTTTTTTTTCTATGCTATTTATGTAAATTTCGGTAACTACATGATAGATCGCCACTAAATATACGCATGCCATATGCATATGTACATATAGGTAGCACAATATAGCTAGAGTTCTATACTTTCACTTTTGTAACTTCTTCTGTGACGTGACTAAAGAGGCCAATCCTTGATACAAAGCTGCAGTCACAATTTAGGCTTCTGTAATCACCTGGTACCGTTGCACTTTCAACCTTCTTTCTAGTACTGCAATCCGAGACCCTTCCTTTATGCTCGATCTCCATGTGTATCTATCCAGTGCCACGCTTTGCCAGCTGTAAATGTCGATTTTGAAGAGCTTCAAGTCGCGTTTGCATACATCAGTATGTATATTATATTATATATATGAATATATGTGAATATAAGGCTTGTCTTCGAGTCCGAAAATTAATGAGGAATTCAGTATTTCCTGTGGCTGTGCAGCCCAAGCTGTGACCTACATATTTTGCCACATCCAAGTCCAGCATAATCATTGTCAGCCGGTGGTCGATTTAGATTTTTTTTTCGCCGTCTGCGTCTGTTCTCGGCAGCGAATGTTTCTTTGGGTCTCAAAAATATATTCCAAATATGTATCCCGCGGCCTTTGTGAGTGACCTCCAAGTGTCTCGTTCTGAGGCCGCTAGCAAGCAGGTGCTCTCTTCAATGTCAGCTAAGTCAAGTTGGCGCCTAATCTGGTCCTTTAAGCGTTTCCGTGGGGCACCTCTGTTACATCGACAACCTTTTAGCTCACCAAAAAAGACTGGTTTTGGCATACATTCGTCTCCAATACGGGATACGTGCCCTGCCCAGCGAAAACTGTCGGATCATAAGAGGTCCCTCTATACTGTCCATACCGGTGTTCGCAAGGACATCGCTGTTTGTAGTGCGGTCTTGCAACCGTATGTGCATGATGTAGCGCAAGCATCTTTGGTGAAAGTGCTCAAGTAGTCTTAGTTGCTTTCTGTATAGTACCCATCACCGTAAACGGACAGCCCCTTAACGTGGTAGACCACTTCACATATCTGGGTAGTATAGTATTAAACGCCTTGTTTTCTCTAGAAGTTGATAACCGTCTGGCCAGGGCCAGTAGCGCTTTCGGATGCCTTCAGGCGAGAGTTTGGCAGAATAAATCGCTCCGCCTGCCTACAAAAATCAATGTCTACCAGGCGGTGGTTCTCTCAACCTTTCTATATGGATCTGAGACATATATATATAACGCTTGATCCTTTATGTTCAAAATGTACTCGTAGCAAAGCTCAACATGGAATGCATATGAAAAAAAGCTGAATGTTTGTTGTTTAGTTGCTGGCGGCGTGACAAATTGAGCATAGAATAACTGTCTATTGGTGTGCTGCCAACTACCTCATTTATGTATAGTTCTAAATGAATCTTTAAAATTAAAATATGTTCAAATCTATTTCAGTTTTTGCCCAGAGCACAGTTGGCAGAGGCCAGTGTACAATCCGTCGGCTCGCTCCATCTTCAACATCGACGACAGCACAATCGATGAGAAAGCTAACGATGACGACGATGACAGTGAGACTGAGGCTTGCAGTGACTCCCCTGTCCCTCAACTCTGTTTGGTGACGTCCTCTTTGGTGGAACAGGAAACAGTCGCCACTTCTGAGAATGCCAATGTGTGTGCTATGGTTTCCAGACCTGTAAATCCTATGCCTGGGTTGACAACGCCGACCCCCATCTTGGGTTCCGACTC
Organism: Biomphalaria sudanica; assembly: GCA_036873155.1. Taxonomy (NCBI): domain Eukaryota; kingdom Metazoa; phylum Mollusca; class Gastropoda; family Planorbidae; genus Biomphalaria; species Biomphalaria sudanica. The sequence continues at coordinate 911,077 of JAZGLO010000453.1, read as the reverse complement.
TGACTACTGCCTACGTTGTTTGTCACAAGTTTCCACCAAGGAAACTGGGCAGGAGAAGAAGTCACAAGATGTAAATCTACTCAAAGAGGGAATACAAGTCTCTGAATGTCTAGAAGGCAGGCCAAAGCTTAATGCCACTTTTGTGTTGAGCCAATGTAAATGTCAGGATGATGTCATATCATCATTGAAATGTGAGGATGGCTTGTCATCTGGAATCCAAGAATCCGTTTTGGACAAATCAGTCACATGCTTGGAAGATTCTGTGTATACTTCTAAAGGTCTACAACATCCTAGTGTGTCATCTTGTTCTGATGAAGGTACTAATTTGAACTGCCTAGCGGCTCAGTCAACACTCCCACCAGGCTATATTGCATCCCAACACAAGAATGATATTCCAGGCCTAGTAGATTCCCCACCGAACATTGATGCTTTAGGCCATCTAGGATCCCTACTCAGCAATGATGTTTCTGGTCATCTAGGACCCCCATTCAACAATGATGTTTCTGGCCATCTAAGATCTCTAAACATTGAATTGGCAAAATCCCCAGACAACATCGAGAGTCAAGCCAAAGTAGGAGCCCCATGTGACACAAACATTGAAGCACCACAAGATGCGGGACATTGCCCAAACTTGGAAGTCCCTGACAATATAAGGTCTATATGCAACAAGGAAGGCGATAACGGAATCCCATACAACAATGCAATGCAATGCAACGTTGATGATTCATGCTGTATTGGTATTTCTTGCAGTACAGAGACCACTAACATGTTAGTCGATATAGGACCCCCAGACAAAATGTCTATTCCTAGTCATCTTGGATCTCTACATGTTAATATTACTGCAACACATGATGGTCCGGGCGATTTGGAAAACCTTCAAAGTATTGAAATAGTAGTCGATGAGTTCACAGAAGCTGCTCAAAGATTTGATCATGCAACAAAGGAATCTTCATGTGGCAAGGGATTCCCGCTAAACAATCACCTTACGTTTGACCCAACGCGTCCAGAAACCGAAAGTAAGACTGAAGCCATCACTGAATCCTTAAATAGAAATTGTGTAACATCACTCGAAGAGTTGCCAGCAATCTTAACATCATCACACAGCATCGATGCAGGTGGTAAGGTTGAAAAAACAATAACTAGTCAATGTCATGAGACAAGGGAGTTAATTGGTATTAAAACATCTATAGAAGCCACAAAAGAGGTAGATGGTTGTGAAACTAATGAAAATCAAAGCTCGTCAAGTTTAGAAAATCAAGGAATAAACAATAGAGATAGAGCCGATCAAATGTCTTCTGGTTTAGCATATCAACAAGTAGATCTAGTTGAAACTGAAAACGATAAATCTTCTGCTGATTTAGGATGTCAAGTTGTTGAAGCTGAAAATGATACGTCTTCTGGTTTAGAATACCAACTAATAGATCCAGTTCAAAATGATACGTCTTCTGGTTTAGAATACCAACTAATAGATCCAGTAGAAAATGATACGGCTTCTGGTTTAGAATACCAACTAATAGATCCAATTCAAAATGATACGGCTTCTGATTTAGAATACCAACTAATAGATCCAATTCAAAATGATACGGCTTCTGATTTAGAATACCAACTAATAAATCCAATTCAAAATGATACGGCTTCTGGTTTAGAATACAAACTAATAGATCCAGTAGAAAATGATACGGCTTCTGGTTTAGAATACCAACTAATAGATCCAATTCAAAATGATACGGCTCCTGGTTTAGACTACCAACTAATAAATCCAATTCAAAATGATACGGCTTCTGGTTTAGAATACAAACTAATAGATCCAGTAGAAAATGATACGGCTCCTGGTTTAGACTACCAACTAATAGATCCAATTCAAAATGATACGGCTCCTGGTTTAGACTACCAACTAATAGATCCAATTCAAAATGATACGGCTCTTGGTTTAGACTACCAATTAATAGATCCAGTTCAAAATGATACGGCTCCTGGTTTAGACTACCAACTAATAGATCCAGTTCAAAATGATACGTCTTCTGATTTAAAAGCCCCTCCAATAATATCCATAGTTAAATGTGATGTTGGTGAAGAATCAACACGATCCCCACATCACATTGGTGTTCTTGATACCAGTGAGACATTGTCTAGTCAAGGATCTCTACTAGCGTTTGGGGAGTCACATGCTTGTAATAATAGTAAAACATTCTTCATTGAACAAAGACCCACAGAGAACTTGAACACAGCTGAATTAAATGGCGATAACCATGAAGTGCAATCTACAATGAAATCCACACAACCAAATGACGTCATCAAAAACCGTGGCTCTAGTCGAGAAAACTTGAACTTTAGTTTCCAATGCGAGATATCAGGTTTAACCAAAGCCTTTCCTACTAACAGCGTAGATCTAGTTACCACCAAACAGATTCCTTTCCGTACTCGTTATTTGCAACACCACCGCGGCCCTCCAGGTCTTGGCCGTAATGTTTGTTCTAGGTTTATAAATCACTTCATATCAAGGTTGAGTGGTTGGCTGGTGATGCCAGATTGTGCAGTGAGGCAGACGTCTCCGACAGATGATATGGTGAATATAGTAGCATGCCCTGACTTGCTTTGTGCGCGGAAGACACTAGGAAGTGTGGACCTGAACCGCTCCTTATTGGACAGAAGTGGACACCGAGAACTTAAAGTGACTGGCCGTCCAGTAAGTCCGTCCCCGGTTACTATGGGAGCAGTCGCAGATAGAGCCATGAGTACTGTTGCCCTGTGTAAACTGTACGTCACGTGGTTTGGTCACAAGATGCTGTGCTTTGTGCAGATGGTGGTTAGAAAAGCCTGGAGCTCCATTTACTTTTGGATGTTGACCTGCAGAATCGTGGCCTGCAGGTTTGGTCATGATAGGAAACGAAACGATAATGTGCTTGTCAGAGAAATGAAAGCAATTGAAGACAACACCTTCACTGTCGGATTGGGCAGAAAGAAAGCTGGCCGGCACAGAGTGTCTGCTGTAGAAAAGAAACGTGGTGAAACGATCATAGAGCATCACAAGCCAGTAGCCGCTGATCGAAATTTGCCAACCTCCGTAGGATGTCATCGTCATAGATCAGGACGTAAAGGCTCAGAAGCTTGCGGGCATTCAGGCTCATTGCCAGCTCTCAGCAATGCCAACAACAACAGCAGTAAGGTGCATGAACAGGGCAACATTTACCAGGTAGACATGATGAGGATGAGGCTGGGGGATCCCACAAACGGGGTGAGCAACCATGTGGCCAGGGTAAAAGATAGCCTTCCGCCCCTCTTTGTGAGCAACAGGAACACACAGAGCGCCAAACAGCTGTCTTCCAAGAAGCTGATTCATTTGGGGAATCTCCCCGTTCTTTCTAATCCCTCTTCCGCCAGAGAGCTTTTGACCTCTGACGAAGCAGAATCACTTTCGGCTTCCAGGTCAGAAGGTCAAGGTCCTGGGAATACAAACGTGCTCTGTGCAAGCGTGCATCACCATGGTTACATTCCATGTGTCAGAACAGATGTGAGAGATTTCCCTTCCGGTAGCACGAATGATCCCAGCGAGGCTAAGAACAACGATGCCAGAAAAGACAGCAACGGACTGACGAGCGGCGAGGAGCGATCAATGCAGAAAGGCGTTGTGCAGGATTCTTCTGGACTAGCTAAACAACCCGTCCTCGCGGCGCGGCACCCGTGTATTATTGACCACCTGAGCGAGGTAGTGATCGGAGGAGCGGCTGAATACCACTACAACGAGCTGCTGAAGAAGGTCAAACCGCCGAGCCTCCTAAAAGATGTCGTGAGAGGAAGCAGAGCGCGCACCACGCACGACGCCACCAGCTGCGACAACGAGGAGGAGGAAGAGGACTCTGACTCGGAAACGGATTCAGAGACGGAAGATGATGACGAGGAGAACTTTGACGATGAAGAAGAGCAAGACCCCAGCAACAGCTACCTGCCCCCTTGGATCCTGAGGACGCGCCAGCCAGGCATGTGCCTTGAGATGTACGACAACACGGACAACCTGAGCAGCATTGAAACCGGGGAGGATCTCGACGATACTGAGGAAGGCTCCAAAAAGAGCTTGTCCCCGACAAGCATCAGCCAGAGTACACCCTCGATCAACAGAACGAAAATTTCTGGCAAAGGTAAGATCTTTCTTCTCTTTTCTTTAAATGTATATTGGCCCTAGTTTAAAAAAACAAAATAACACGGAAATGTAGATGTAAGATCTTCTTCTTCGGCGTTTTCATCCCTTTGGAGGGTCCGATATCTGAGATGAACTGCGCTGTGGTTTCCAGATCAGGCAGCTCTCCATAAATTTGTCATGCTCAAGCCTCTCGATAGAGTATGCAACTTTGAAGGAGATGGTTAGCATTTTCCCAAGATACTCAATAAGAGCATTTTTCGCAAGTTCCAATAATTTTACCTTCTAGAGCAGTGTTTTTCAAACTTTTGCCGGCGGCGTAAACGAGAAGAAATTTGTTTGTGTCCCCCTTAGCTAGCTGATGACTTTAAGGAAAGCTGTAGGCTATCACAGTGAAGTCTCGGAGGGCTTTTTGAGTGTAATGAAAAAGGAGATATCATTTTCCTGTTATGTTTTGCATAAATATTTGCAATATGTTTAGGATCACAATCGGACATCAAATATTCATTAAAAACCATTCGATCATCTTTTCTCTAGAAATTTTTAAAAGTGTTTTGTTTACTGGAAAAGTTTTTTTCTGTAGATAATATTGTTGAAGTAAAGTAGCCGTTTCAGACCTTCGGGGCAGATGATGTAAAGGTCATCAGATTTTTTTGGTCATGTTTCCAGCACAACGACCAACCGCCATTACTTTTCCTTAACTAATACCAGGTGCACTAAAGATCCCGAACTTAAAAATAGCCGTCCTTATCAGGATTTAAACCCAGGACCCCTCAGTTCGGAGGCCAATCGCCATCGCGAAGGCAGGCGTTTTCCTGTGTTCTGTATGACCTCCTGAAATTCCTGCTCGTGTTCATCTACAACGCACATTTCCTAATACTTTTGAATCATAATTAGAAGAGTCCCAATCAAAATAAGCCGTATTGAGCAATGGCTGAGATGGACTAAAGGGTATGTCAAATAAGGTCTAATAGTTTGACAGGTCAATACTATTATGCAAGTGGTTTTCGATGTTAATATAGCGCACTTACGCTTATAATAGCCCAGAAGCGTTTTCCTGCGTTCTGGGCTTCAGAACTCACTTTTCCTCATAGTGATTAGGGGAAAAAAACGCACAACCCCTTACCTCAACCCACAGCTTCAAACCGAGATAATAGACCTGCTGGGCAATACAATTTTATCAAAAATACTTACGGAGATCCAATCTGGACCATTTTTCTCTATATGGTTGACAGCACTCGTGAAGTATTTAAAGTGTATTAAATTGCCATTGTTTTCTAAAATTGTTTTATGAGCTCCGTTGACAAACTACCCAAAGAAATTACAACCAGAGTCATTTCTAGGTTTTCATATTTGTGAGAATAAATAATAGGCCTAAATTACTTACGATGCCAAGGCAATGATGGTTTTCCAATATGATACAATAGCCTTCTGCGCATTATTTTCACTTATCTAAACAGTACTTACACATGGTCTTAAATGATTCTGTCAGCTGTGTTCATGAGGTTATATTATAATGTCCTATAGTAAATGTACCGATGCATACAAACTACTCGATTTCTTTTATGGGGTGGGGAGGGGGAGGGGCCCATCAACATATTCTTGAACCCGGGCCCATGGGTACCTTGCCACTGGTTTACAGTAGATACGCTGATGTGGTCAATTGTTGTCAAACTGAATTTCCATTTGATTGGACCAATATGTATAATCGTATCTTATCTTATCTTGACCTACGGTTTGAGAAACGCTGTTCTATCTAGACTAAGTGTTGACCTGTAAGAATATTTTTCCTTAATTTTTCCATTAAATTAAAAAAAAAAAAAGTTAAGTCCAAATTTTAAAAAGTCCAAATATCTATAGAAACATTTTTTCGACTCGATCACTTTTCTTGATAAGATAAATTCAATAATGTTAGATGAGAGTGTTTCCCAGCTAGGGCGACTGAATACTTAGAGACGGCCTTGTTTACCAGCAAAGCCCCTATGTAGCTTATGTACTCTGAATAATTACCTAAGCATGTGTTCTGTGGCCTCTGGCGTCTATTTTAAGCTCTCATCCAATAATATATGCATATTAAACCTTTACATCTTTGAGTCACATCCAGGCACGTCTACTAGGCTGGCTCCTACATGGAGGACTTCTCATTGCTTCGCAATCGATATAGAATCAAAGAAATGGGCTCCCCCTCCCCCGGATTGCAAGCTGTGAATGAAGCGTGAAGCAGTAATACTGTTTACGCGGAATGAACAAACGACTGCAAGGCTTCACAGACCAGATTGTATTTTCATAGTTTCGACAGTGAACCAATAGTATTGATTTCAGGGGCTCTAACCAATGCTGGCTTTGTTTTATTGGCATTTTTACTGGGCAAGAGAAAAGGGAGTTGAGGGTGGGGGCTGGAGAGAGAAATATGGCGCGGCGTCCTTAGCAACAAGGAAGAGAACACTTAATTTAGGTCAGTTATTTGTTGCCAACTCTGAATCGCTATTCTAGTTTGAATAAAGAGTGTAGTGTGTGTGTGTGTGTGTGTGTGTCTCCATAAACATATTTTCTTGTTGTTTTTTTACTTTTTTTTTTCTGACAGTAGTAGCGACTTTTTGTGGGTTGGAGAAGTTGATCTTAGAAGGTGGGGGACGGGTTTAGCAACACCAAAAAAAACGAGTAGGCCTACGGTTAATGAAAAAGGCCTACAGTTAACGGAAAAGGCCTACGGTTAATGAAAAGGCCTACGGTTAATGGAAAAGGCCTATGGTTAATGAAAAGGTCTACGGTTAATGAAAAGGTCTACGGTTAATGGAAAAGGCCTACGGTTAATGAAAAGGCCTACGGTTAATGGAAAAAGCCTATGGTTAATGAAAAGGTCTACGGTTAATGGAAAAGGCCTACGGTTAATGAAAAGGCCTACGGTTAATGAAAAAGGCCTACGGTTAATGGAAAAGGCCTACGGTTAATGAAAAAGGCCTACGGTTAATGAAAAAAACGTTAAGGTTAGCTTAAGAAGACAAAAAAAAAAGCGCTTCCCCTGCCACTGTTCATAGGTGGCGCCGTTGGCATGCCTGTATGGGAAGGGGAGAGCAGGTGCACATGTAAATATTCAAGTGGCCCCTTGTGCCCCACCGCATATTTTTTTTTCTCCACCCACCCCCCCTCCCAAACTCCTTCAATATCCCAGCGCTAACGTTGTCATTCAATCCTTAAGGAACACGACTCGTGCTTCTCTTATTATGCATTCGTCCACTCTCTTGTCAATTGATCTCTTGTCTAGTCTGTCTATTTGTCTATAACATAACTTGGGAGTCCGTCGTGAATTCTACCATGACTGTAACTTGGGGGGGGGGGGGGGGAGTGGATGTTTATTGATTATGTCAAGTTGCTTTAAGCCACAGAATGGGGGGATGCATGTTTGTATCCTGGTCAATATCCAGGCTAGACTAATAGGTCCTCTGGGATACTAACTGATCCACTGTGCGGCCTGGGACGGTATACTGCCGACCCTCCTTCCTTTAATTGGATCTGTTGTATTGGCATTTGGTGTGCACCGCTCCGCTAATGACTCCTCGATAACGTAAACATAGTTCGATTACAGGGACGAATCTGTCACAGGCTAAATTGTTCACTTGTTGTACTTTGTTGAATTGTGTAAATATGGGGCGTGAACTTGTAAATAGTGAACATGAGTTAGGTAGGACTGGAAGTTAGGTCATAGGAGAGGTTGAGAGTTTTTAGTTGAGCAAAGTTAGCTAGAAGAGTCTATCGAGTACAGTATGTGATAACAAGACAGTATCGGGTAACAAGACAATATGTGATAACAAGACAGTAGAGGGTAACAAGACAATATGTGATAATAAAACAGTATATGATAACAAGACAGAATGTGATAACAAGACAGTATATGGTAACAAGACAATATGTGATAATAAGACAGTATATGGTAACAAGACAGAATGTGATAACAAGACAGTAAATGATAACAAGACAGAATGTGATAACAAGACAGTATATGGTAACAAGACAGAATGTGATAACAAGACAGCATATGGTAACAAGACAGTATATGATAACAAGACAGTATGTGGTAACTAGACAGAATGTGATAACAAGACAGTATATGATAACAAGACAGTATGTGATAACAAGACAGTATGTGGTAACAAGACAGTGTGTGGTAACAAGACAGAATGTGATAACAAGACAGTATGTGGTAACTAGACAGAATGTGATAACAAGACAGTATGTGGTAACAAGACAGTATGTGGTAACAAGACAGTATGTGGTAACAAGACAGAATGTGATAACAAGACAGTATGTGGTAACAAGACAGAATGTGATAACAAGAGAGTATGTGGTAACAAGACAGTATGTGGTAACAAGACAGTATGTGATAACAAGACAGAATGTGATAACAAGACAGTATGTGGTAACAAGACAGTATGTGGTAACAAGACAGTATGTGGTAACAAGACAGAATGTGATAACAAGACAGTATGTGGTAACAAGACATAATGTGATAACAAAACAGTATGTGGTAACAAGACAGTATGTGGTAACAAGACAGTATATGGTAACAAGACAGAATGGGATAACAAGACAGATGTGATAACAAGACAGTATATGGTAACAAGACAGAATGTGGTGGCAATAGTAATAAGTTGAATGTAAAAGTTGATGTCAAGTAGTTGTATCGATGAAACAAGTTAATGTGAAGTCAAGTAGTAGACTTGTTATGTGAACGTATTATAAGTGAAGTCGGAAACGTACGTGTATAGTCACCTATATAGTATCTTCATGAGAGTTTATGTCATGTAACTCACGCACCCCTAACCACTCTTCTATTCTCTGCTTGAAAACCTGTATACTAGGAGGAAGACAACTCTAGAGAGTTTAAACAAATAAAACGGGAAAAAAAGCTGTTAGGGGGGCGTGGCATCCAAGTATTGAAGTTGTATAAAGCCTAGAGATTCCATAACGAATGACGCTGTGAGCCCAGATTGGGCTACTTTTTATAAAGGTGTATGTACGTAACATAGAAATTAAGAATAAAGCAAATGGTGCCACTTCGATTTTGTGAAAACCCATTCTACCAAAGGCATTCAATGAATGTTTATGTCATGACATATTGGAGAACGTTTACATTTCAACTTGTTTTCTCATTTTTAAATAAGTTTAATCACTGTTACAAGGTTTTCAATTCTCACAAAGCTTATATCAACTTTGTCTGGTAAAAAGTGTGTACATGTTATTTCTCCCAGAAACATTTTCGAATGAAGTTGAAACTTTACATAATTATTCACTGACATATACAAGACACGAACCACTAAAAGAATTAACAATAATTAAATTAATTACTGGTCATTTTTTTTTGTCCACCAACAAGGGAAAGTAATCCTTCAGTATTCACATATTTGACTAAATTATTATTTTTCTCATCCTTTCTCGGATCAAGTTGAAACTTTTTGAAAATTGTTTCTTGTACCTAATGAAGCATGAATCAGTTTAAAATTAACCAATTAGTCAATTATCGGAAATTAATAATTTTGTTTGATATCGAATAAGCGATATAACTTCTACATTATTGTGAGATATAGTTGTAAGAGAGACGTTCTTCCCTTTAGATAAGCTTTTTTTTTAAAGGATTTTTTATCTTCCATTTTGAGTGTAACATCATTGAAGGCCTGCACTGTCTTCAATTCGTCCCTGCATAAAACTAATTAACGTTTGCTGAGTTTGTATAGTGCAGTGCTGTGGAAATGTTTTCAACGAACTAGTGACCTAAGCTCTTATCTTTGGGAGCTATGAAAGTCTTATCGATCTTGAAACCTGCCCTGAGAAAGACGGAACAGATTTATTTAATAGGGACCTCCTACTATTTATAGTAACTGCACCGCTATTTCTAGTTAGAACACTTTTGCTTTCTATATTATAATAGGTAAGGGGAGGATAATCCTTTCAGACCTTGCGATCTATGCCAGGCGCAGATAATGTAAAGCTCGTGTGTTTCTGTGGCTGACGGTTGACAAGGGCTTCATGTGGCCAGCACAACGACTTTACTTTGCCCAACGTATGTCAGGTGCCCAATAGAGTTGGGCGGGTCAGGTCAATGCCAAAGCTCAAATTACCAAGTCTTCACCAGGATTCGAACTCTATACCTACTCGGTACAGAAGCCAAGTCTTTAACGCTCAGCCATCGCGCCACTTAGGAAATATTTTATCTTTACTTTTTACCTCACCCTTAGTCTGTTGGACCGTTGGGGCGCCATGCAAGATTCGTCGACCGTCTTTCTCCACTCCTCTCTGTCCTTTGCCCTAGTTAGAACCTCTTTCAATGGCAGGCCCGTCCATGTTGTCTTCCCATCGCTTTCTCTGTCTGCCTCTTCTTCTTTTTCCTGGTACTGTTCCCCCAAGGAAGGTCTTTGCGAGCCCCCAAGACCTTGTAATATGGCCATAGATTATTAGCTAAATTTTTTTTTACGATAGTTAGCAGGTCTTCATGGGGCCCAATCGCTGCAGTAACCCTGTCTCTAATCTCTTGGTTTGTGATTCTGTCTGTAAATGTGATACCTAGGATCCTTCTGTTGCATCTCCATTCCATTGATCCTCCTCTCTAGCTCTGCAGTCAGTGTCCAAGACTCACAAGCTTATAAGAAGACGTGTATTATAGCCCTTCGAATCTATGGGATATTTTAAAAAAAGAAGAAGAAGAAAAGAGAGAGGGCGGTAGGGAGGGTGAAATAAAAAAAAGATGTTAACATAATGCTCACATATATTGTATGTGACTGTCCTCACAAGGTCAAAGGTCGTATTTGTTGAATCCGTGGTCTACGCTGTTTTTCGGTGTTAGCCTTGTGTGACTTTGTGTGACAGCATGTCTATCAGGCAGGAAACATACCTCCCCACAGCGTCATATGTATATATTTTGTTTGGTGTATACGACTTATTGATTAGCTTACATGAATGTATGTGCTGCCGCTTAAGGGCACGAGATTTGGTGGCACAGACAGCCGCGCGCTTGTCTAGCTTACCGAAACACAGCGGTGTGACGTTCCTGTATATTGAGACTACGGGACTATATCGTCTGCCTGTTCCATTTCGCCAGGGATCTTGGCTCATTAGAGACTATTTTGTGGATCAGTACGCTAATCGAATCGTATTGAAGTATGCGTGTGTGGGAACTAGTTAGACGTCTGTTGATAAGTTTGTGCTATTTGTTCTCCTCGTGTGTTGGCTCGTGTTTTTTGTGAGCTCAAGTTGAAACTTTTCACTGGGAATATGTTTAAGTGTATTTCACGACAATAGAAAGTCTGATTTAAAAAGTTGTAATCAATACTGCCGGTATAATGAACATTGTTATTATTATTTTGTATTGATATTAATCCCGTGTCTATTTCTGAATGTTTTAAAGCGCTGCATCTTTTAATATACATAAAATACTTAATTATATTGTTGAGACATTCACATAGTAGTATTTAAGCTATATAATAAGTTTAGTACACTTTTTTACAGTCACTATGTCTGTCTGTCTGTCTGCCTTTTTCATTGAATATTTTCGGGTAACATCGTTTGCGTGATTGATTCTCAGATTTCTCCCTGACCTAATTCTATAGCTACTATGATCTGCGTACCGCGTTGATTCAGTCAAGATTATCATTTCTTCCTCCCGTACAATGCGGCATTTTTAGACTGTGAAAACATTTAAAGCAGTCAATGGTAGAGCAATAAAACGCTTGCTAAATGAATTGAAAGCCAAGGGTTTAGCAGACGAGAATTTCTCAAAAAGAGGCCGGATATTTCAAGACCGTATCTTAAGAGTGGCGGGAAGAGGAAGATGGTCTGCCAAGTAGCCGTGGACTTTGGCGGATGAGTACATTTGATAATTTGGTTCCACTTAGGAAATGATTGTATCACTGCTCTGGCACTTTGTTATACATGAGCGTAATTTCAATCTGAAGGTGCATAGCCATTTATTGTAAACCCGAGTTTAATGTCTGCACTAGGTGCAGGTGTTAACGCCGGAAGTGGTAATGGCTCTAAGTCCACCATTACCTATAAAATGCTTCCAATGGCACGAGTCTCAACTAGCCTCTGACAAACAGGCCAACTCCTGGCGTTCACGTGTGGTTTAGATGCTGAGCCCGGCGGAACTGTTATCACTAACAGGAGAAGGGGCAAAGGCGAGCAACTGGCGCCTAAACCAGTAATCTTCCGGCAGGAGGGGCTCGTTAGCCTTGGTTGGCTACCTATCTCGGAGAAGGAAAACTCTGAATCCAAACCTCCGCTGCCTTGCGGCTATACCCAAACATGGGAAAGGCTTCGGGAGACAACCCTGAGAAAAAAATCAGGAGCTGGTGGCCCCTTAGGTTGACTGTGGCACACTGTGCTACAGCCTGGCAGAGCCTGCAGCGCTACTGATCCCAAACTGTATCGGATATTCTGTTCTTTTGGTCACATCAGCTGCGTGGAAAGGTGTGGGGGGGGGGGGCTGCTGTGTGGGCGACATCGTTCCGACCATAGACAATGCCCAGGCTTTCATCTCACTTTCGAGATGAACCATAGTCGCTCTACGACTGAAGGAGGCCAATATATAGGTGTAATCTTAACAAGATATGACTTTTAAGTTATTAAATGATCAGTTTAGACCTGCACACAGTGTTTTTCCATTTATTGTATTGGCCATAACTAGGGAAGTGGAAGATTGGAAAGTTTTTAAAAAATAAACACGTGATTCAATAACGCAAGTCACGTGCCTTGGGGGGCGCTGTGGGGGCACCACCATATTTTTCAACTTGGGCTCAGGGGTAACATGCTAAGTCACTGCACATATGTTACAGTGTATGATAGCTCTGAAAAAAATAAAATCTACATTCCTAAAGATAATGTAGCGATCCTTCGAGGAGGTCATCGTGACATAATTTCCTGAACTTGAATCACGACAACGTCCGCCCCCTCCCTGCTCATGCTGTTGCAGTATCAGCGCGAGACTAGTTTTACACTCGGAGGTAAGTTATTGATACTCATAGGTGAGCGACTTTTTTTTCATACTGCTCACCAGGTAGAGAGTCGGCGAGGCATCAGAATTGTGTTTTCACTCGGGTTACTGTAATATGTGCTACTGTATTCATGTGCATGTGTGCAAGTCTGGGCGTTGGACATCAGAACCGGTGCTAGGATGGTGCAAGACCATAAGTAGCAGTCACTAAACTTTTTTTTATTGGGAGTGGTGGCCGAGTGGTAAAGCGCTTAGCTTCCAAACCGAAAGGTATCTAGTTCGAATCCCTGTAAAGACTCGGATTTCGAACTTCGAAATTTTTTTGGACGCTCGTGAGTCTAATTGGTCACCTGGCATACGGAAAATATTTGTAAAATGTTTGACATGTTTCGTAGTCTCCTTCAGAGTTGAAGATAATTTACTTCCTAGTCTAAACCTCCCGCAGGACGACGGGGATGGGAGCGGAACAGGGTTTGAACCCGGGACCATCGATAAGTCCGAACGACAGTCCAGCGCGCAAATCGCACGACCAGGCAGCCATCCGTCATTGGGGAATTTAAAGTTGGTTGTAGTTTTGTTCACGTGACTCCCTCGTTAACTGTCGGCCGTAGACACATGACCTTTACGTCCACTACCTGTACTGTATTTTGTCTTTTGGTGTTGCCCCCGTCAGGCGCGGGGCCCCAAGCAGTCATCCCTAGGAAAGGAGTTTCGTTGTGCCTCGTTGGTGTCACGAATGTTGACGTGAACACTGTCACGGTTGACGTGAACACTGTCACGGTTGACGTGAACACTGTCACGGTTGACGTGAACACTGTCACGGTTGACGTTGTGCCTGATGAATGGGCCAAATGAACTTAACGTAACCTTGGTTGGTCGTTTGGAAAGATGCTTGGCCCGTGTTCTGGGCTGTTTGTAGCATACAGTCAAGCAGTCTTTCTGTGCACAGTCTGTGACATGATGTCTCTTGTCCTACGTGGTAGTCACATCTTTATCTCCCCTTCCTGTTCTCTCCTATCTATTTCTTTCTCAATATTTTCTCTCTTTATCTCCTTCTTTATAAAGCGTGTGTGAATTTACTATGTCTGTCTGTCTGTCTGGTAAAAAGTTTGTGCACGTTATTTCCCCCACACCCATTCTCGGATCAGGTGGAAATTTACAGGATTATTTCTTTTACCTGACAACACAATAATAAAATGTTAACCAATTAACTATTGGTAATTAATTATTTTGTTATTTATTTCGAACAAGGGAAAGAAATTGTACTGACTGGAATGGTGGTATAAGCTGAATGAGCCCCCTTTTATAGGTTGTCGACTGGGGCTTAGTGAATACAACCTGGTAAAATAGAAACAATAGACAAACGTTACAATCTTCCATGTTCATAAGCTCTTCGCTAGCAGAGTGGTTACCGTAATTGCTTGAGAAGCCTGAGAGGGCTTTAGCCCACGATTTCGAATTCAGGTCGTTCACCTTTTTTTAAAATCATAAATTCATCAAAAAAGCGATCACCCAGATACTCGGTTCTCACCCCCCCCCCTTTCCCTTCTAACTAGTCCAGACAAGTGATAGGATCATAGTGTACTGAGACAAGTGATAGGATCATAGTGTACTGAGACAAGTGATAGGATCATAGTGTACTGAGACAAGTGATAGGATCATAGTGTACTGAGACAAGTGATAGGATCATAGTGTACTGAGACAAGTGATAGGATCATAGCGCACTGAGACAAGTGATAGGATCATAGTGTATTGAGAAAGATAAAAGCATGAAATCGCGCTAAACGAAAAAAAATTGGTAAAAAATATGACAGATTTATTATTTTTAGTCTAGATCTATTAAAAATGTAATCAACTGATACAAACTGAATATAAGCCTCTTGGTTTGTTGTTTGTTTGTTTGTATTTTGTTTGTTTTTGTTTTTACTCATCCGCCTGAGTAGTTAGTGTCAGAGAGAGGGACTTCAGAAGTGTGGGGGGGGGCCCTTGCTTTGTCTTCGCCTTCTTGATTTTATCTCTCATACCTGTCTTATTGGGCTCAAATATTAACTATTCCGGGGGGGGGGGGGGCCGCTAAGCTATAGGTCACGTGTCTCGGGTCATTGGCCAGCTGGTAATGACTATCGCAGACCGCGGAGAAAAGGGGGGGGGGCTGTCGGGAGTACTTGAATTTTTTTTTTTTTTTTTTTTATTTTCTGGTTCATGTTTCCTGAATGCGTCAGCCGTCGTTTGAAAGGGTACAGAGAAGAAAGATGGCATCAATTTGTCATGGGCGGAATGGCATGAAATCAAAAGAATGGAGGGGGGGACGTCAGAAGAGAATAAAGGTGCGCCGCCAGGCCGCGTGAGTCGGTTCAAACAAAAGAGAGCAACGCGCGCTGTGTCTCTTCCCCCGCTGGCCAGAGACTAGGACGAGAAGTAGGCGAGGTGGTGGTGGGGCGGGGGGGGGGGGGGCTGAACCTCACGTGCAGGGAGTATTAGTCTATCTCGCTGCACAGCTGTTTACAAGTTTACTGTTGGTGTTATCTGATTCTTTTGTATCCTCTTTCACCCCCCTCCTTTCCGCGCCCCTCCCCTCTGCTGCTATTCTTTTTACATTTTAGTTAACCCCCCCCCCCCCCTGTATGTGGCTGAGGAAGCCACCCGGCATATCGCCGCACGGCTCGTGCCATCCCCACCTTCCCCCAATCTCCTTTTCATTAGTCAAGGATCAGTGTGCTCATGTTGTGTTTTTTTTTTTTTATTTCATTGAGGCCTTAGAGCGCGTCACGCTTGTTAAATAAACTTGGCCATTTCGGGGGATTTAGCCAGCGAGGCTAACATTACGCACGCCGGTGTCAAAGCGAGTGCTCCCCCATCTTGTGCGTGCGTGTGTTTTTATTGGAGGAAGTTGAAAAGGAGAAGCGAGCCGTCACCATGACAGCAGGGGACGCAACTCTTATTAATTCAGGTTCGTATGACACTTTGAAGTAGATGTGTACATTAAATAACCCGCCAAAAAAATAAGGGGCAAATGTCACTGTCAGGACTACAATTGAGCACACTTTCAAATTAGCGTAGCTTGATTTCAGTAGTAGGCTAAATTCGAAATTTAAATGGGTGTAAAAGAGTTCCTTACTATTTAAAAAAAAAAAAAAAGTTTCAATTTAGAAAAATGATGTCTGAAAATACATTTATGAACATAATATAACTATTTACAATTATTACTGGGCCTGTCTTATTGTTTAAAATCATATTAATGGAAGTTATGAATTATTTATTTATACACTAAATACAATGTCAACATCATTGATGTTTTGTTTATACTCCTAATGTTATCTTTATTTCTCCTGATGTGATGTTTATACTCCTAATGTTATGTTTATTTCTCCTGATGTGATGTTTATACTCCTAATGTTATGTTTATTTCTCCTGATGTGATGTTTATACTCCTGATGTTATGTTTATACTCCTAATGTTATGTTTATTTCTCCTGATGTGATGTTTATACTCCTGATGTTATGTTTATTTCTCCTGATGCGATGGTTATACTCCTAATGTTATGTTTATTTCTCCTGCTGTGATGTTTATACTCCTAATGTTATGTTTATTTCTCTTGCTGTGATGTTTATACTCCTGATGTTATGTTTATTTCTCCTGTTGTGATTTTTATACTCCTAATGTTATGTATGTTTATACTCCTAATGTTATGCTTATTTCTCCTGATTTGATGTTTATACTCCAGATGTTATGTTTATTTCTCCTGATGCAATGTTTATACTCCTACTGTTATGTTTATTTCTCCTGATGTGATGTTTATTCTCCTAATGTTATGTTTATTTCAACTGATGTGATATTTATACTCCTAATGTTATGTTTATTTCTCCTGATGTGATGTTTATTGTCCTAATGTTATGTTTATTTCAACTGATGTGATATTTATACTCCTAATGTTATGTTTATTTCTCCTGATGTGATGTTTATACTCCTTATGTTATGTTTTTTTCAACTGATGTGATATTTATACTCCTGATGTTTCTATTTTCCTGATGTTTTTTGTTTATTTTTATTAAGATCTTTTTTTTTTTTTAAGTATCAATCCCGTATCATCCACTTTTGCCTGTTGTATTTTTAGGCCTATCTCATTTCTGAAGTATTGTTGACAAAGTTTATATCTGTCTCGTAAAAAAAAATATTGTACACGTTATTTCTCCCATTTTGTCATTTTCAAGTTTCCTTTATAGTTTTTATTTTTATTTGAGATTAAATCATTGTTCAGTTTTGGATATAAAGAATTCAAGGTATAGATTTATTAGAGAGACCCAATGAAAGTCCCTCACCAAGCCTTTGCAGAAAGTTGTTTGTGATGGAGCCACACAACAGAAATAAATTTCGTGAGAGATGACACCACGATATTAAGTTATGAACCCCCCCCCAAGCTCATAGTGGTGCCAACCTATTTTCAAACAAAAAAGGGGCCGCAGAGTCTTTAACCTTAATGAGAAATCCATTCCAGGGTCCAGAAATTCACGGAGTCTCCCGCTCTTCTCAGACTTGATTACAAAATTAAAAGACCAGAAGGCGTGGGTAAAAAGATGAACAGTAGATCTTTTTAGCGGCCCCCGATAGGGGAATAGACGCTATTAGTTTTGTGTGGTCTTTCTGTCCGTCCGTCCCGTTTAGATTCGTAATCTATAAAATATATTGAAAACCTGATATCATGATATTTTAGACCTTTCAAAGTTCTGACGCAACGGCTACTTTTTCTTTTCTGAAAGCGAAATTAACTATGCAAGCAGTTTTTTCCCCATAAAAATACACAATTTTTCATAACTATTCACTATTAATATTAACAAACACGGAGGTCTATTCCGTACAAAAGTAACTATTGACCATAGTTTCAACACATTTATGCAAACGGGCTTTGTTTGTTTTTGACAAAATATATTTTTTTTTACAAATGTATTGCTAAGTCATATAAGTTCTGTCATACTACCTACTGCATTTACAACTAAAGAATACTCTTTTTTTTAAAGAGAAAAAATCTATTTAATATGCAAATATGTGGAACACACTTTAAAACAACAATTAATAAGTAGTTTGTCATTATATGACATCTGTTAGGCCAGGTTCATATGTAACTTCAACTTCACTTCCACCTATCCCTTGGTCAGCTGGACAGTTGGGGTACCACACAAGATCGGTCAACCCTCTTTTTCCGTTCTTCTCTGTTATTTGCCTTTGATAGAATTCCATTCTGATATTCTTTTTGAAAATATTGATAATATTATCTGGATGGACCACTTCGTCGTGGGGGGGGGGGGGGGCGATCTTGTGGTTGTGTTTCCACTTAAACTGTCTTGTCTTTGTAACCTTGTTTTAAAATCATTTACTTATTTTATGGTATCTCCACAAATATATTTTCAATATTAAACAAACAAAAATATTCCTTTTTTTTTTAAATTAAAATATATAAGATAAGTTTTTAAAAAACAAAGCTTGTAATGAGGGATTGGAGAACACCGTTCAATCGCTGCCATAGATCTTAGTTTCGTAAGGTTGACCTCCTCTTAGTTTAGTATTTTTTCTGTATAAAATACAATTACTAGTTACGACTAATTGATCAACTGACTGGTTAATGGATTGATTGAATCATCTGTTGTCATCGACAATAACTATTTGTGCCAAAGTTTCAACTTGATACAAAAATGTGAAGTGGGAGAAATGACCTGTAAAAGAGTTCCACCTCGACAGACAGACAGCAAGTTGGTATAAACTTTGTAAACAAAAAAAATAATAATTAAAAATAAACGTTGCGACCCAAGCCGACGTCTCTGTCTCTTTGACACGTCTTACACTAATTAAAATCATCGTTAACATTTCTCTCGTCTGCTAGCTGAAACTGTCTTGGGATTTACAGCGCTAAACAAGATTATTGGCGGGAAAAGAAGTAAGCCTTGAGAGAGAAAAAAAAACAACTGAAAATGTTTGGGTTTTTTTTAAAACTCTTCCTTATCAGTTGAAGGCTTTGCAAACGTTCTGTCCATGTTGTGACTTACAGCTAAACGTCTATAGATCTTCCCCAATTATATAATTTAAATACATTTTAGGACGCCTCGTTTTTAAAATGAAAGTGCACAAAGAAGTGCTTAACAACTTGTGCACATTTTGAATCAATACACATACAATGTGCTTGTCATAGGTCTGTATATTATATCTAGACTGGAAACCGGAAACAAATACTTATCCGCGATTGATCGATTCACAGACCTATATATATATATATACCACTTCCCACAATATATATATTTATGTACGTAACTCTTTTTCAAGCTTTAAGGGAAGTAGCCCCAATCAATATTTTCTGTCTTAGAAAGTAATGATCTTTAGTTTTCAAAGTTTAGAAATAATGCAAAATCGTTTCTCGGATTTTCTTTAGAATGGGCTATTAATCAGACAACTATATATTCACGCAAATATATAAAACAAAGCCTTTTTCTGTAAGTTTCCATTGAGATTTTGTTTCAAAAATCCTAGATCAAAATAATTCATGTCTATTGCTTTTAATCATCTTGTGCACATTTAAATAGATTGATTACCTAGATCTTTCTAGATTATGTATCAAAACATTGCAAAATAATAATTATGAGATTAGAGTTCAATTAAGCCTATTAGATCTAGATCTAAAAATTAAATTATATGTTACATAGGTTAGGGTTGAAAAAAACAACTTTACTTCTTATTACTACTTTACAAAACAACGCCTTGTTTCAACTTTTAAAAAAAAATTCACGACATTTTTTGTAGTGTTAAAAGATCTTCATGTCCAGTCTAGATATAGGCTTAATATATATAAGTCTATGATGCTTGTATCGTCCTGTAAATATGGCGCGTGCACTTCTTCCGCCAACATGGCGGAATCATCTTTGACTTGATCTTAAGGTTCAGATATTGCGTAACGCTAAAAAAATCATCTTTTCACCCCTTCCTTCCTTAGTAACTAATTGTAACAGAACCAAAACCGCTTAATCACACTTTATATCGCTTGAACTGTCTGCTAACAGCAATGGCAGACTGAAATAATAGTGAAAAATTGTTTGGACTTTATTAAAAAATCAAGTATGTTTTGTATGCAGCGATTGTTTTTATACTTTTGTTGCTACATGTTAATTCCTTTCAAATTTTTGTTGTTATAAATTTTCAAACCTCCCCCCCCCCACTGCCCCCCACACACCAATAACAAGAAAAATGATGGTCATTGGTTTCTATAACCTACGGTTAACCAAGGTGTCATGTGGCCAGGATAATGACCGCCTTTACTTTTACCCAACTAATGTCAGATACCCATTACAGCTGGGTGGACTCAGCCCTGGAGATCCTGAAATTAAAAATCCCAGTCTTCACCTCTGGTTTCGGAATCCAAGCTCTTTACTACTCGGCCTACGCGCCTCCCCCTTGTAACAAATCGTACCGGTAACAAATGTGTATGCCCCCCCCCCTTTTTGGCCTTTTTTTTTGTTGCGTAATATCGGAAAGTTCCCTTGTAAATAATTATATTTAGGTGAAGATGTGTCACTCTCCCCTTTCGAAAATCTATAATTTATATTTAACAAAAAGTGCATTAAATCTCTCAGAACGAGGCACATCCCTTCCTCTTTAGACTCAATTGTCTCATGCTAGTCCCCTCAACGACATTGTTTGGTACATAACAACGCAGCTTTTCAAAGCTCAGACGACAGAAACGCCTCCTTGTTTTATTTAATGATCCTTACGTGTCTAAGGTTTCAGCGACCATCGGTCATGGTAATCTTCCTTATCGGTGATCGGTTTACTTTCAGGTGCTTGGGAACGTGGAGTATTGGGGAGTATCCCCCCCCCCCGGCTCTTATCCGCAAACACCCACACAATGCTGCTTATTGTGTATATCTCATTCTCAGATTGGAACTATTTAGAGCACAACTTATGAGCCATTAGGCTTGACGACAAGCACTATAAAGGTCCTTCTCTCCTTACTGATAAGTGACCTTCAAGGTGGAAACCACCCCCACCCGTCCCCTTGCACACTTTACCATGTAATTAAAATTCCAGTGCATTTCTTTAAGTGTTCTCGATCTATAGCACTGTACTCTAGAACATGGATTTGGTTTACCTTTTTTTTTATTGTTTGTGTTTGGTATTCTTTGCGATCGAGATTATGGTCTTGCAAAACAAGTGATAGGCGACTAGAATGTGATTTTGTCTTATGGAACTCCATACTTCGCTACTTATCTCGATCACACGCCACCCGTTTTTACTTATGGTTTTAAGTAAACATAATCCTTTTTAAATGTTTATCATGTATAGAAGGCGATGTATCTCTGTAATGATCTCCCTTGCTGGCTGTGTCAATGTAAAGTATATGTACCCCAACTTTTCCCAATCCGAATTTTTCATACGAAGCTTTTGAATTATTTTTCTTAGGGGTGTTTGGTTGTAAAGAGCTGATGGAGTCTCTTTTAATCCTACACCAGCAGAGAACTACAAGTTGTTAGATTATGAGAACTTTAATCCTACACCAGCAGAGAACTACAAGTTGTTAGATTATGAGAACTTTAATTCTTCACCAGCAGAGAACTACAAGTTGTTAGATTATGAGAACTTTAATCCTACACCAGCAGAGAACTACAAGTTGTTAGATTATGAGAACTTTAATTCTTCACCAGCAGAGAACTACAAGTTGTTAGATTATGAGAACTTTAATCCTACACCAGCAGAGAACTACAAGTTGTTAGATTATGAGAACTTTAATTCTTCACCAGCAGAGAACTACAAGTTGTTAGATTATGAGAACTTTAATCCTACACCAGCAGAGAACTACAAATTGTTAGATTATGAGAACTTTAATCCTACACCAGCAAAGAACTACAAGTTGTTAGATTATGAGAACTTTAACCCTGTTCAACGAATAATATTAATAATTAATCTCTTCTTTCACAGTCCTCCATGATTTCTGTTCTTTCTTCCTCTTTGAACCACCACCATTCTACATTCACACTACGCTGCGCACATACACCCCCCCCCCAAACCCTTTTCTACTAGTCCGAAGTATGTCGAACGTCCGTCAGCCCGTTTACCACAAAATAAAAGTAAACAATTTTAAATCCGCAATAACATGATCTAAGTAACTCAAGAATCCAACGAAAATACATATTAATAATGTTATTATCGCAATCACATCTCTTCTCGTAACATTCATTATATTTTGGAATTATTTTTTTTTATAAGAATATCCATAACTTTGGTTAGACATTCAATGTAAACAAGTAATTAAGAGAAAGAGAGGGGAATACATAGTCTGACAGTCGATAGATATTTTGCAAATATTTTATTGTGTCTGACTTTCCATTACATATTGTTATAAACCTGGTGGTGGCACAGATGGGGGTAGTGGTGTGAGTGTAGTCAGCCGACGCAAATCGCCCCAGGCCAGCGCTAGACGAGCGGTCAACCGTGACGAGTTACGACGGTCAGCCGAGTCGAGTGTCAACAGGACGGTTCGGGAAGGATCGTCGTCGTGAACAGAGCTCAGGAGCGTCACGAGGGATGTAGTCATGTGACGAAACTAGAAACGTCGAGCGATGTTCCGTCCGGTTCTAGAAGGCCAGTAGGGACCCTATAGAAAGAGCGGAGGTGTCCAGTCAAGACGGTTCACGAGAGAAGGTTCACGGCAGGGGTTCGGAACACGGTCGACTACAGCACAGTTCAACGGTGTGGTTCTGTACAGAGCATTACGACGGTTCAGTGCGGAGTACTGTAAAGTACAGTTGAGACGACTGGCGTCTTGATCTTGGTCTGTGATCGAGTCCGACACAACGAGCCTACTGTGTGAAGTCAGTCCTGAACTGTTGAACCCAATGCAAGCCCGGAACGAGACAGAGAGGCCAGTGCAAAAGTTGATACGGCGGTACGGTGTTATCGGAGAGATATTTGTACAGTTTACGTGTTGCCAATTGTACAGTATTGGCTGTTATTTATTCAACTATTAAAGTGTTACGTTACTTTGTAGCCCTGAGTTGTCAAGTTCTTTAAGTTGGTGGTGTATGGTGCAGTTTGCAGAGAGCCTGGATAGTGAACAATATACCAGTGTGAAAGTTAATGTAAGGATTAACACTTCAATGAAATTAAATTTTTTTTAAACTTTATTTGTCAAAGACTTCATGAATATGATGTGCTGATGGCGTGCTCAGCAAGGAAACTTAAGTCGCACACTTTTTTAGTTTTTATTGTGTAACAATTCTGCTAAGGAGCGTAGAATTCATTTGCTTGTATAGGCGGAGTAGGATATGATTGTTGACCTATAGCCGCTAGACTAGGTCCACAAAGATCTGTTGCATTGATTAGTTATAAAGGATTGATTACAGCCTCTACGGTTAAATAAATGGATTAAACTACGTAACAACAGGTTGATTAACTAAAAGGCATGATTGATTGACGAATTCACCAATAGATCGATTTTTTTAAAACACTGGCTCTCAAACTGTAGTCCAGGCGTGCGTGAAACGACCGTTGTGGTTCCACAGAAAGATGAAAAATGTATACAAATATAAATTTTCTCATAAAAGCCAGTTTAGTCAGATCGGATAATAATCAACTGGACCCTCACTACTGTTTAATATGTCTATTACGAACTCTTCTATGATTATTGGCAAAACAACAAAATGATAGCGGTACGGGAGGACTTTGGAAGGGTTTACGCGTTGCACGTCATTAACTGAGCTGATTTTTTTAACTACCCATTTATTATGTTCTCTTAATTAAAGTGTGGTGAGGCGGGGAATGCGAGGGGTGCTCAGCATTACAAAAATTATAATAGGGGTACACATAGGTTAAAAGTTTGGGAGACACTGTATTCAAGTATTCGGGAAAGCACAGAGCAAAAAAAAAAAAAAAAATAACACGCGGTTAGGGAGAGTTTGTTTATTCTAGCGGTATTAGAAATATGCGATTTGGTCAAACAAATATGGCTGCGTCAGGGCCCGCTAATAATGTACTGCTTGTTAAGAGGTCACTGAACAGGACATGTTTTAGAACCTTTAGTTTAAAAGACAGATCGTTGGCCAAATTACCAATAAATTGGTTAAGAAACATTGAATATAGACTGATTAATTGACAGATTGACAATCATTGATTACTTTGGGGCTCTTGGTTTTGATGAGAAAAAATGGCACAACTTAGCAGCTCAATAATGTTTTTTTTTTTAAATAATTAATTATTTTTTTAAAATACAACTAGACTTCAGGTGTGTATGGGTAGTAGAACGTCTTTTTAGCTAAAATAGCTTTTGTTGTTGTAAGTGATTGTTGCAAGCGTGGACTTACGGCCATCATTATTTTCAAGCCAAACTGAAGCTAAAAGAACTCAAGTATGTCCCAGTCTATGCATACCAAAAATCTAATTGTACTTTGAATAAACAATAAAATAACGACGAATTAATTTTTAAATAATTTCTGGTTCATTTAATGAGCTAAATATTCCTTGTCATAATGCCCTGATTAGGAGGCGTGGTGGTTGAGCGGTAAAGCGCTTGGCTTCCGAACCGGGTGTCCCGGGTTCGAATCCTGGTGGGAAACTGCGATTTTTTTTATTTCGGGATCTTTGGGCGCCTTTGAGTCCACCCAGCTTTAATGGGTACCTGACATTAGCAGGGGAAAAGTAAAGGCGGTTGATCGTTGTGCTGGCCACATGACACCCTCGATAACTTAGGCCACAGAAACAGATGGCCTCTACATCATCTGTCCTATAGACCACAAGGCCTAAAAAGGGGAGCTTTTTACTTTTTCTTTAATGCCCTAATACATTTTATCTGTTATAATGCCCTGATTGTCATATTCATAATGCCCTGATTGTCATATTCATAATGCCCTGATTGATCATACATCGTCATAAACATAATTCCTTTGCTAATAGATACTTAATCGTATGTATAAAACCGAGGAACATAACTTAACGTTTTCAGGTACTGGAATCATTCACAAATCAAGTGCTCACGTTAGGAAGGCAGCCCAGGGCAAGGGTGAGGGCGCCGATGGTGGAGAGAGCAGCTCCAGCAGCAAGGGCGCCAGCGAGAGCAAGAAGGAGAAAACCAGCGAGCAGGGAGAGGGCGCCGGCGACGACAGCGTGGGCAAAGGCAGCGACGACAGCAGCGGAGGAGGCGGAAAGAAAGGAGTGAAGAACAACAAGGCGCCCTCCTGCACCCTCCCCACAAACATGCAACCTACCTTCTACGTCAGCGGCGGAAACAACAGCATCCTGTAAGTTTGATCATCTTTCGTTTTACCTAATATTTCTTGTATCATTTACTTTTGACGTATTTTCTAAGACAATTCTGTCAGAGATGGAGTAGCCAATCCATTGTTGGGGGAAAAGGCTGGGCGATAATAAACTTGCGAGCGCCGAACTGTTGAACCTCATCTCTCGCCTCTCTTCCATGCTGACCGGATCTGGTTGGAGCATCGAAAGTCAGGTGGTTGCAGGAAATTGGCTGAGTGTTCTGTCCTCCAGCTACGGGGCTCCAAAACCAGACTTTCTATTAGAGTACTTTAACTTTTATTTAACCTGAACATATAATGTGGTGTGACTTTAACCTATAACTATGGGTTTGGTTTGTGGTCAGGGCGTGTCCGCACACCGACGGGCCATAATTGCCTCTCATCTTAAGGCCATGCATCCTGTAGATTAGCCAAAGACATCACAGGACTCTGTTTACCACTACAAGGTGTGCACAGGACTGTTCACCTCTACGAGATGTGCACAGGACTCTGTTCACCACTAAGAGGTGTGCACAGGACTATGTTCACCACTACAAGGTGTGCACAGAACTATGTTCACCACTAAGAGGTGTGCACAGGACTATGTTCACCACTACGAGGTGTGCACAGGACTGTTCACCTCTACGAGATGTGCACAGGACTCTGTTCACCACTAAGAGGTGTGCACAGGACTATGTTCACCACTAAGAGGTGTGCACAGGACTCGGTGGAGTGACTATGTAGCGGCAAGAGATTCTTAATGCACCTTTCAAAAATGTTAGCCATTAGTATGACAGACTTCTGACAGATGACGTCATTTATTATCTTAGCTTTTGTCAACCTTTATTAGCCTTGTCGTTTCCAAGTACAACATTCACGTTTTTATTTCCCAATATTTACATGCTAATCATGTTGTGTCCTTTTTAGCAGGGGTCTATGCTCACATTCTTTAGACCGCTGATGTCCAGCTTGCGACCCGCGAGCTATATCAAGCTCGTGGCGCGCCGATATCCGCCCCCTCGATACTTCTTGCCCACACTGCATAATGAGATCGCAGAGGTTAGCTTCCTTTGGAAGTGATGTTTTGTTGTTGTCATGCAGCCCGTGTCACGAACTGGGCCATAAGATTGGCGTAGCGATCTAATGAATGTGTGCGTTAGACTAACTCCAACCGATCTTCAGGGTATCCCCAGAGATTAGTACAGCGGGCTTAGAAGTGGTTTAGAAGATTCATAATTCTTCTTGTTAAAGAAATGTGATGTTACTGTTGAATTGGAGACTTTTTACATCTTTTTAGCTCTTATGTTCCTGGAACCTAAAGGGGAGTGAAGTGGTACTTTTTTTTAATCAGTTTTAGCCTTCTAAGAATTCTTCTCTCCCTTTCTTTAAAAACATATACATTATAGCACCACATCTAAAATCCAGGTAGATATATAATGTTTGTATGATAATCGTACATCATGATCTGTGGCGTGAACTGTACAGTACTTCTCTTAAAACTTTCTGCTGTTGCAGCATTTGCTTTCCTTGTTTTCTTGTAGTGCATTTATTTGTTAGATTCCTCCCGTCCCTTGACACACAATGACTTTGTACATGTAGAGTGTGGCAAAATATGTAGGTTACTAATGGGTCTGTGAAGTAGTGTACCGTTTATCTTCTGGACTTGAGGGCCTAGCCCTACCCCTTAAATTAGTGTTCGAATATTTTGTTTACGTTAAATATAAAATATTACGCCATTATCTGACGTCATGATGTCAAGGCCATGATGGCTACGCCACTGATGCCACTCATACCTATGTTTTGTTTAAGTGTTGTTCTGTATAATATTTCATGTCTTTTTGTGTGAGGTCAGAATGGTGATGATGACCATAGCAGAAGAGACTTTAAATGCGGTGGGTTCTCTTTTGATTGACGGTTTTATGCATTGCCTTCCTTCCTTTGGATATTTGTCTCAGTCATAACGGTATTTAATACGTTGATTTGTCATCATCAACCAGTAAAAAGAGTTTTAAAATGGGGACTCGTCCAGATGCACATCATGCGTTCTTTCGCCGTAGTTACGTCGACGTTCGTCTCCGAGGTGCGCAGGTTCAAATCTTGTGCTTCGTTTGTGCCGAACAAGTGGCTGTCTCTTCTGACTTGGAGCGTCATCGTCACCTTTCTGATGACAGTCATCTGAGATGCATTCAAGGCAATCAGACAATCAGGGGGAACATTGTCAAGATAATCATTCATAGTGGGAACATTGTCAAGACAATCAGACATAGTGGGAACATTGTCAAGACAATTATTCATAGTGGGAACATGACCACTTTGTATTCAGTCAAGGAAGATTGGGCTGATTGTAGGCTATATTCAGCAATCGTATCAATCATGTGTCATGTCGTCATGAGACATATGACACAATTGCAAGATTAACAGAGCTTGCAGGCTATAACAGAATCATAAAGTGAATCGTTCAAAGCATGTTAAAACACATGTAAAGTACAAAATTTCTGCTGTCATTTACCTAGATGTCAACATCATCTCTTGTGAAATTCATTTGAAGGTCAGTCATTCAGTGCGTCCGGTACCCTTGGAACACGTTTCAGAAAAATATTTCAAGTCTGTGACTTAAAATTAGTCACACCGGTTGTTTGAGCAGATGTAGCTTCTTTGGTTTGGGTTTTCACTTATGTATCATGAGCGTGGTTAAAATAAGGGTACCATTGGACGCACTGAGGCTGTGTCTACAACATTTAACCACATTATTTCATCCCCTCACCAATACAGCAAGAAGAGCCGACACCGAAACCCTAAAAGCCAGAAGAGTAGCCCTCGGCACAAACTCAAGCCGCTAACTAGCAGCCTTTTCAAGAAAGAGTATCTTAGACGCAAACAAATGCATCAGAAAGCCAGAGATCTTCTGCACGCCTGCCAAAAGACCCCGCCGACCTTGGACGAGACGAACTCTGCGCCGGAAGCTCTCATGTTTCCACGCATGCACGTGTACGCATGTCCGGACCGGAGACCGATGTTTTATATAAGTCGCGGCAACAATAATCATTTGTGAGTAGTATTGGTTGGACGAGTGGGCCGTCTGTGTTTGTTGTTGTTGATGATGTGATTGCCCATTGCTGTTGTTGCTGTTCAGGTAGAAATGCGGACTGTGCC
This sequence comes from Biomphalaria sudanica, assembly GCA_036873155.1. Taxonomy (NCBI): domain Eukaryota; kingdom Metazoa; phylum Mollusca; class Gastropoda; family Planorbidae; genus Biomphalaria; species Biomphalaria sudanica. Next base: position 882,540 of record JAZGLO010000453.1, on the reverse strand, counting down.
ATTGAAATGAGAGATGGGCCTTGGCGTCTATTTGTTCAGGCTACAGAAATGGTAACGTCTCTTATCGTGACCCTTGACTTAAGACCCAAATTTAGCAACTGATCCATGATCATTCACGCCGTGTACAGTTTACTTCTAGTAAGTCTATTGCATTCGATGCGAGAAATAAAGAAGGCCGCAAGTAAACGTCTTTGAAATGAATTATTTAAACCAGGCAGCATCTATTTTTTATTCAACTTCTTTAACAAAAGTTCCTTGTCTTGAAATCTATTGAATATAGATCTGGTTGAATAGTTGTAACAGTATAATATTATTATATTATTGATTGATCGGGTTACCTAGAAAAATGCCATATTTATGCTTGTAAAATTGTCATCGAATCTGAAAACTTTTGTAGCAGATGGCTTTATATCTATCCCGTGCACGTTAATTTGTTTAATCATCCACTTTCTGACCTTTAAGCTTGTGCAATGCATAATGTGGATCTCTTTAGCAACTGTGCCAATGGACTTTTGCATTTTTTAATGTTTCTTTGTCAGCCATTATTATAAGTCCCATAGATGACCATGTTCCACCTCTCGTCACATGGGAAAGTAAAATGGATAGGTCATTGTCTTGTTCATGCTATCCTCTCGCATTAAAGTCATGATTCTGTATTCTCTATGGTGCAGGGTGGAAGGTCCACTGCTAGAACTCGGCTGGAAGAAGACTACAGACAAGCATGACGAGAGATACAGGCTCAAGTGGGTGGAGAACAGATGTAGGATCAACTATATAGCTTTCAGAGAAGGTCAGTGGTACAATCAGCTACGTAGCTTTCAAAGAAGGTCAGTAGTGCAACCAACTATATAACTTTCAGAGAAGCTCAGTAGTGTGATCAAGTATGTAGCCTTCAGAGAAGGCCAGTAGTACAATCTATAATCTAGCTTTCAGAGTAGGTTAGTATTATATATATGTATTGCCATTTTGTCATTACATAGCATAAAAAATTAATTTTGATTAATTATAAAGTTAATGAAGTCATATTTCTGAAATTTTATTATAAAAACGTTAGTGTGCAAAAACTCATCAAGCAGAGGCATAGCTAGGGGAGGGGGGAGGAGAATTTGAAAATCTCCCAGCCCCCCAGTTGATGGGGCCCCCAAATGAGTGGGCTTTTTTACATTAAGTATTAATAATCATGATCCCAAAGAGTTCGAGACCCTAAATGATAGCAAATTCCTAGCTAAACCATTGTTAGCAGGATAGAATAATAATAGGTTTTCAAAATGAATAATTCGAATTTTTGAGGCTTTCACTTTTTTTGACCATATTCTATTAGTCTGAGCTAATAGTTGAAATAAGGAAATATATTTTTGCTTATGGTATTTGTTTGTTGTTGATCATAAACTCTTTTCTTGTTTTGAACATTGAATTAGTCACTCCCCATTATCCCTGCTCTGTGTCCCCAGGTGAACAACTTGTGAATCACATCCCTAATTGCAAGCTTCTGACCAACAAACTTGGCCTCCTGTGTAGTCTGCAGGAATATGAGAGGGTAACTCTACTCACCAAGGGCAGACTACCCAGACTTAAAATGGTCGATTTTGTTCCAGAAACTTACAAACTAGATGAAAGGACTGATAGAGAGAAATTCCTAAATGACTATAAAGGTAATGTGATGGATGAACCAAATGTGACTAATCTTTAATGTTTGTTTAACCTTTTAATAATCTAGTATCTAGATCTAGAGTCTATCTAATATTTATGAAGATGGATTTAGACTAGATCTATCATCTAGTCATTTCCATCCTAATGAGCATGTTAAGCCCTGCCGCTGCAATTTTTACATTTTAATTTTTATAGCTCGGTAAAGGTAAGTCCTAGGAAAAAAACTGGAAACATCTATAAACTCATCATTCATTGTCAATAAAAATAGATATCTTGTTTTATTACGCTACACATAGTTACAATAAAATATAATGTCAAAGAGGGTCAGGTCAATGAGGTCAAGCCTTTACTCTTCCTCAACTAATGTCAGGTACCCATTATATCTGGGTGGATTCAGAAGCACCCTAAAAATACTGAAATTCAAAATCCCAGTCTTCACCAGGATTTGAACCTGGAACCCACAGCAAGTTAGAGAAGAATAATAAAGGTGTAAAATCTCAGAGGAGGCCCTAGAAGTGGGCAGAGCCCTGGCGGAGTGTCATATCAGCGACAATGAATTTTTGCAGAACTGACAAAATATTCTCTTTGTACGCTGACCCCTAATGCATGGGACCCGGGAAGTTATCTAACTTCCCACCCCCTACTGCCACCTCTGCATTTTTCTAACATCTGTGACTCAGTAATTATCTTTCTGAAGGAACATCTGAAACATGTAAAAAATTTATCTTATCTTATATAATACAGACGTTACTACAAAAAAGAAGATGATTACGTTCTACGGGTCATGCATTTAGTCATGCATATTAACCAATGACTTAAACTCTGCCAAGTCACTGGTTTTCCTGGCTAGCTCAGGCAACCCATTCCATGCTCTAATAGCACTAGGAAAGAAGGAGTATTTGTACAAATTTGTCCTAGCATATGGGATGAGGAATTTTACAAACAAACATCTTTCAGATGGAGAGACCTGGATCTGCAAACCAACTAGTCTGAATCAGGGAAAGGGCATATTCTTACTCCGATCTCGAGAAGAAATCAACCAGCTATTATCAGAGAGGGAGGCAAAGTCCTCTTGGACACGGCAGGTTCAGATGAGGATAGTGCAAAGGTTAGTCCATTTATTATGTCAATTTGCTCAAACTTATGGATTAGGATGTGTACAAATTCTTCAGCACAATGTATTTTGGAAATCCATATTTTGTATTTTATGGTTGTTTTTACAAAGCTAATATCAACTCTCTCTGTCTGTCTGGCCAAAAGTTTGTAAGCATTATTTTTCAGACACACAATCTCAGATCAAGCCGAAATTTTGCAAAATTTTTTTTTTAACCTGACAACACAAGAATCAATTTGAAAAATTAATCAATCAATTAACTATTTGGTAATAAATTACTTTTTTTGGTATCAAAACAAGGGAAAAGAAATAGTATTTGACGGAAGTTATGGTACAAGCTGAATAAGTCCCCTTTATAGATTGTCATGTAAGTCTTAATATTAATTTAATTACATGACTGATCCTAAGTAATTGATGGGCTTTATGTAAGCTTTGTTTTTTTTATAAAGCATTTTTTTTTATTGATTTATTTCTTGTTAGGTACATTTTACAATAAATAATTATGTTAAGTTTTAATTTGATCAGAGAATGGGTGAGGGAAAAACGGCCTTAACAATTATTTAAGGGGAATAAACCCAACAAATTTAGCCATACATGTGAATACTGAAGTATTTGTTTCCCTTGTTAGTATCAAACAAAATAATGAATTACCAGTAAATAATTGACTAATTGGTTACTTTCTTTTTTATTGATTAATGCCTTGTCTATGCCAATGAATAATTGTGCCAAGTTTCAACTTTATCCGAGATTGGGTGTAGGAGAAATAACATGTACACACGTTTTACTAGACAGAGAGAGTGTGTTGATATAAGATTTGTAAAAATACATAAGATTAAAGACATTGTTATTAAGGAAGAAAAAACACAGATATCCTCTTTTATTTAAATTCTGTATTACTATTAAACACATTAACATCCTAACCTCTGTCTTATTTTGGTTTAGTAGCTATCATGGTTTATTTTGGTGATTTAATATATTAACAATAAGATGTGTCTTCGATTGTGAAGATTAAGGAGGATCGCAGTATTTCAGAGCATTCTATTAATAGTTATTACAATATCCTGTTTTAATTTGTTCATTTTTAAGGTACATTCACAACCCTTTGTTAATTGATGGCCGCAAGTTTGACATCCGAGCATACATGTTCATCGCTAGCACTGTCCCTTTCCTGGTTTTGTTTCACAAAGGTTATGTGAGGCTGTCCTGTCAGAAGTACAGTCAAGATGACCCCAATCTGACCACTCACTTAACGAACCAGGTGAATAATCAAGTTACAGGCTTATAATCAATATTTTATTTTTGAAAAAAGGTTAATCAAAATATTTGTTGAAAAGAAAATGAAATGACATCAAATAAAATAAAACAAAAAAAAAATGTGAATTCTAAGCAAGATACAAAATAAGTTTTATACAATTCTCAAATAGTTTTGACCAAGTGTTGTGTACAGCCTGCAAGGGGCTAGTAACGGGCCTGATAGTTATTATTATTATTATCATTATATTTAGATTATTATTAATATCCACTGAAGATTCAAGTATTCAATCATTGTCCAACTTACGACTCTCTTTATAATTATATAACTCGATTGAATTCTTTCAATTACCCTTTTGACCAAGATGGCAGTCTATTGTTGTTACTGTGATCTAGCTCAAAGCTGCAGAAGTGAACATTCTGCCTCAAAACAGTCAAACTTGGATCTGCAGAAATGCTACTTACCACACATTAACTTGTGTTCATTTTAATGGAAAAACTTGGTTCAATCCAATGACAAAGTGTTCACACATTTTGTAAATATTAAAACTGTTCTACCATAGTTGACAAAGTTGCTCTACCTTAGTTGACAAAGTTGCTGTACCTTAGTAGACAAAGTTGCTCTGCCTTAGTTGACAAAGTTGCTTTGCCTTAGTTGACAAAGTTGCTCTGCCTTAGTTGACAAAGTTGCTCTGCCTTAGTTGACAAAATGCTCTACTGTAGTTGACAAAGTTGGTCTACCTTAGTTGACAAAGTAGCTCTACCTTACTTGACAAAGTTGCTCTTCCTTATTTGACAAAGTTGCTTTGCCTTAGTTGACAAAGTTGCTCTGCCTTAGTTGACAAAGTTGCTCTACCTTAGTTGACAAAGTTGCTCTGCCTTAGTTGACAAAGTTGCTCTGCCTTAGTTGAAAAAGTTGCTATTCCTTAGTTGACAAAGTTGCTCTGCCTTAGTTGACAAAGTTGCTCTGCCTTAGTTGACAAAGTTGCTCTGCCTTAGTTGACAAAGTTGCTCTGCCTTAGATGACAAAGTTTCTTTGCCTTAGTTGACAAAGTTGCTCTGCCTTAGTTGACAAAGTTGCTCTGCCTTAGTTGACAAAATGCTCTACTGTAGTTGACAAAGTTGGTCTACCTTAGTTGACAAAGTAGCTCTACCTTACTTGACAAAGTTGCTCTACCTTAGTTGACAAAGTTGCTCTACCTGACTTGACAAAGTGGTTCTGCCTTAGTTGACAAAGTTTATCTGCCTTAGTTGACAAAGTTTATCTGCCTTAGTTGAAAAAGTTGCTCTTCCTTAGTTGACAAAGTTGCTCTGCCTTAGTTGACAAAGTTTATCTGCCTTAGTTGAAAAAGTTTATCTGCCTTAGTTGAAAAAGTTGCTCTTCCTTAGTTGACAAAGTTGCTCTGCCTTAGTTGACAAAGTTGCTCTGCCTTAGTTGACAAAGTTGCTCTGCCTTAGTTGACAAAGTTGCTCTGTTTTAGTTGACAAAATGCTCTACTGTAGTTGACAAAGTTGCTCTACCTTAGTTGACAAAGTTGCTCTACCTTACTTGACAAAGTGGCTCTGCCTTAGTTGACAAAGTTGCTCTGCCTTAGTTGAAAAAGTTGATCTGCCTTAGTTGACAAAGTTGCTCTGCCTTAGTTGAAAAAGTTGCTCTGCCTTAGTTGACAAAGTTGCTCTGCCTTAGTTGACAAAGTTGCTCTGCCTTAGTTGACAAAGTTGCTCTGCCTTAGTTGACAAAGTTGCTCTGCCTTAGTTGACAAAGTTGCTCTGCCTTAGTTGACAAAGTTGCTCTGCCTTAGTTGACAAAGTTGCTCTGCCTTAGTTGACAAAGTTTCTCTGCCTTAGTTGACAAAGTTGCTCTGCCTTAGTTGACAAAGTTGCTCTACCTTAGTTAACTTTTACAAAGTTATGTGAAAAAAAATTTTTCACTCACACTAAATCATGAGCGCTTGAAACAAATATAGTCTTCCATTTAAGTTTGAAATTGTTTAAATTCTTTTTGCCAGGAACATGACTAGAATTTGACAAGTTTGTATATGTATGGTTCTTTCTGTTTAGATTGACATTGATGTGCCCAGATGTGACAGTTCAAATCCCTCGTTCTTAGATAAAGAGGTCATGGGTGGTCAAGTGTCATGGTCCCTCACTCAACATTGTTGAGGTCATACAAATGAATGAATTGCATTACAACTCAATCATACAAAGGAATGAATTGCATTACAACTCAGTCATACAAAGGAATGAATTGCAATACAACTCAATCATACAAAGGAATGAATTGCATTACAACTCAGTCATACAAAGGAATGAATTGCAATACAACTCAATCATACAAAGGAATGAATTGCATTACAACTCAGTCATACAAAGGAATGAATTGCATTACAACTCAGTCATACAAAGGAATGAATTGCATTACAACTCAGTCATACAAAGGAATGAATTGCATTACAACTCAGTCATACAAAGGAATGAATTGCATTACAACTCAGTCATACAAAGGAATGAATTGCATTACAACTCAGTCATACAAAGGAATGAATTGCATTACAACTCAGTCATACAAAGGAATGAATTGCATTACAACTCAGTCATACAAAGGAATGAATTGCATTACAACTCAGTCATACAAAGGAATGAATTGCATTACAACTCAGTCATACAAAGGAATGAATTGCATTACAACTCAGTCTTACAAAGGAATGAATTGCATTACAACTCAGTTGTAGAAGCTGATGGAGGGAATGTCATAGTTTATTCTCTCAAAGTCTAAGAGTCTTCACTCCTTTTTGTCCTCAAGATTCACTCCTGAAGCAATTCTTGCAGCAAGGCAGCTTGGGGTTTTGAGAGTAGCCCTCTCCTTGATTAGTCACCTTACTAGACTTATCAGATCCATCTGCCTGAAGCTTTCAGTTTTAAGGTGCTTTGACTCTTTCACCTGTCCGTAATAGCAGGCTGGGCTTATCGTCTAAACCACATGAGCAAGCCAGGTGATGGACTGTATGACTGAGGCTCTTTGAGGCCATGCATTTTAGTTGTACTTTATAGGAAATGGACAACTTTGAAGTAAATGTTGAGGTTAAAGAAATGTTTGTTATAGTCTTAATATTAATTAATTATTAAATACTATTGTGTTCAGTTGACATGTTCTATAACATTGCACTTGTAATGACAGTTTGTTCAGAAAAAAGATCCGTCCTATAAAGATAACAAAGAAGACACTGCCTGGACAATGGACAAGCTCAATGAATATGTCAATGAGAATATAGCCAAGGAGAGAAATATTGAGAAGGATTGGGTGTTTGGAGGCTTGACTGTAAGTTGCTAATTTTTTGACAGGATGTTACATAGATGTGACAAATCATATTTCTTAAATAGAATTTTTGACTGCACAGTTTAGCAACCTTTATAGTGGAAATCTGCTATTAGTTTTATATTCTCATCATGACACCTTTTAGTTTTAAAAAACTTCAAGCCTTCACCTTGTTTGAAACACTTGCAGTGGATGTTTTAAGCTTTTTGGAAACTTCAACTTGTGTTTTGAAATATAAGTATGCATGTTTTACTCTCATAACTAATGTAAACTATATTTAAATCAAGGCTGAAAAAAAAAATTCCTGCTGTCTTTTTTCCAGCTCAGAATAGATGCAGCATTCATTAAGATATAAAATAAAGCATGCCCTATATGTATAACTGCCCTTTAGTTTATAAAACAAGTTAATGAACATTTCATTTTTGTATTCAAAGTCCTTTTATTTTCTAAAAGTCTCATCTTGATCAACTTATGTTTCACTGTTATGATTGTGATTGTGTTACATAGTATATTAGGGGACACCTATGAGTTTGTTTAACATGACTCAAACTTCCCCTATCATCATGCTTCGCTTAAGATTTCTTGTTTGCTGCATGCTATTACATTGTTTGATTATCTCACTATTTCTCCTGGAGTTTAAATTTGTATTGAGTTCAGTTTTCTTTTCCAACAGAAACAAATGCAGAGAATCACATTACATTGTTTCAACAGTGTGAAACACAAGCTACAGTGTAAGATTGGATACTTTGATCTGTACGGCATGGACTTCATGGTGGACGCAGACCTCAAGGTCAGAGATATTTTCTTGGTGACAATAGCTTAGCAAATGTGTTTTAGTTAACTAGAGCTGGATTTCTGCCGCAAGTGAATCTCAGCATAAACTATACCCACTACTTACTGCTAGAGAACCAGAAAATATATTACTTTCTGTGCATTGACAAGAAACTATGAAATTTAATAACCCTAACACAGAATCTAAAGCTAGCTCATTCTTAAAATGTCTGTCACTTGAAAAAGTTAAAAGGATACAAGACAAAAATCCCAAAAAAGAAAAAAAAAACAGAGATAAGAACTCTTTTCTTTCCTTGGCAATGAAATTATTAAATAAAATTCATCTTTCTGATGTAAATTTAACAAGTAATGTTTGAGAGAAAATTTGGGTATGAATATATATTCTGTGTGTGTTTATAAAATTCGTTAGCTCTTTTAATGTTTTTATTATGTGCAATGCAAAATTTTTAAATTAATTTCCTCAAAGACTACTATTATTATTATTATTATTATTATTATTATTATTATTATTATTATCATTATTAGAAGTTAAACACTGTCATCCTTAGCTTTCAAAATTGTTATATTTAGCATTTGAACTATGCCATTTCTAATAATTAGAAACATTCATTCCTATTCTAATTTTTAGAATAATCAAAGTATTTAAGTAAACACAACATTGTATAAATGTAGACTTAAAATTGTATGAATGTTAACATTTCTGGGTCTGAATGTGAATGTAATCAATACATTGCATGAAAGTAAACAAAATGTTATGAATGTTAACATATAACATTTGAATGTCTCTCCAGGTTTGGTTAATTGAGATCAATGCCAATCCAGCCTTGTGGACCAACTGCCAAGCTCTGAAGGAGGCTATCCCGTGTGTCGTGCGAGATGGTTTATGTAAGTTTACATATGTGCACGCATGACTTCAGACTGGTCACTGGTTGTAATGGTACAAACAATGACCTTTATCTTCATACAACCAGGACTGGATTCAGACTTGATATTTCCCTCATCTTTTTGAGATTTTTAGGCCCTTCTATGAACATAAGGCAACCTTTCCTTTACTCTTTCTTTATAATGATTGAACATATCCCTGGGAATATTATTGAGATATATAGCTTATGTATGTTACATTAAGGTAAATGCAGCTCTAAGGGCAACAGATGGCCAGTGGTTAATAAAGCATCATAATACCATTTTGATGCCAGAAATGTTTAGATTATTTTTGTTTGCCAAAGACGAGTGGAAAATGCATGTTTTTATTCCATTTCTTGAGAAAAATATTTGGAACTAGCCGTATATGCCCCGCGGCCTGGGGGCCTTTTGGTATCAATGATCTAGTTGATTGGATTTAGATTTATGTCAATCATGGCGAATGTTTCCATAACATTTTTTTTTGCCACGAAAATGAAAGTAGTGTGTGAAAATGGGTGTGATATAAAAAAAAAAAAAAAAATACTGTGAAAACAGGTTTCCCTGATTTATTAAAAAATTTTGTTCTGTAATACTTACTTTTTTAGGGCCTTTTGGTTGTAAGAGGGACATTAAACATACACTACAGACTCAGCCAAAATCCAAGGAACATTTATGCCAAGTTTTATCAAGATTGTTCAAACGGTTTTAATTTCTAAGCGGGACATACATACATACATACATACATACTCCTTACATTCTACTTTATATATTTGATGACAATATTGTGTGACATGGGTTTTACTTTTTATTATTAAAATATAAGACTTGAGCACAATATGCACATTTTTTTTTTATATTAAGTGGACAACTTTTGTTTTTTTATGTTTATCTTCTGTTCATACAATTTTTTTAAAAGTCCTATCCCTTGTCTTGTGCTACCTCCAGGTTAACAGGTTAATCTGACTTGAGAAATTGTGATTCAATTCCTTCAGAAATAAAGATTTTTACATCCTAGACCATAGCATGGCAGCAGGCAGGGTTTCAACCCTGAACCATTAAGATGATAGACCAGAGCGCTTATACCACACAACCAGGCAGCTGCATTATAATTATAGATGTTACAAAGTGCAGGCATAACTGTGTAATCTTTGGAAGGTCTAAAAGAGTAAAATGAATGAACGGACAAGTTTAGATTTATTGAAATATCTTGCCCTGTAGAAGTACCTATTTACCTTGACCTCTCCCTTAGTCTGTTGGACTGTTGGGGCACCATGCAAAATTCGTCGACCATCCTTCTCCATTCCTCTCTGCCCCTTGCCTTAGTTAGAACCTCTTTCAATGGCAGGCCCGTACATTCTTGCCCTCTCTTTTTCTTTTCCTTGAGGAAGGTCTTTGCGAGCCCCCAAGACTTGTAATATGGCCATAGATTTTTACCTTGTGTTTTTTTTACGATAGTTAGCAGGTCATCATGGGGTCCAATCGCTGCTGTAACCCTGTCTCTAATCTCTTGGTTTGTGATGTGGTCTTTGAATAAGATACCTAGGATCCTTCTAAAGCATCTCAATTCCATTGCTAGGATCCTCCTCTCTAGCTCTGCAGTCAGTGTCCAAGACTCACAGATATATAAAAATGTGGCCATCAGTCTGATTTTAGTGCCGGGGGCTAAGCCTTTGTCTTTCCATATTACTTTAAGGTTTGAAAGGACTGTGCTATTCAAGCCAGTAGTTCTGGTTTCATTTCTTCATCTGAGACAATAGCTCCGAGGTATTTAAAGCTGCTGACACTAGTCAGCTTTTCACCTCTGATACTGATGCCCCCTATAAAGACCTGTTGGCTGTTGGTCATAATTTGTTGTTGTTTTTTCAGCATTTTTTCATTACCTATAGATATGTTATAATTAGGAGGAAAGGAGGGCTTAAGGTCATTAAAACTAGGACGTATTAGTGTGACAGTGTGATTAATATCTCTTTTCAACAAAGCAGTAACTGTTTCATAAGTATGACATTCTATTTTTCACTGACAATCCCTTTAGTGTCAAATCTCTAACCAAAAGTCAGCAAGTTTCTTCAATATTTTAAGTTATACATCTTTGATTACATTCCAACATACACTCACCTTTTTCATGAGATAAAAGTTGAAGATTAGTTTTAGAAAGAAGTTAAAGATTAGTGTAAGTAAAGAAATTTAAAAAATCTGATGTTCCTGTTGTTGTCACTTAAACGAAAAATTTTACATTTCAGATCTGGCAATAGAATGTTTTGATAAAAGTCGAAAGGGCCAGTCACTCCTGCCTCTCAACTCTCTCGGTGGCTACAATGTTCTTTACTGCGGCTCCTCACCTTTCAGTGGCCAGCGCCAAGCCCGCAGTGTATCGCCGTTCAAGGATTCCCTGGACATCTGCCGTCCTACAGGTGCCAAATTGTTTAAGTTCCTCCAGGACGTCCACCGGGTCCACATCAAAGTGTTAATTAGCTGTACCTGGGCCATGATTGTTTTACCCTTTGCCTCCTATCTGGTCATGGCAGCTTTGAAGTTTAATTAGCAGATTAAAAACTTTGAATGTTCATGTATTCAAACCTCATGGCCATCAGATTACACAAAACAATTAGCAATATTCAAGCTGTCTGAAATAACAGCACTAAATACTTTTATCAAACTCTTCATACTCCAATTTTAAAAACTTAAGAATGTTTTTATTTATTTTTTTCTTGGATAGTTACAGGTCATACATATTTTCATGACTTTCTGACACTGTCTATGATTTTGTCCTTTAGCTCATCATCCAGTTTCTGGGATTTATTTTAATTTTTTATGGTCTTGTACAACTTGTATATTATATTTTTCTTACAAACTTCTAATGGTCACTAGTGTTACAATGTAAAACAAATGGAAAAGGGTACTCTCAATTGCAGGAGATTAGGTCATACATTGTCTTGTTATAAAAGGGTTTTATTTACTTTCTAACCTTGTTTGATTGGTTGTCTGAGAGAGTAGTTTTTGTCTTACCTGAATGATTCTAACTATGGGTTGCCTGAGAGGGTTGATATTATTTTATTTTTTTGCCTGAGAAGGTCTTTTTTTTTTGTTACCTGAGATTTTTTTTTTTGCCTGAAAAGGTCAATTTTTATTTTTTGTTGCCTGAGAGGGTTTTTTTTCCCTGAGAAGGTCTTTTTTTTTTTGTTGCCTGAGAGAGTTGATATTCTCTCTGTAGTGAGAATGTTGTTTGTTGCCTGAGAGAGTTGATATTCTCTCTGTAGTGAGAATGTTGTTTGTTGCCTGATTAACACACTTGAAGTTGTCATCCTCCTTTCTTAGGGCATGATCGTCACCTAATGCGGAAGAAACACAAGGACATGGAATCAATGGCACCAGCTTAATCCTCCCCCTCATTATGCTAGTACTCTCACCCCCCCCCCTGCCTCAGTTTCACTCTCAAAATTCTCATCATTTCCCATGATAGTGTAAGTGAAGATCGGTGTGAAGATGATTGCTCTGTCCTCGACTCAGTCAGTTTTAAGAACTTGAGAAAAAAAAAAAGTTTTTCCCTCAAGTGTACCACCACAACTATTCCCTACAAGGTGGGTTACAGTTGGTTTATGGGAACTCTTTCTTTACAGGCCAGTTGCGATGTTGGCCTTCTGTTCTTATGTTAACATTGATTTGATAAAATTGTTCCTTTATTGACCATAATTATGTGTGTTGTAATGTATATATGCCTATATGTATATATATTTACAGATGAAATAATCAATGTTTTCCTTGTGTTGATCTAAATCTAGCATCAGCTGATGACTTTTGTAAATAGAACAAAAATGTGGTCACTTTTACATCATTTCACTTTTATATTTTAACATTTTTATAGTTTAAGGCTATATAATTTAATATTCTTTCTATTGTGATCACTGGCTTGTGAAGCTAATATCCCATAATCATTTTTAGTTTTTTTTTGTAAGAAAAAAATATATTTATATATTTACTAGAATCCTATTAGGGGACAACTGCATAAGCTGATGCATTGTTTAAACATTAATTTGATGTTTCAGCTCCGTGTACTACCCTGCAAGTTTTCATTATGATTCTAATGATGTATTCTGTCATTACTTTATTTTCATATAACTAGATTCCTCTTTTTGTTAATTACAAATGGTTTTGAAGTTTCTACTAAATCAGTTTGTCATAAGAAAAAAATGACAAGTATTTTAATGGATATTAGCTTTATGAATGCCAAGATGCATCATTCGTTCATAATGACAAATAGAAATTGTTTTTTTTGGCTCTAGTTCTTTTGTTTCATGAATTCATTTATACAAAGAAGAATATAATAATTTATGTTTGTATTTTTGTTTTTTTAATATGGCAGCCAAATGCTAAGTTTTTATGGCAGATATATCAATAAATGTAAATATTATTTCCTTTGCATTTTACTAAATGTTTTGATAGCATTCTGTTCCATCAAGGGAGAAATAAAAACTTTTTTTTTTCCAAGGAAATGTGATTGATGAATCTTGCAGGGTGTACACGCTGATTTTATTTTAAATATTTCAGTTTTTCATTCCTTTTTTCTTGTTATGTTTTTTATGTCACTTTTTTTTTTATTTGACACATGTAAGGACATAAGTGTAGCTGATTTTATCTGGTTTGCCAATGTAATGTTTCACAGGATTAGAATTAGACTTAGGCCAGTTTTTATACTGAAGCTAATTATTTCTACATATATGTTTATCTGAGGATGTGTATCAAAAGAAATATTTTCCTGTTAAAGATAATCTTCTTCTTTAATAACCCTTAATATAATGCATGTGCTACCAAACCTAATGGATGGATGGCTACATGGTCAGCTATCTCAAATAGAGTGTCCCCTTCTCATGATACTACTTGATAATAACAGTATAGAGAAGATGACCGAGGAGGTGACAGTATAATCCTCACAGCGCAAACATTTTAATGAATAAGATATACATCACATGTTGTTATGCAGATACGGGCTATGACATAGTTATAATCTTCATTTCGGAAGGAGTCAGTTTTTACTTTGTAACACAGTGCGCGGAAACTCATTTATTTTGATAAACATTTAATTAGAATTTTAGATTTAGAAAGATTCAAGTTGCTTTTTCCTTTCTATACAAATACATCCTCTCAGAAAGTTATCACCAACATTTTCAAAAAGGAACAAAAATCTTAAAGCTTTCAATATGTCTTCACAGTTAGATATCCAACAAGTCAATACTTCCAGGGGACATAAGTCATGTTTTTAAACAGCACTTAAAGACGTTCGCAGTATTTCTGTGCCAATTTAAGATTTCTTTTGAGCATTTTTATTTCATTTGATTTTCTTTTATTAGAAATGAATGTTCTAGTTTGGAAATGTTCAATCTTCACATTTGTTTTGTTTTTTTGACATCTGTTGATAAATGTTCAAAGTTGCCATGTTCTAGTTAGAAATATTTAAAGCAAGAAATATAAGGGGTGTGAAAATTCCGTATTGGCCTTATTGTACATTACTATATCCATGCTTTAATAGTTTATAGACATAGTTTTTTTTTACCTTTTAATCTATTTTATTTCATTTGTAAATTTTGCGCATAATTATAATTAAATTTTTTCATAATTATGACATTTTACTTTGTTATACATGGGTAGGAAAGCTACAGCATTTTTAGATCATTCACTGTTGTTTAGCTGGACAATTCTGTTTTCATCTTGTGGTTCTAATGTCACTTTTGTTTTTTCACTTTGCCAGGAACATCACCAGTGCCAGGTCAGAGGAAACCATCTCCTCCACGTAGTGTAGCCAAAGGTGGGAACAATAACAGCCCATACAACAGCAGTAAGTGAATAACTTGATAAGTTTACTATGTCTCTGGTCGGATTTCAGCATAAGTCTGCTTGGTAGCGTAAGCCAGTTGCTTTCCATTTTTTTTTATTCAATAAGCTATTTCTTTTTTGAAGTAATCTCTGTATTGTATAAGATAAGATAAGAATTAAATGTTAGTATATATAAATGTGAGGCATAGAGGCTGAGCGGTAAAGCGCTTGGATTCTGAACTGAAGTCCTGGGCTCAAATCCTGAAGACTGGGGTTTTTTAACTTTGGGATCTTTAGGCGCCTGAGTCCACACAGCTCTAATGGGTACCTGACATTAAAAAGAAACTCAATGCAGTTACTAATTAAAGTGATCTAGACCTCCTGTCTTTTTTTTTTTTTTTTGGATTTGACAATTTTTTTAAAGTTCCTTTAAAAAAGAAGATTTTTACATTCCAGCCTAAACCTCCTGCAGAACCGCAGAGGACAATGGTGGTCAGGGCTCAAATCTGAAAACACGGTGTATAAAGCTTTACCCCTGTATTCTAAATTCAATTATCACTTCAAAATGAAGCTTGAGTATTCCAATAAAGTTTTTGTGTTTGCGGGAAAAAAAAAACTCACATAATTTGATATGTAAGGGACATTTTTTTTAAAATGTTGTGTGGATGACCTCTTTACTCCCACCCCACCCCCATTCTCCCCCATGAAATTGAATATCCCCCTCTGTTATTTGAGTACTGTTTGTAATCAAAAGGTGGAAATGACTAATCTATATAATATATGGCCAGTCTCTGACAACTTGCTTCAGCTCACTTACCTATACAGTAATCTCCAATATATAAGCAATCAGGGTACAGTAAATACATTATTATGAAAGTATGTAAAATAGAGTATCCCCTTCTTCTTAATACTACTTGATAGTAACAGACTAACAGTACAAACAAGGTTATCAGAGGAGGTGACAGTATAATCCTCACAGCACAAAATCTTAATGATTAAGATATACATCACATGTTCTGATGCAGCTTGCTGGCTATCTAATCACTGCTTTCCTTCCAAACCAAGGGATCACAAATTGACATGCTAGTAAATACTGGGATTTTTAGCTTCACAAATTTTAAAATGTGCATGATAATAGATGTGCTAAAATGATTATAGCTGTGCTAGAATAATGATAATAGCTGTGCTAAAATGATAATAGATGTACTAAAATGATAATAGATGTGCTAAAATAGTAATAATAGCTGTGCTAAATGATAATAGCTTTGCTAAAATGATGTTAGATTTGCTGAAATAATGTTAATATGCTAAAATGATAATAGATGTACTAAAATGATAATATGTGCTAAAATTATAATATATGTGCTGAAATGACAATGTGCTAAAAAAATGGTAATGTGCTAAAATTATGATAATGTGCTAAAAAAAGAAAACAGATGTGCTAAAATGATAATATATGTTTAAAGTAAAGGTGGTTGATAATTTAGCTCTAAATGCGTCAATGACTTCAAGGTCTAAACTTTCTATACTTTCCATATTTTTGTTTTCCTCATAGCTTTAAACCCAAAACCTGAGAAAAAAAGCAGCACCCTCCCCACCATCAACATCGGTGCCAATGTCAGCAGTGTTCCAGCCAGACCTGGCCTGGTAGGAGGAGCCTACCACAGCACCTCTAAGAAGCAGCAAAGTTTGCCCCAACAGCAGATCTCTCGTGTCTCTCTAGTCAGCATTGTCTCGGGAGAAGAGAACAAGATCCGAATGACCCATGCCAATGTCAGCTCCAGTGAGAGCAAAGAAGATGTTTACAATAGGGGAAGTTAACTCTGCAATACAAACAGGTAGAAATTAAATTTGCTTGGGTGGTAGTACTATTTAATATCTTATTCATGTATTATCCACATTCTCATCTGCCAATATGCTCATCTTCGATCACGGAAGAGGAGCTATACAATGTATTATCCACATTCTCATCTGCCAATATGTTCATCTTCGATCACGGAAGAGGAGCTATACAATGTATTATCCACATTCTCATCTGCCAATATGCTCATCTTCGATCACGGAAGAGGAGCTATACAATGTATTATCCACATTCTCATCTGCCAATATGTTCATCTTTGATCACAAAGGAGGAGCTATACAATGTATTATCCACATTCTCATCTGCCAATATGCTCATCTTCGATCACGAAGGAGGAGCTATACAATGTATTATCCAACACTTTGTCACCTGTGCATCTATACCATTATCTTAATGAAGTGATGACTCCCTGTGTCTCTCAGAAATCTTTGCACTCCATGGACTCAGCCTTTAAGTTTTCCTGTGCTTTTTCTCTTTCCAAAATTTGTATCCAGAAAACTATAGATCTCAAGGTCAGAAATGGGAACCATATTGTTATAACTCTGCCATGTGCACCGCCATCTAAGCTATTGCAGAAGGTGGGCACTGTTATAGACTAGACTAAAAAGGATGTCAACATTAGGAAGAAGAGAACGATTCCCACCCAAGTCTGGAGCCAATAGGAAGAGACTGTGCTAGAGGCAGATGTTGTTTTGTGTACTTGTGATGTCCCTGTAAATAAACATGGTTGCCTTGTTGAGTTGTCTCCCTTTAGTTATTACAATATGTTATTGAATATATGGTACATGGACCAAAGGTTGGAACTTAGAAATCTCCAGAGGATGACAAACCTGTTCAAACCATTTTAGATAATTTCATGCTTTATGTCTGTTATGTTCTCAAGTGCCTTGAACCTACATTTTTTTGTTTAATGGAAAACTTATTAATAGAATTCCCCTCACCTGTCCTTTAGTCTGTGGGACTGTTGCAGCACCACTCATGGTCTGTTAATAGTCAATATAACAGTCTCACCCAAGAATTCTATTATTGTCTTATTACCTCCACCCTTAACACACAAACTAATAGTTATACTAGATACCTACATTTCATTTGTTTTTTAAAACTTTTTACACACAAAAAGCATATTTTCAATCAATGTCAGCTCTATAGGTTGACCAAAAAAAAATATTTATTTTTATACAGTGCCTAGAAATGCAAGAAATGTAAAACAAGAATTTGAATAGTTGCAAATGGAAGAACGCATTTTTTTTTTTTTTGGTTCTCAAAACATATAAAATATATTTGATCCAAATCAGAATAAAAATTGGTGAGTTAGTTCTTCTAGGCACACCTGAAGTAAAATAATTTTTTTTAATTTACCGTTTTGATAGGTGAGTCAGTCAGTCAGGTTCCTTAGATGTAATTTAAGATTTGTTGTTTTGTTTTGGAGATCAAAAGTTGTATCTCACCACAGCATCAACATTAAGAATGACATTAAGTGCACACACATTTGTGTTTTTAAATTCTGATTCAACTTCTTTAGTAAATACTGCTTGAAGTCTATGTTTTATATCATTACAGAGAGTGGAGAGAGAGAGAACGAAAGTCATCACCTTCTCTGAAGAAACTGCTGAGTTCTATTTGAGTCCAGCATGAATGTCAACATTGTCCTGTTCTCATCAATGTTGTCCTGTCACTTTATGAACAGTAAACCAATCAGATTTGGCTACTGTGAGAAAAAAAAAATGAATTGAGAAAAACCCAAAAATATGTCATTCTTCTTTGGGACAAATGTTTGGTTTCTATTTCGGCACATTTTTTTTAAATATTTGTCATCTTAAAAAACTGGAATATGTTGGGACAATGTCTGTGTTTAGCCCATTACCTTGAATCTCTTGTTATGTCTGTTTGAAACAATGTCCAAGAACTCTTTTTGTTTATCAACTCAGTTATCCGCTCCTGCTTGAGGGCACAATGAATGCTAGGACTGGCCTACTTGTTATGTCGCTTAGGTATAATTTATATCTTAGACATTTTTGTTCTGTAGAGTTTCCACTGAACAGTATTAGTTGTATTTTTAAGCATCTAGTTCTAATGGTAAATATTTTAATCCAAAATTTTTTTTTTAGTGATAATCAAACTGTTAAGTCAGCGAATAGAAACTTTTGATTCTCAATAGAAGAGAAATAAATGTTATTTACATAAGTTTGTTTTACAGACTTTAAAATTTGTACTGCTTACTATAAAGGTTTACTTTAGCTCTTTTACACCAATGTATGATTTATAGTGTTAATCATTGGCACTATCTTAGCTCATATATATATATATATATATATATATATACAAGCTGATGTACACTTTAATCAGTGTAGCACTTGTCTGTATACAGTAGGCAGTGTATATTTCCCAGCATGCATCCTGTTAGTGGCCATATTTATTTACCTAAAATTATGTGATTAACATCATTTTTTAATGTATTTATGTCTGCAATTTTGATATGTATTTTATAACAATTTTTATACATATTTCTTATACCCCATTGGCCTTGACCTTTTACATTAAGGATGTATTAAATGAACTTTAAAAAAATAAATTTTATGTTATTATGTTAATGTATATATTAATGTTTAAGTTTTGTTTTGTTGTTGTTTTATTGTTGTTGTTTTTTAAGTTCAATTAGTTTGCCTTTTTTTTTACTGTTTGACAACTTGAATTTGAATTATGTTAGTCAATTATTGCTTTCTAAGTTTGACTGTTATGTGTGTTAACAGGTGTACTGCGAGTGAATTGGTTGAACTCAATCAAATCATATAATTAGTATGAAAGTAGTACGCCCTCTATTTATTAGCATGTTCAAAGTGTTCATGAACTTAGGTTTTTAATGTAAAAGTAAAGTACTTTCAGACCTTGTGATGAATGGAGCCAGTAGTGTGAAGATCTTCTGTTTCTTTGGACCAAGGTTAATAAATGGTGTTTTTGAGTTCAGCAAAATGACCATTTTGACTTAACGTTCCTATTGTCTCAGCTTTAATTTGATCATTACTGTTGGGTTTGCGAAACTACATACAGTTTTCCTTTGTTGACTTGTGAAACCACTTCAAGTTTTCCTTTGGTTGACCTGTGAAACCACTTCAAGTTTTCCTTTGGTTGACCTGTGAAACCACTTCAAGTTTTCCTTTGGTTGACCTGTGAAACCACTTCAAGTTTTCTTTTGGTTGACCTGTGAAACCACTTCAAGTTTTCCTTTGGTTGACCTGTGAAACCACTTCAAGTTTTCCTTTGGTTGACCTGTGAAACCACTTCAAGTTTTCTTTTGGTTGACCTGTGAAACCACTTCAAGTTTTCCTTTGGTTGACCTGTGAAACCACTTCAAGTTTTCCTTTGGTTGACCTGTGAAATCACTTCAAGTTTTGGTTGACCTGTGAAATCACTTCAAGTTTTGGTTGACATGTGTAATCACTTCAAGTTTTAGTTGACCTGTGCAATCACTTCAAGTTTTGGTTGACCTGTGCAATCACTTCAAGTTTTGGTTGACCTGTGAAATCACTTCAAGTTTTGGTTGACCTGTGAAATCACTTCAAGTTTTGGTTGACCTGTGAAATCACATCAAGTTTTGGTTGACCTGTGAAATCACTTCAAGTTTTGGCTGACCTGTGAAATCACTTCAAGTTTTGGTTGACCTGTGAAATCACTTCAAGTTTTGGTTGACCTGTGAAATCACTTCAAGTTTTGGTTGACCTGTGCAATCACTTCAAGTTTTGGTTGACCTGTGCAATCACTTCAAGTTTTGGTTGACCTGTGAAATCACTTCAAGTTTTGGTTGACCTGTGAAATCACTTCAAGTTTTAGTTGACCTGTGAAATCACATCAAGTTTTGGTTGACCTGTGAAATCACTTCAAGTTTTGGCTGACCTGTGAAATCACTTCAAGTTTTGGTTGACCTGTGAAATCACTTCAAGTTTTGGTTGACCTGTGAAATCACTTCAAGTTTTGGTTGACCTGTGAAATCACTTCAAGTTTTGGTTGACCTGTGAAATCACTTCAAGTTTTGGTTGACCTGTGAAATCACTTCAAGTTTTGGTTGACCTGTGAAATCACTTCAAGTTTTGGTTGACCTGTGAAATCACTTCAAGTTTTGGTTGACCTGTGAAATCACTTCAAGTTTTGGTTGACCTGTGAAATCACTTCAAGTATTGGTTGACCTGTGCAATCACTTACAGTTTGTACAAATCTAATTGTTACTTCTTTTACCTCCTAGTCCAATGGACAGATTAAGTCTTCTCTGAGGACTTTGATTTATGAGAAATTGAGTTAATATAAATGATTTTTTAATGAGAAATTGAGTTAATATAAATGATTTTTTAATGAGAAATTGAGTTAATATAAATGATTTTTTAATGAGAAATTGAGTTAATATAAATGATTTTTTAATGAGAAATTGAGTTAATATAAATGATTTTTTAATGAGAAATTGAGTTTATATAAATGATTTTTTAATGAGAAATTGAGTTAATATAAATTCACATGACTCTTTTCTTTAGTTCAATTGATAATACTATAAATACATATTTTAGAGATCTGATTTTTGGAATAATGATGAAAATTAATTAATATAAATGGCTATGACGATAATGGAAGTCAATCACTGAAAGACAAACTACATTGACTTTGTTAGGCCTTACAATTTTCATCAAACGGTTCTGATTTAATCTGTAAGTAAGAAATGTGCTTATTGTGCATTTAAGAATGAATTATTCTTTTACTATCAAAATGAGTGTAATGGCT
This sequence comes from Biomphalaria sudanica, assembly GCA_036873155.1. Taxonomy (NCBI): domain Eukaryota; kingdom Metazoa; phylum Mollusca; class Gastropoda; family Planorbidae; genus Biomphalaria; species Biomphalaria sudanica. Next base: position 861,081 of record JAZGLO010000453.1, on the reverse strand, counting down.
AAATGACAGGAATTTTAATGCCAAATGAAGGTCTTGAGTTGGGATTTGTTAGAGGCTATTCATTTCAGGATTTTTTTAGATTTATTACAACTGAATGCAACTATTTTGAATGACACATTTGTGTTTCTTTTTGATGCTTGTTATTTCTTGGACTTAACAACTGTTGCTTCTTTTTCAATGCTTTGTTACTCAGTCACTTTTATTAGCACTTAAGCTTAGCACAATCTATAGCACCTAATCTTAGCACAATCTCTTGACATTGAAAAATTAGGTTTTAGCCTATTTGTATTGCACACTCAGTCAAGAGGTGTGGTGGATGATTGTTAAGGCGCTTGGCTTCTGAACCAGGGTGGCTTAAGTTTGAAGACTGGGATCTTTAGGGGCCCCTCTGAGTCCACCCAGCTCTTATGTTGGGTAAAAGTAAAGACAGTTAGTCAGTGTGCTGGCCACATGACACCCTTGCAAAATGAAGGTCACAGACACAGATGACCTTTACATCATCTAACCCATAGATCCCAAGGTCTGATTGGAAAATTTTACAATAGAGACCTGCACTCTCACTCTAATGGACCTTAGAATTTAAGCTAGTTTAAACGATGTTTAAAAAGGTTGCAAGTGTTATGAATATTTATGTCTGATGACCAACTTTTCTTGAGTAAGGATGTGTTGAGAAGGAATATTATCACCTACCCCCCTGTTCTGTGAAACTTTTAAACTTTGTTCAACTTCCTATACAGCTAAAGACCTATCCTATCCATAATATTCACTTCCCATTATTTCTTTGACATGCTTCTCTTTTTCATATTTCTGGTTTTGTCGCTTGTAGGGGAGCCTCTGCAGAGCCTTAACTCTTTCTCTCCCTAATTATTTTCCACGTTCCAACAGAATTATTCATTTTTATTTGGTATACAATTAAAGGAAAATGCACACCCTTTTAAGATAATTTAATTGATGTTTATAAAATGAAATATAAAAGTTTATTTTGGATAGTGAAACTTCGAAGTTAAAAAGTTGTACATATTGACTGTGGACAAGTCTCCCTTAAAACTATATCTCGACAATATTTTATGATCCAAATTAAATAAAAAGTATTTTTTTTATAATAGTTATTTATATTTTCACAAAATTAATTATATAACATATATAAAACTAATTGTCTTGAGGTCACTATCCCATGTCACACTTAGACTTACTTAAGACTTAGGTCCTCCCGCGCTGTTCGGCGCATTGGGCAGCAAACTGTCTCCATAAAGATCTGTTGTTGGCAATGTCTGAAGCCTCCTCCCACCTGGTGTCCACTGTTCTGAGGTCCTCCATGAAGGTGTGGCGCCAAGTATTATTTGGCCCCATGTCATACCCCCTATACATATTAATATAGAAAAATAGAGCCTTTTTTAGCCCGAACTCTTTAAAAAACATAGTTTCTTTTGTAAAAACACCATCAAAATTTTAAAAATTCATATTTTTTCCAAAGTGAAACTACTCAGGATTTATTTGTAAGCAATTGATGCATTTTGTAAGGAAAGATAACAGAATAACTGACTTTTTAAGCATAGATGATAATATTATTGATTAGGCTGTATAATGGGATAAAATCAACGATGATATCAAGCGGTTCTTATATGGCCCAGTCAATTTTTTATTCTGGTGCAAACAGACATTTTCAAAGTATTTTGAGAACTAATGCCTTGTAACTCCCTAAGCTTTCCTTCTAGCTTGCTTGACCATTTCCATTGAATGTTTTTCTTTTAAGCATTAAGGAAATGAAGTCAGTGTAATATATATATATATATATATATATATATATATATATATATATATATATATATATATATATATATATATATATATACATATATGAATTTATTTTGTGAAGCACAGTATTTGAGCTTTTATTGACCTGATACTACAACAGTGCTATAGAATTTGTATTGTTTTGTTCTTGTGACTGATAACAGTATTGAATAGCTTTGTGATCTGCCAATTCATTGATTTTTATGTATTTTTACATCAGTCTAGTAGCATTCGTTTAACAAGTGATTGTGTTTAAACTTTGGCCCTATTGTCAGTAACAATTTATTATATGCATTCCGTCCATAGAACTATTATTGATTATTTATTAAAGTGACATTGGCGTTCATTGTTTTGAAAAAAAATTTTTTTTATGTCATCAGCATTTTTTTAGTGTTGATATCTTTGTGAGTATTTGTGTGTTCGATATTTAATTTATTGAATTCTGTAATATTTAAAATATTATGTGCATATATATATATATATATATATATATATATATATATATATATATATATATATATATATATATATATATATATATGCAGGTTTGATTTTGGTCCATACTGAGTCCATACATGGTATTTTATTTCCCCCAGTACACACCATATCTGAAGGCATTCCACTATCTGCCACCTGGGTAGGCGCTCGATGGAAGCTAAAAAAAAACTCCCCACAAGAAAACATATTTATCTACTTATTAAGAATGCAAATGCTTTAATATTTAATGTTATTGAAGGCACAAACTGTTCCATTTTATTGTAGATAGAAATATAATTGAAATTTACAATATGTTGTCATATTAGGCATTATTTTGGGGGGAAAAAAATTAAAAGTCTCAAGCCAAGTTCAATGGTATACAAGTTTCACAAGAGGATACATTTATTTGGAAAAAATAAAATACAATGTCTGTAGGTAACATGTGTATGGAAGAAAATTTTTTATCAAATAATGAATTCACTATTTATTTATTTAGGCTTAACATTACAAGGTGGCAAAAGAAAATATGTTGCTAATATTTTTTTTTCCTTTCTGATGTATAAGAGCTACGAATTGTTGCCAAAGAAAGACATTTTGATGAACCATTCAAATGAACATCTGCACATAGAAAAAAGTTGGTCTAGATCTCTATTTTGTTGTTGGCAATTTTTTGTGAGTAGATAACAAAAAGTGGGAAAATAATTTTGTCATGTTTTCAATTGAAAAAAAACAAACTAGGCTACATTTTAAATCATAACCCTAAATTTCTTACACTAAGAGTAGTTAACATATCCTAAAGTCCTAATACTTGTAAACAATGCCATTAATAAAAAAATAAAAAAAACTTACTGCTGCAGAAGTGAACAACTGTATAAAAAATACAATATACATAAATATATGAAAATGTGCTTTTTACATTAGTCCAGCAGGGTTTCATTTATATAAAGTTTTTTAGACATTTATTCTTACAAATGACCTATTGATAGTAAAAGCAAAAAAAAAAAAAGAAACAATACAGTGGTCAATCTGTTCAAAATATATTTTAAATTCCATGTCTTCTATCCAGAAACCTAGATACTTTTTTTCTTTTCTAATGTTTAAGCTTCTATCTCATTGTATTTGATGTCTTTTATCTGTAACAAACTCACTTTATGTGTTCTAAACCTATCACAAGAGCTCTCCATCCACTTAACTGAGGGAGAATAAAAATTGCATTAACTGCCATGACAAATGGAAAGAAAGCACAACACATTACAATACAACACATTACAACTAATGCTCAAAACACAATTTTTATGATGCCCTCTCTAGAAAGAGCTGGGTTTTTTTTCTTTACCAACCTATGGGGCTATAATGAAGCATACAGTTGACAGTCTGACAGTTACAGGATTGGGAGTTGAGTTTTGAGTTTAGGCACATCTGCACAATTTTGGCCATGTCGTGCCCGTAATCCTTTAAGGACTACTCTGTCTCTACATAACAAGGGCTAAATTCTATACAGTTAAATCATTAAAATCAAGGTTTATTCACAGTTACAATAGTAAGGGTAGTAAAAATGTAATAATTTGGTAAAAATCTTATGTAAATATTATATGTTCAATTTCAAAAATCAGATCTTTGTAGACAACCCCATCTCCCGGACAAAGCCCAGTACCTTCCCAGGGTCGACATTGTCGAATAGTGTTTTCAAGGTGTGTGTTCTAAAATATTTCTCCCTGGTATCTGGGACAATCAATGAGGATATGTTCCACGGTGAGGCGAGAGTCACAGTACTCACAAAGTGGGGGCTTCTCTCTCTTCAGCACAAAAGAGTACGTGATGTAGGTGTGGCCAATCCTAAGTCTGGACATGGTCGTGCTCCCACACCTAGTCATACCCTTAGATGTGGGCCAGGATTGGGAGAGTGTCGGATTACCAAAAATGTTGGATAACAAAATGTTAGCTGTACCTCAAAGTATTCTAATTACAATGTCATAAGATATTGTCTTAGACGCTTAAGGTTAAAATAAAATTTACCAACTAGGGGATATTCACTCGATTGCATGGGTTTTCATTTTCATGTCACCTTCAATAGATTTCGCAATGTTTTAGTTTCTCCTCATTTTTCTTGTTGTAAATGGTCACAGGATGCCATCAATCCAAGAAATAACAATGGGAGTTTCATTATGGTCATAACTTTTAACCTTAACGCTATTTCCAGTTTGAAAAATCGTTAGCATTTCCTACAGCAAAGAATGGAAACTAGAAATAAAAAGCTTTAAAAAATAAAACAATATGTCTAGTTTCAAAAAAATTTTGACATTTAATACCTTTACAATATTAAAAAGCCTAAAAATGACTCAATTCCCTGGGTGGGGGTTTTGTACTAGGGGTTTCATTGTAAAAAATTCCCAGAAATAAAATTAGAAAGAGATAGACATCCTGTTTTCACTCACGCTCTCTTTCTCAACAAGACAAGGAAAGTTAAAGAAACTGCTGCTAGAGTCCAATGCAGTAGTGTAGTGTTAATTGACACCACATCCTACCACAGTAAAGTCGATTGGGTTAATCATTTTTTGGAAGAGACAATGTTTTAGGCTTATGTTTGACAATTTTGCTTGCCATCGTGTGCAAGACGTAACAAAAATTCCAACACTAAAAAAAATAAAGCAGGTAAACTGTCAAGTAGTAATCACAGCAAGATTCTTAAGGAAGTTTCACCATATAACACAGAATCAATGGATGAACAGAGGCGAGACACGCATGTCGCAACATACATGTGCAGCTGATGTGTACAGATAACTGAATGTGTTGGATTAAAAGTGGCAGACTATCAGAAGTCAACTGTAGAAATAAACAAACAGCAAATTTTAATGAAGCAATTGGTCTCAGTATTAAATTACATAGCAATATGTCTATATATTGTTCTAAAAAGTATATTCTCCAATGACACCAGACAAAGATGAGGACAATGGAGATGAAAATCATTATTGTAAAGATAACAAGGAGGTAACCAAAAGAGTATAAGCGGTTGATAAAAAAAAATATATTCAAATAAAACTGAAGCTAACAATATATTTAAACTAACATATGTACATTGTGCTGTTCAGAAAAAAAAATTAAACATAATCAGAGAATGGAATAAAAATAGTTCCTTCAACTTTATAAAAAGTATCCTTGAAAATGCAAGTAAATAATGCACTTATACAATGGAATGATGTCTAAAAGATTACAACTTCAGAACTTTCTGGGGGAAAAAAATATCTTTAATTACAATATTTTTTTACAAGAATCCAGGTAGCAATGAATTCAATTAAAATCTACCCATCAGCTACCTCAATAAGCTAAGTATAGCCTACATAAGCACAAGTATGAACTTTTTAAACACAATAATTATAATAACCTGAGTTGTTCAAATGGTTTGCATTGATGGGTTTTTCTAGAGTTTTTCTATTCATTAAGGCATGATTCAGTTGAAGCAATTGTAGCTCAAAGCAAAAAAAAACATTATATCTCTCTGCTGCATGCATTACATTGAAGGATCAACATCTTTAAACAAATTTTTGACAAATTAATTTTACCAATAGACCCACAAGCCATGTAAGGGACATTATCATCTCCTTTTTTGAAGTAATGTCTGATAAGATGTAATGTAAGATAAGATAAGACATAACTGTATCATTATTATGCAAGAGTGTTATACTAACTACCACAACCCTCATGTCTGATAAGATGTAATGTAAGATAAGATAAGACATAACTGTATCATTATTATGCAAGAGTGTTATACTAACTACCACAACCCTCAGAGGAGAACTAGATAACTGCATTATCAGTGCATTTAACTCACTGAGTATGAGTTCATTATCCTAGTGTTAAATTTTAAAATAAATATTCTGCTTATGTATAAGAATTCATATTACCCAATCTGTCTAAAAAAATATATTCTACATAGCTCTATCATTCACACACAAGTATATGCATTTACAAGCAGAAGAGACATGACAAAACACAGTCACAAAAAAATGCTTTTTAAAAAACCTATGAAAATGCTGTTATCAAATGCATAAATATTCAATAAATTGTTCCCATTAACAATGTAGACTGTAGTCAAATATTAAAACTAAAACAACAATCTTCAAACAAGACCACGCTTCATATAGTAACAATACATAATGCTGGTATTTGAATGCATGCAAACACATTGTGTGGGCATCTACTTCTCTCAATAAGAACAAATTATATTTAAAGATTCTATTTTAACAATGTGATAACCTTCATGAATACAAATCTACTAAAGATACAAGAAGAAAGGAAAGTCATACAGCTACAACAACTGCAGCTTCTTGATCGCTTTATACTGGTCTGGGATTTCCTTCAAAGCATGAAGTGCAAATGATTCGTTGGGGTTGGGCCCTTTAGTCACGCTAGTGTACTCAACAAAGTGGAAGTTATCAAAGTTTCTCTTGGGCAGTTTGTCATCAAATTCCTGGGGGAACAAATATTGTCACATCAGTAAAAAGTTTAACTAACCCTAAAATATAAGTTTTATGCATACAGTGTCATATAGCATCTATTACCATGATGTTTGCTATATCTTTTAAGCTTTAATGAGTTTTAACATTTGTTCAGCACTGGGGTAGCTAGGAAGAGGTTTCCATACTGCCTTTTCAAAAACAATTTTTTGTTAAAGTTGCTTGAGTCTGAATTCAAGCTTCCACAATGGAAGGCAGACTTGTTAGCCACTGAGCTATCTAAGTGTTTATAAAAATAGAAGGTTTTATAGTCTATTGTTTGTTTGAAATTTTTTAGTAAACAACCTAATTCTCTACACAAGGTTATCTCCCCTTAGCCTAGTAGGCCCTACTTTCTGTATATAAAAGAGAAAATAATTAATTACGACTAATTGATTAGATTTTTTTTTTTTATTTTCTTCGACAATAAATAATTGTGCAAAGTTTCAATTTGATCCGAGCTTGGGAAGAGTGAGAAATAATGTTAACAAGATTACACCCAATCAGACAGAGTGAGTTAATATAACGTTTGTAAAAAAAAAAAGATAACCACAATAAAACAAAAATAATAAGATCTATCTTAGATCAACAAATAATTCATTATTCACAAAAAAAGACATTTGGCTTTAAATAAAGAAGACAATTACTATAAATTATGTATCATATTTACTTAAGAAACAATATTTGTTTGTACCTGCATTGTATCCCATGGGCCATCTCCAACTCCTACAGTAATAATAGACAATGGATAGTTCGATGCTTCAACAATGGCTTGAGTTGTGGCCCTTTCATTGGTTACTTGACCATCAGCCACAATTACCAAGATATGATACTTTTTAGGAATATAAAAAGACTGTTTTTCATAATTTTTTCCAAATGAATAATTTCACTACGTATTTGCTTGTGTCTGTGTGTCAAATAATTTTTTTTTAGTCATTAAATCCTTTAGGCTCATACCTTTTTTAAAAACCAGCTCAATTATTTAAGCTAAAAAAATAAAATATCGGCATATTAAATTTAGACCATACAAAATTTTAAAATCTAAATTGACACTATATGTATGACCTTTCACAAGCTAAGAAACATATACCAAACTGAAAGTTACAAAATTTGTGTACAGATTACAATTAGAAGTCCTTGTTAATCAGAAATAGAGATATACTAATGTTTTTTTTTCTTCATTTAATTGTTTTTAAGTTGTTACTTTAAATTTTTTTGTATTCAAAAAAGTTTTAAAGTTGTTGTTTTGGAAAAAATGTAAATTTTGTTAGCCACCATATAGGCTTGGAAAATAAGTTTCTACTTTCTACAATGTTGGTCTGCAAGGGATAAATTTTAGAGAAAAAAACACAAATAAAGACTATAAAATAATGAAATCTAATGATTGTAAAATATAGTTTAACAGTTGTCATATTATTGTTCCGTTTATTTTAGTGAAAAAGAAACAATAATAAAGAGCACAAGATGCAATAAATAGAAACACAGGATGGCATGTCATAAAAAACTGGCAACACTTACAGAGTTTGTAGCTTTGACAATTTCAATGGCCTGATTTATCAGAGGCGCAAAGTTGGTTGGTCCTCCAAGGCGTACTTTTGGTGTCAGCTGATTGTAAATCTCCAAGACTTCTTTAAACCCAGATGGGATGCCCTGGAATGAACAATGGGATATTTAAGTTAGACTGAAAAGTTTAAAAACATATGATGTTTTTATGTTATAAAAACATTTACTGATAATGTTAATTAGTTGTTTTTTTTTATCACTACATTTTCTTTTTTTTTTTAACATTTGTGATTGAGTTTACAATTTGCATTACAATGACGGCATATTTAAATATATAGTGATTGTTTGGCATATATGTAGCCCACAGTCAGCACTTTGATCATTATTGGTCTAACTTGTTTATAATTGTAAGCATTGTCTAAAGCATTCTAAAAATTCATCTTTTAACTAAGTGACTGTTTCATCAAAATTTTACGCTAAGAAAACTTTCAACTAAGAATTGTTTTGCAACATATAATTTTAAAAGTTAATAAAAGTGATTATTTTTCTAAATTGTTGCAGAAAGACCTAAACATTATTTATTTGGCATTCTAGGACTACTGCCTTTCAAGAGGGTAAAAAAAAAGAATACAGAGAAGATATGTAGAGATAAAAGTTGATTAAATTGACAAAATGTCTTTTTAAATAAGGTAAATTTATAAGTGTATAAAAAATAATATTCGGAAAGTGATTGTGATATTTAGTAATTTGTGTAAATATAAATATAAATTGCTAAAGCTATATTCAAGCATGTTGTTATTATAGAGCCCATAATGAACAAGTTATCGCTTTGTTTAAGTGATATTGGCTATTAAAAAAAAAGGTTATGAAATAATAGATGCTCAGACGATGGCATTGCTATCCACTGTGCAAAGTGGAATAGCTCAAAATAGCTTGATACTTGATCTGTTGAGTGACATACATCTGTCTTGAGTTGAAACACAGAGCGATCTTTAGTGTATGCATCACCAAAGCCAAACGCTGGGATGGCCCCATCACTGTCAAAAGGTTCAAGTGTCTCTCCAAGAGTGGCGATGACCTAATAAGCAAAAAGTGTTTTACAATTACAAGTTTAATAATAAATTTTACATTTTAACATATAATATATGTGAAGATTATTTGGAGGCCCAGTGGCTGAGTGGTAAAGTGCTTGGCTTACAAACTGGGGTACTATAATTCGAATCCTGGTGAAGACTGGGATTTTAAATTTTGGGCTCTTTGGGCACATCTGAGTCTACGCAGCTCTAACGGGTTTTTGACATTAGTTGGGGAAAAGTAAAGGCAGTTGGTCATTGTGCACGGCCACAGAAATAGATGACATTTACAGCATCTGCCCTATACATTGCAAGGTCTGAAAGGAGATTATTTAGGAAAGCCTGTCAGTTATGTGATAAGGACTTATTTTTTTATCAATGCTGTCAAACTAAGAAACTATGGCAAGTGACTTTAAAATATCTTTGGTCCTGCTAGCATTTTTTTTTTTAATAGTTACTGGCTCTCTTTGCTAAAAACAAAATTTTTTAAAAACAATATGTTTGAAAAACAATCTAAGTAATATCTTTGTTCCCTTCTGCATCACTGTTGCTCTTTCTACTTCCTACACTAGAGTTTCATTATACATTTGCCTGCCTCTGAGGCAAGATAAATATTATTTTCATGTGAACTTGTATATCTATGTCATAACCTAACTGGTTTATTGAAACAGATAATCACAAATAAAAATCCAAGAAATACTTACACTTTGATAGGGATTCAAGATCTTGTCACTTATTTCATGCAGACATTTTCCCCCAAATGTCTTCTTTCCTTGCATATAGTTTGATCCAGTATAATCTATCCCTTTAAAAAAAAGAAAATATAAATAAGCTTAGAGCTCTATAAGCCAGTGTGTATCTTTTGGCTGCTACATTTACCTATTGCATTTTTTTACAATACCTCTATTCAACTCATAACTTCATGGAACCTAGAACCTTATGGTGGGTGGAACCTAGAACCTTATGGTGGGTGGAACCTGTACATGGATCTAAAAAATGGCTCTAATGATTTTCCTAGAAATTCAAGGCAGCATCTGCACCATTACTTTCTATTACATCTTTTAAACTTCTTCAACTTCTTGCAAAAAGGTGTGATGTTATCGAATATTACACATGGAAATCTAAATATAGTAAATGGGTCCATAATCTAGTTTTCAGATCTATATCTAGATTTTAGTGAATCTAGATTCTAAGATATAAATAAATAGATCTAGATGATCATTCATGTGTATGAGGTAAAAAAACACGCTTTCATACCAGTATACTTTATTGCCAAGCAGAAAAACGATCTTGCACAGGAATACAAAACTAAATGTGTTCAAAAATAGAAAAATGGGTGGCACACCATAATACCGCAGTATTTTTATAATAACAATCAAAATAAAGCTGCATTAATAAAAATATGGTGAAATGTCCGATATTGTATACAGAAGGGAGTGTTCGATATGGCAGCATAAATTTACTCTAACTCTAATAAATTGTAGATCTATAGAAATATTAATTTTATAGTTAATTTAAATTTTAAATATGTGTATTACATATTAATAATTATGATTGGGTAATTTCTACATTTGGCTTACGCCTTATGACAGATACATATATTACATATAGATCTACCTTACCAATGGCCTATAATAATAATTTTTCTTATAGTAATCTAGTACTTATGAGTGATTAACTTTACTTAATCACTTAATCTTACATTTAGATCTAGATCTAATTACAATAAATTAGACAGTCAGTAGCCTACATTGATTCATTAATTTATCTACTTAATAATAACATACCAAAGATAAGATTACAAGACTCCAATCCAGCCTTCGCTATAACAGCGCTGACTTCATCGAGAGATGATATTTGACTTGCTACCTAAAAAAATATAGAGTAGTTTATGCTATTTGGACACCTATAGGACAAAATTTCAAGGTTTGACTTTGATAATGGTTTGACATAGAAAGGAAAATGTAGCAAAATCTTCTTTGGTAAGGAGAAAAAGGATGACTACTTATATTTGTACCCCTAACCTATATTTGTTATTATATTTAAGGTCAAAGAGGCCATGTGTTTTATTTCTTTCAGACAAATTTGACCTACATTATTTGATTCCGGACACAATAATTTATTTCAGACAGTCTTTATATTTAGGCATCAATAAACTCAGATTTTAAATCTATATTAACATTAACTAAATTTTAAGATCCCCAGGCATAGCCCCTTCACATGAAATCATTAAGATGTTTTCAAATTGTGCATTTAAAATATGAATACAAAAAATAAAAATGTGAACACATTTATTCTACCAAAATTAGGTCACTGGGATAGTATCTTCTACACAGACTTTAAGACTTATTTTATGTTTGCATGATTAGATGTGTGTTGAATGTTTGTGTTTTTTGTTTATTCATTTAATAAATTTATAATACAAATGATATTTTGTAGTATACTACAGGTTGGGATAGCCATTCTTGCCTAAATAGCTGAATCCTCTATATTCTCTCTATATAAATTAGATCTATCTTACTAGTAGGTCTAGATCTCTAGAGGCATTTAACTTCATTCAATGTACCAAGCTCACTCCAAACATTTGCCCATTTATTCTCTATAAAAAAACAACAAACAAACAAATATAATATTAGATCATTAACATTGATGTCCAAAACTAGCAGTCCGAAATAAATTTTGGTAAGAAAATCGTAATTTAATTTATTAATTTTTTTTTTATGGAATCAAACAACTTGGCTTATGAATGAAATAAATTAGCTCCAAAAACAGAATAAATATTGCCGGGCTCATTACATTAGGCATAGACAGACTTAGCCAACCAAAAAATATATATTATATATATTAATAATTAACCTTAGCCTTAACCATAGGAAGAGGTAAAGACAGTTTAGTAAAGTCATCCGGGTAACATAGGAAAAAACAACACCTGACTTACAAATTTAAATTTCTTTTTTCTTACATAAAAAGATAGCTAAATCACCATTAAATGGAAGGAAATTGGGTTAGAATCGTTGGAAAATGGACAAGCACATTATATCTATAAAAATACATTTAATACAGTGCGCAAGTTAAAGTACTTTCATATTAAAATTAATTAATATATCAAAATAAAGATATAATGACCACAAAAACAGCGAGTGTCCGAATTCATGTAATGTCCGGATTAAATAAACTACTCTAGATTAGAATTAGATCTTTAGGTATAGGTGCGAAGGAATTATAATCTAGATCCAGATGTAGCTAGACTAGACTTCTGTTATTTAGTAGACATAAATTTCATATTTTAAGGCATATGTTAATTGATTCAATAGGAATGATATCCTCTAAATAGCTGACCTATATATCATAGATACATCCAGTCTTATCTCTAGATAGAGTAGTTAGGTTACAAATTACATTAAACTATATTTTATAGGCCCTTGACTGGCGGTATTCATATAAAAAGACTACAAAATACATATGATCATGTTTGTCCAACCTCTGAAACAGATTTCGACTTGAAAAGTTCGTACAAAGATTCTGTTCTTTGAGTCTGAGCAAACATAGGTTTTTGTTTCTTTGGTCGGATTGTTTCTTCTGTCACTTGATTGATAAATCGCCTTTCTTCTGTAGCTGGGTATTTACCTAAATAAACACAAAGAATTCATATCAGCAAGGAACTGACAAGAGTCTAAATCAACAATAATTTAAAAGTATAGGCCCTAGCTACTATTGTGTACCTAGAACATTTACCATAAAGGGGGCATGTTAGTTTTTTTATTTAAAACGTAAGCCTAAGGACCCAAAGGCTTTATTCTCAATAATAAATTTCTTAAGTATACCACACAAAAAGTAGTTTTTAAACGTAAATGTTTTCAGTGAATATGGAATATAGAAAAAGGAAACAGAAAAAGATAGGCAGAGAGAAAGACAGACAAAGAGGCAGACAGAGACAGAAAGACAAGCAGAGACAAAAAGACAGACAGGGAGACAGACAAAGAGACAGACAGGCAGAGAGACAGAAACAGACGGACAAAGAGACAGACAGAAAGAGAAACAGAGACAGAATAAAGAGACAGAAAAAGGGCAGCAATGACAGAGAAAGACAGAAGGAGACAGAGAGCAGACAGATAGACATAAGTAGACAGACAGAAACAGACAGAACGGGAAACAAAAACAGAAAAAGAGACAGAGAGAGAAACAGAGACACAGAAAAAGAGACAGTAACAGGGATGGAGAGTTTCAGAGAGAGAGAGAGAGAGAGAGAGAAAGAGAGGAGAGGAAGAGACTAGATCTAGTCACAAAACATAAAATTACTTCCCATGTTAATAAAAATATTTCGACTCGCTAAACATGAACTCTGAACTCTCACCTTTAGCCGCCTGACGTTTTCTCCTATTGCAATAGATCAGTAACAAGATAAAGATGGCAGTAGTGACTATAGTCAACAGAAGTACACCGGAATCCATGATTCAACAAGAAGGGAGGAAATACCCGCAGCGTTTAATGAAACAGTCAATAATAGGAAACTGTAAATCTTGGAATAAGCTGCATTTGGAAAGTTTGTTAACATAATTAGTTACATATCTATATGCTAAAAGATACTTATTGATATATACAGGGCTTTCTTTAGCGACGGTACGGCGTACCGGCACCTTTTTTGAAAAAAAAAATTTTTTTTCTTGTATTTCAACATATTATATTAATTTTTAGTGGTTAAAAGTTAGGCAATCAACTACTGAGTACCGGCACTAATCACTGAGTACCTGGATATATGTATATATAATTTAATCAATATTTATATCATGACCTCCCCCTTCTGGTTTCCTGGCCGCTTCTGTGGTGGTAGTTAGTTGGGGGAGGGGGGGATTACATCTGCTGCCCTCACCACTCTAGACTTTTGAGTGGGGGAGGGGCGGTCCAATTTTAAGAATCACAGTGTGTGAATAAAATTAATTGAGTATCTTTATAATATAAGCTACTTATTGATATTTGAACCCATTTGTATATTATGTCCCCAGACTGCACTCTATTCTCAAATTAAATCATTAGTAAATATAAAATAAAAGAGGGTTGTACCAGGTGGTAGGTGCGATAGATGGAATCACTCCATCCCCAATGAGCAGACAAATACTTTTTCTTTTGTATTATAGTTATGAAATTACAAAATTTTTACCCCAAAAATCTGTCACTAAAATAAGTTATATATGCTATAATTTACATTCTTATATCGAGTCGACCAACCGATATTCTTTAATGTCAAAAGCAATCATTGGCAATAATTATAAAAAGGGGAGAGGACTCTTACATGAAAATCGTTTCCATTCTACCGCCCCGACGAAAACAAGACGTTTTCAAAACAGAATTGTCAAATAGAATTTTATGTAATTGCGAATGAATCTAAAATAATTATTTAAAGAATATTTTTTGGCTAATTTTGTCTTCTTCTTCTTCTTCGTTCTAATTGTTATGTTGGAGTGTTCAGATGAGAAGACCAATACATGAGATGAAATGCGCAGTGGTTTCCAGATCAGGGAGCTCTCCATATAGTTTCCTTTCTAGTGGGGTGATTTGGGGCCAATGTCTTATACGGGCCTCTTGGTATAGATTGCAGTTTTTTAGGACGTGGTCTGTATTTTCTGGTGATTCTCCACATGGGCAGATTTCACTGGTTCCAATTTTGAGCTTCCGGTACATGTGTTGTCGCATTCTGTTGTGTCCGGTCCTGAGTCGAAAGATTAGACGTTGGTCTTGTCGGGATAGCTTATAGTAAGCGTCATCTTTCTTGTGATTTGGATGAGAGCTCGTCCATTTCTCATTTATTTTATTTACTATTAATTTCTTCAATTCTTCTGGATAGAGTGCAGAGTTTATTAGTGTGTTAGTTCTCCCACTCTTGGCGAGTGTGTCAGCCTTCTAATTTCCTTCTAGTTCTATATGAGCTGGGATCCATTGAATTACAGTTTTTTTGCTGATGTTGTTGAGCTTTATAAGTGCTGTTTTGAGGTTATTAATATATGAGGAATCAGAGTTTTGCAGGCTTTGGAGGGTTGTTTTTGCATCGGTTAGTAAGACAATCTGACTGTGTGGGGAACTTGGATGATTTGCTAGGATGGTAGCAGCTAGTGCTAGTGCTTCCCTTTCTGCTCTGTGACTGTCAGAGAGCTCTCCAGTTGCAATAGATTTTTCTAGTTTTCCTCCATCTGGCCATTCGATAAGTATTCCAGCTCCTCCATTTGTGGTGCCTTTATGGGTTGAGCCATCTGTGTAAACTCTGATCCACTGATTGGTAGGATAATTGGTATGTAGAAAACAGTTCACTATTTTCTTGAGCTCTGTTGGTCTGTAATCAGATTTTCTTTTAATGCTTTCAATATGGTCCCTTATAGTAGGAAGAGGGCTTTCGTCCCAGGGTGGAGATTCATTATAGTGTATCGAGGATTCCAGGGTAATTTTTTCAAGTTGGTGTTTCTTTTTTAGGTTTAGAGATTCCTGTATGAAATTGGTCCTTTTGAGGCGTTTTTTGGTGCCAGTTTTATGGATTTTTGTTCTGAGTGGGTGCTAATTTTGAATTCATAAGAATTTGTAAAGTATTGAGTAAATATTGAGATGAGTTCTGAAAACAAATATTTTTTTCTAGTCGCATTTTCCCAACCATTACTCAATCTGAGATTTTTCTAATTGTATAATTAACTTATAGACCATAACTCGCAACTACACACCGTAATCCCAAAAATAAAAAAATTGAATAGAATCTAATTGGTCTAGTTAATATTTTTTTGTGTTCAGAGCTTTGTATTTGCAATGTATTTATGGCCTATAAATTTACATAATAATTTTTAAAAGTAAAAACATTATTCAAAAGGTTCTTAAGAAATAGGAATTTTATGCGCGTCAAAACAGTCGAATATCTAAAGGGAGTTTAACCAATCTTTCTGTTGGCTTCGTATTCTGACCAAAAAAAAAAGCCTACTACAAGAGGTGTCTCTTGACATGAAGATAATTTTATGATAAGTACGCGTAATAAAGATATACTTACACTACTTGCATCTCAATAGTCACTCGAAATTTAGTATCAACCATTGCCCTCACTTTATTTTACTAAAATTGATCTGCCTTTATTAATAGGATGAATAATGAGCTGTGGATATCAGAAGTATGCGTTTCTGGCAGTGAAGAATGCAAGAAGACGCTTGGCTTCGGGGCTCCTCCCCAAATCCTGCTGGGGGAGCTTACAGCTACCTCCAGACACCCTAGATGACAAGAGAAGGGCCACCAACGTAACTTTTGGTTTTCGCCGAAGTTTGAGAAACACTGCTCTAGTTGTAATATGGCCACTTTTTGTTCTTTCCTTTCACACACACACACACGCACGCACACACACACATAAATACATAGGGTTATGGTTTAACGGGCGTTAAGGTTAGGGTTTTGAAAAAAAAATTACCCTCCCCCCAACTCAAAAGTTCTGGATCCGCTAGTGACATACACTACGGACTTCGCCGTGATCTAAGAACATTCAAGCCAAATTTTATCAAGATCGATCAAACGGTTTTGATTTCTGTAAGTAACATACATAAAAACATTCATAAATAAATACTGTTACGTCTGGCGTTACA
Organism: Biomphalaria sudanica; assembly: GCA_036873155.1. Taxonomy (NCBI): domain Eukaryota; kingdom Metazoa; phylum Mollusca; class Gastropoda; family Planorbidae; genus Biomphalaria; species Biomphalaria sudanica. The sequence continues at coordinate 844,140 of JAZGLO010000453.1, read as the reverse complement.
AGATTCTTAATCATAGACCAAACAGACCCATCAATAGTAGATTATGAGAACTTTAATCTTAGTTCAACAAATAATAATATGTCAATAAAAAATCCTGGTTTACGTTACTGAACTCCGCAATCTTTTTCTATCTTACTATTTCAACACGCATTCGCACCAATCCACATACATACTCCTAACATTGTGATTTATATATTAGATTACTAAAGGCAGGGTTTGGTGAAGTGGGGAGTGACTGAGTGTTGGGCAGTATACACTTCTTCAGGCCTACAACAGATGTTTATCTTGCAAGTATTTGTATTGCGGGTAGCTCTGGATGTTATGTGGATAGGCGTACGGTTAGATTGTAAGGTTATTGATTTACTTAAAACTTGGTTGGATTTAACTAAGGGTTATGTTGAGGTCATAGCTTGTTTTGTTTTTTTCTTTATAAACGTCCGAAACAGTTCACAGAGAAAAGAAAAAAATTACCAGTATTTCCCAAACTGTGTTCCGCGGAACCTTAATGTTCCGCGGGACCTGAATAAGTGTTCCACGAATAATTATATAATTAGTAGGCCACCAAGTGAAATAAGCTCTCTAAAAAAAAAATAAGCAAAATGTTCGCTAAATAATCAGTTTCTGAACCGTCGAAATTCGAATCTATTTTTATCTCTTTTGTAGAGGCCCCTTTCTTGTGGAGTCCATGGGGTGGTAGCGCCGCCTTGCCTCCCTTAAATCCGCCCCTGATTACGCCTCTTTGAGCAAGCTACAAATATAGTCCAAATTGTATTGTCTATATTGCTTTTGGTTCTTGAGATCTAGGCCTATTAAACGCCTAAGACGGGAGGACAGACGAACGAACTGCACAAAACTAATAGCGGCTTTCCCCGTTTACGATGAATCTTTTACAACTGTGTATTACAGCACATGACATTACACCACATGACAGAGCGTTACTCCCATTCATAACACGTACACCCTTTACGAAAATGTGAACTAGTAGGCCTATACTCTATATGTAGAGTGTATATAAAATTGTATCATTAATGTTTTCCATTAGTATACGCCTATAATGAGCTAACTTAAGCATGTTGAAAAAGTGTGATACTTTATAAATTACGTAATGGTGGATGTATAACACAATGTTTGTTAATAAGGCTTTCTAATAGATTTGTAAAAAAAAAAATACGAATGACATTTAGGCAAATTAATTTAAATCTGTCTTTACGAAAGTACCTTAGTATACTAGACCTTTCAATGCTTTAAATGTAGGGCCATGCATGCATGTATTCAAACATAACTTTCAGTTTCATGGTTTCATTTAACATTTTCATTTGTTATTGAAAGCATAAGGCATTCACAGTTTCGTTGACTTGTACATAGAAATCATTATATCTTTAGACATAGGAAATCCCCGTTAAATATAAGACGAGATGATTGTAGGCAGTGTTGCCAATATAGATATTTTAAACCTAGATCTAAATTATTCGGTTTTTTTTAAGCTTATAGCCATAAATTTAGCCACTTAAGCAATGCCAAATAAAATCAATTTTTATTTTATTTTCTGCATTTACTTAAGAATTAGTTCATGTGAAGGTCTACTAGTTAACTACTCCGATAGTTCGTGGAACCATTATTCAAGTTTAGGAAACATGCTTAGCATAACAACTGCCCTTCTACAATAAGTGATCCTTAAATAAGTGATCCTTAAATAAGTGATCCTTAACATTGAGTGGTTTGTCCTAAGTGTTAAAATCTAGTTTAAGAAAATTCAACTTACTGGTACTGAAATGTATATAGGATAATGGAACCGTGAAACGTACAGTTTTTGTTCAAGACATGCGATTGTTTCTGCAAGAAGAAGAGTAGGCCTATTGTGTGGCCAGTAGGATTCAACTAATGATGGTGTAAGTGGGGATTCCTCCTTAATATTGCGTGGTTTGTCCTAAGTGTCAAATTCTAGTTCAGGGGTTCTCAACCTGTGACTCGCGACCCCCATTGGGGGTCGATTGACGATTTGCCAGGGGTTGCCAAAGACCATAAAAAATGGATTGTTATTGTCTTTTCTTCTATTGCTGTGTGTGTGCGCGGGGGGGGGGTGTCGTGGCAGAGTGGGGGTCGCCGAGCTTAAAAGGTTCAGAACCGCTGTTCTAGTTTAAGAAAGGTCACTGGTACTGAAATGTAAGTTTCCATCTTCAGACCTTCCAAACCACAGGGGCAGACGATGTAAAGCTTATTTTCTATGGCAGACGGTTAATGAGGTTGTCATGGGACCAGAAACTTACCACAGTGACCAAAATGGAGGTCTACAAGGCATGCGTTCTTAGCACTCTACTGTACGTCAGTGAGGCGTGGACTACCTACACAAAGCAAGAGAGAAAACTAAACTCACTCCACTTGCGCTGCCTTGAAGGATCTTGAAAATAACAGAAAGAAAGAGTGTGTAATACTCGCGTGAACGGGCCTTCCCAGCATCTTTACAGTCCTCAGGCAAAGCCGCCTGCGCTGGCTCGGACATGTTCGCAGGATGGAGGACAATCACATCCCGAATATCATTCTTTACGGGCAACTCGCGTCTGGCTCAAGAAAAACTGGTCGCCCCCACCTCCGTTACGTGGATGTGATAAAAAGGGATTTAAAATCAGTGAACACTGATACTGACCATTGGGAAGACATAGCCTTAAACCGCACTAGTTGGAGAGAGACGGTGACCAAGAAAGCTATAGACAGCGACAAAACATGGGCCTCAGCTCTTGAAGAAAAGCGTGCCACACGGAAAATGGCCGGCTCCTCTACCACCAAAGCGAAAGCCACCTTGACCTGCAATATACAGGGTGCGTCAAAAAAATGTATACACACTTTGAATTGTCATAGACAATTTATTTCCCGTTCTACAATTCTAAATTTCAGCACATGGAAAGCTTAATATCTAATTGGAAAAATAAATGTGAAGGTGGTACATTGTGTATGTGAGCGGGAGTGTCTCTCCAAAATAGGGCTCCACAGCCACACGAAAAAGTGTTCGAGATGAACCGTAGTCGTTCTACGCCTGAAGGAGGCCAATATATATATATATATATATATATATATATATATATATATATATATATATATACATGGGTCCATCACAACGACCACGATCAGCCTTTCTTTTCTTATTTAATGCCAGTTGCTCATTAGAGTTGGGGGGGGGGGACTCCAGGTACGTTAAGAATCCTGAAGTTCAATATTTCAGTCTTCATGGATTTAAACTTGAGACAACTCGCATTGCCACTCGGCCAGGCGTCTCTTGACAAGCAAGTTAAGTGAGACTAAATTATTTCAGCGTTATCTTCACCCTAATAGAACAAAATATGAAGCTCTCTTGTCTTGAAAATAAGCTCAATGTCATATAATGTTAATTGTGTTATTAAACTTTAGAAAGCTATAACTAGCTATCTATGTAGCAAGGTAGGCCTACTTGTTCATTCCCAGTGCACCAAATATTTTTATTATCTCATTACATTTGGCTCACAAATCCAGTCTGGCAAGACGTTTGGCTTCATTCATAAAATAAACATTTTTCTTAAAACACGTACGCCTATTTATCTCATTGTTATGTATATAATCATGGTACACGCATACACGACATATGCATAAGTAGATTACATTGACGTTTAGAGGCACAAAGCTCACTTAAAAGGAATTTTTAATTTTAAGCCGGGCGACAAAGGAAGTTTGAAAATCATTCTAATTTCTGCTACGTTTGAATCTTAAAATGGAAAAGTGAGATTGAAAATCCTGTTTCACGGTGGGGTTCTTGCTGCTCATAATAGATAAGCATGGCATGTAACGCATATCATTAGTGCTACTATTATATGTTCATATTAAGAAACCTTTTATAAAAAAATTATTGACATAGGGCTATTGTTTGCATTGTAACTTCCACCTCCTTATAACCCAACCAATAAGTAGGTTATTCTGTTACGCCATATTACGATTAAAGTTAATTGAAGCCACTAAGACTAATTAAATAATATTTCGCATAGTAGGCGATAAAAAAATTATGAGAATTAATTTTTGAACTTTGATAACTCAAATATATTGTAACAATGTTATAGTTTTTATTTTAAAATATCAATGACAAATTATCTCCCGCTACTTATTTTCACATCTACTTTAGATCAGTGATTAGTGTTTGTCAGACAGTGAGGCAAATAAAGTTAGACATTCGTCACAGCCTGTGGGAAGTTTAGCCCAATAGCTTGTTTAGCCCAAAAGCTTGTTGCCACGTCGTACAGATCTGTGACGTGGCAACGAGCTATTGGTCTAACAACCTACATGTTTCGATGTTGCCGGTTAGTGTTCAGGCCATCTATAACGATTGGTCTCGCTTCAACAGAGCGATAAATCGTCTCATCGGAGAAACTATCCTGGCATTCGAGAGACCAGTAAAGTCTAGAACTGTACTGGCTAGTGTCTAATCTTATTAGACTAAGACTAAGACTGCTTTTAGTGACTGAAGTTCCTCTTGTGAGTGTGCCACTACCGCTACATCATCTGCGAATAACATATCTCTTACGAGGGTGGTTATGATTTTAGATTTGGCTCTCAGTCTGGCAATATTTAGGAGTTTTCCATCAAATCTGGAATAGAGATAAATGTCTTCGGTGAATTTGTCAAACGCGTTGTTGATTAGCAGTGAAAAAAGTATTCCAAAATGGGTTGGGGCCAGGACACATCCTTGTTTAACTCCGCTGTTTATACTGAAACTTTCGGAGCTTTATTGATCCTTTCGGAAATCTGTTGTGATTATAAGGACTCTTTTCTCATTTAAAGACAACACAACAGAAACATACACATAAATAGAACAGACACATCATAAAGAGTTCATTCAGCGACTACACACAGGCATCTTGGTCCTTTTTATGTTTCCTGTCTTGATTGACAGAAGTCGCCCACTTCGCGACGACGTGACGTAATTATGATGGAGCGGGTGGCTGTTGTCTTCCAAGATTTTTGCTATTTTTCTTAGACATTTTTGTTAAAAAAGTTGATTTAAATGTGGAAGTGTGCGTGTGATTTTCGATGCCCTTTTTATAATATATTCCAAGCGGCGCAACAGTTTAGATGAAGCGTTGCCTTGCCAACAAGTTATTCCAAATGTTATTAGATTTTGCGTTGTCGCGCCGTAAAAATTATCTAGGATCTTTTTATAAAATACAAACGTTACTTCAAAAAAAGAAGAGGATTAGGTATTAAATGTCTTCTTCAAAAGAACATTTCGAATTCATCTTATTGCAGACACCTCTCAGTATCAAGATTTCTACTTAGGAGATGAAACGATGTAACTTAATTTCGTTTCTTAAAACATTCGCAATATTATTGTTTTTATTTGATTACTACTCAAATACAGCAGAACTATTGCCTTTGGAAAAAAAAAAAGAATCGCCTGCGCCTCGCTCCCCTCCCCAGCAGATTGCGCTGCGCCAAGGAGCCCGCCCTAAAGTTCGCATAGGCCATGGGTATGCGATCTGTACTGTCTTCTTGATGGTTCCAGGTTCGATCCTTGTTCTGCTTGAGCCCCACCCCTTTCCGTCCCGAGGGAGGATTGGGCTAGAATGTAATAATCTTCAATTCTGAAGAAACATCCAAGCCAAGTCAAAACAAAAAAGTAAGTGATGCTAAACCTCGTTCGGCTAGGTTGTCATAAAAACTTTGAATACTTAATAATACTAATAATAATCTTTATTGTCCGTATGGAAATTTGTCTTACAATTTGTGCTTTACACCTTTCAGCAAAGGAAAATGACAAAACCTGTTTTCTTTTGCTTGCTTGTAGAAGTGAGAAAGCCTTGTTTGAAAAGATTTAACATCCATTTACATTTCATATGCAAGGGATTCATTGCAATGGTGATTAGGAAACACATGAAATCTGTCTTCCACTCTTCATTAGAAATATTGGTAACAAGGTCACAGTCAATGTCCTTTAAGTAACAGAATAATTTCTTCCTTGAGATTTTATATTGTTCTCGTTTACTTTGCCCATGCTTTGAAAGAAAATATTGGATTATTTTATTCATAATCGAAACTACCTGTGGTTAATACCCATAGCTCTAATAAGTTTCATTAGTTTGATATTTGCCCTTCAGAAAATGAAATTGTATGCAACTTTGTGCAATTTTTCCTGTTTAAAGTTTATGGTTGGGGTATTTAAAAAAAAAACACCATTTTACTCAGTCAAAGATCGAGCTCCACCAGTTGTCACCCTTGCCATCTTGTTCCAAGCATACCGAACATTCAACACAGTTCTTCATAGCATTGAATAAATACTGATCAGAGATTGTGTTTGAATTGGGTGTATTGATGTATAGCCTATAAGCATAGTCTTCGTTTCCTTGAAACTTTTTATGACAGTTTCAATAATTTATATTTATATTATTTTTAATATATTTGCATTTTTATAAGTATATACTGTGGGCACACCTGACTTCTGTAGGTGTCGGCGGGCCGCATAAAACACTCCGGCGGGCCGCATGTGGCCCGCGGACCGTAATTTGCCCACCCCTGATTTAGACTGTGTTCTATTGCAGGTTCAAAGTTTGCTCAAGTCGAAAGCCTCCCCATTAAACAGAAGGGGGAAAAAAAGGGGGGGGGGAGGGAGGAACGCTAAAAAAAAAAGTATAGATGTGAACAACTGACACCAAACACAGCACAATGACGTCATACGAAATCTCGCGCGGTGACACTGCTAGCTACACAGTGGCAGTTTAAAACGACCAGTTAGTTGTAATATAAGAACTTTACAATATTTATAATAATAATAGATTATAACACCTAGGCGTGAACTTTTTAAAGCGGATGTTATAATGATTAAGTAAAATAGAACGGTTTAATAAAAAAAAAAAAAAGCTTACTTGTTCGTTTAATCCTATTCGAATAATCTGCGGCCTAACTTGCTCGCATTCAAAGGGGGATAATCAAAACTGGGTCTCCGTGTGTCGACTACACAGGTGACTGACTACGTGAATATTTTGATGAGTGAAGGACTAGGCGTGGAGCTGTTTTGTAGTGTATGTGTGTGTGTTTGTGACCGTGTGTGTTGCGTGTAACTATTTTGTACGTGTGTTGCTCGTATCCCCATCTAGATCTACAATAGTCAATCGCGCTCACAGTACAAAACAGATCAAATAATAAAGTGGCTTATAAAAATGGTTGTTTAGCGTAAATCGATGTAACAATTGCTGAATTAGGCCTTCTTAAAGATAATTTAAAAGGGAAGGAAACTTAACACATCATTCGTAACTCTTTTCTCTGTTAAATTTATAGTGTTACAACTCTGCCCTGCACCAGCGCTTATGGTGCGCAACTGAGCACCATTAAAACATTGGACACGAACAGACTTGATATAGAGATAAACCTTCTGCCAAAATCGCATATTTCTAAAGCCAATATAAATAAATAAATATGGGCTATATATAAATATATAAATATGTATATATATATATAGGAGAGAGAGAGAGAGAGAAAGAGAGAGAGAGAAGAGGATACCAAACTTGCAGATATGTTAGCAATTGATCGGTACAATATCTTCACTTTGTAAACAAGTATTTCAAAAAATATTTGAGTCTAATCGCAGACACTAAATGATTTTCTGATTAAAAAAAAATATTTTTATATATTTTTTTCTGAAGTTTTTTTTAATATTGAAATAAGAGACACGCTTATTTAAAAGGTAACGTAAGACACTGCACTGAATGACTTGTTCTATATGTCTTCTGACTCGGAGGCAAGGTCTCATACCAACCTGCTCTAGTGTGAAGGATGAATGGAGAGAATACAGTACAACTGACATGAGATCTAAACTGTCATCGTTTAATAAATTTAAATTACTAAATAAACAAACACATTTCGCTTACAGCATACGTATCTATTTTTCCAATCAATTAATCCCATAGATGTAAATCTGCATTTTGAAAATTTCTGTCATTTTTTTGTATGAGAATTATATTTTCATACAGTAATTGGTTTATAGTTTACTGAATATCTTCATCTATTAGTAGCATTCACCTAGCCTAGGCTTAGTGTGTTGTTGTTTTTTTCTTTTAAATATTAAATTGTGATTGTATTCTAAGTTTGTCACTGTTTATTTATTTATTTATTTTTAACTCTTTCTCTCCGTAATTATTTACCATATTATGATAGAATCAACGTTTGTATCGTCGGTTAGGAGAGAAAGAGTTAAATCAATGTCAGCTGCAACCAATATTAGCTGTGGCTTTATAGAATATTTCTTCCTCTGAGTCATCAAAATTAATTCTTTCACAACTTCACGCCATTTTTCTTAGTTAATGGCTGCTCTCAACGACTGTAAAAAATTGAGATTCAATTCTTAATGTCAAATACTTTGACCTGTTGAATAATTTGTGTAATCACGTTTGATTTTACGACGTCAATTTATTTTTGTGACCCTTTGAATAGTTTGTGTAATCACGTTTGATTGACGTCAATTTATTTACTGTGACCCTTTGAATAGTTTTTGTAATCACGTTTGATTTTACGACGTCAATTTATTTACTGTGACCCTTTGAATAGTTTTTGTAATCACGTTTGATTTTACGACGTCAATTTATTTACTGTGACCCTTTGAATAGTTTGTGTAATCACGTTTGATTGACGTCAATTTATTTACTGTGACCCTTTGAATAGTTTGTGTAATCACGTTTGATTGACGTCAATTTATTTACTGTGACCCTTTGAATAGTTTTTGTAATCACGTTTGATTGACGTCAATTTATTTACTGTGACCCTTTGAATAGTTTTTGTAATCACGTTTGATTGACGTCAATTTATTTACTGTGACCCTTTGAATAGTTTGTGTAATCTCATTTGATTTTGCAACGTGAACCTACTTGGACAAGACTGATTCTAAGCAAGTCACCTCTTTTATTATGTTCTATGCTCTTTCTGTACCTCAGATTTGAAGAATTTGACTTCAACAATTTAATTTATTCCATTACTTCCTCTTTATCCGTCTATTGGTTGTTGTCTTAATTACTTTTATGTCTAATAGGCAACTACAGAAAATGGTTCGACACCTAGGCCTATCTCGCATGTGCCAAAGGCGGACTTTTGTTTTTGTTTGGCAAGCTTAAAGAAAAAAAAAACGTAAGAGAGGTGCCCCCCCCCCCCATAAGAATTGCTATCAATTCAGTGACACCTCTGCCTTAACTGGCAACTGATGGTCTTTGAAAGAGACAGCTGAAGAACTATCACGGTGGTCGCGGGACATATATTTGAGACCCAAAAGAAAAAAAAAAACCTTGCCGAAGACAGACACAGAAGACGAAAAGAAAACTGAAATAGACCCCCAGCAGACCACGGCTTTGTCTACATCAGATGAATATGCAGGTCGCAACTGGGTTTGCGTGGTCATGTGAAATACTGTCACTGTAGGCCTACTTCATCTTCAGACACGAAGACAATGACTTTAAAACAAAAAACAAAAACAAAGAAATAATATTTTTTCAAAAAAAACAAAGCTTATATTAAGTGTAATTATATCAATTAGTTTGGATCGGTTTTAAATAGATATTGACTAAAAATAATAAATCTGTGCGAGATTAGAAATATTTGTATAAGTTGTTTTTGTTTTGCTTTTAGCTTTCTCAATGCGCTATAGCCCTAACACTTGTCTGGACAAGTTGGGAAAAGGGAAGGGGCTGGAAAGAAGGGGGAATCTTCATGAATGTTACCGTGATTGCTTTTAAAATGCATTAATAAAAACCACAATAATTATTTACCAATAGTTAATTCACGAATTGATTCTTTTTAAATAAGGCTTTGTCAGACATAACAAATAATTGTGCAAAGTTTCAACTTGATCCAAGATAGGGTGTTGGAAGGGGCGAACTGGGTGTCAAAATCGGCCCCTTTAATTTCTATACAAATTCTATATCATATGATGGGCATCTAATTCTAGGTCTACCTGTACTCAAAATCATTATATTAAGTTTGATAATGTATCTAGAACTATGCATACAGTGACCTCTATCTTTATAAAAATATAGGCCTTAAGTTGCTTTCTAATCACCGAGTATGTAGGCCCTAAAAGGATGAGTCTACTAGTAGACTATTACATTATTTCGAAAAATGTGTTAGATTAAAATAGTATTACACTGTAGAGTCTGAGAATTTTTTTTTAAACACGACACACAGAGGGCATTTTTATAAGAGATTATTATACAAACTGTAACAATATTATTTGTGTCATAGTGGCATTGATGCGGCCATTTCGGTGACCCCCACCGGCTCATTTGGGTACCGGCCCACCGGGCATTTGCCCAAATGCCCATATAGCCAGTCCGCCCCTGGGTGTGGGAGAAAAAAATGAGTGCAAACTTTTTACCAGACAGACAGACTGGCACACAGACAAAGTGAATTGATATGAGCTCTGTAAAAAATAAAATAATTAGTAGATGTCGTGAAAAAAAAAAAGCTTCATTGATAAAATCAAATCGTGTTGTGCTATAGCTAAATAACGTAAAGATTAAAGATGTCCGAACAGGTGAGGGCAAGGCCGGGGGGGGGGTCACTTTCCTAATCTAGAATCTAGAGACCTAGTTTTATATGAAAAAAAAAAATAAACATAAACTACATTGAAGTGTAGTGAGATTGGAAAGAACACTAATAGCATCAATACGTTACATTTGAAGCCAATCTTGTGATTTACGATTCTGTGTTCGAAAGTTTAAAAAAAAAAAGGTTGACCTATTTAGACAAGGATGTTGAAGTACAACAGAGTGTGCTTTTAAAACGCGTGTTCCCTCCGGGAGGGGAGTGACTCTATTTTACTAGTACTCCTGCTAAACAGTCCAGCTTTTATGGTTGCTTTAAACATTCGATTCAAATTAGTCAAACACTTGTGGCCTGGGGGCCTTTTATATTTACTGCTCATGCAGGGCCGGACTTAGGCATAGGCAAACTAGGCCTTCAATTTGAAGGGGTCTCGAACAGGACTAGAAAAAAGTTTTTTTTTTTAAAGAACAATCGGCGAAACGTCTATTGTTATTATTACAGTACACTAGCCTGACAAGGTTTTTAAAAAATTGGGTTATTTTAGTTTTTCGCTGTTTATTTTTATATTTCTACTTTATTTTGAGGCCACCAAATTCACTTCGCCTAGGGCCTCAAATTGTCTAAAGCTGACTTTGGCACATGTGCCATTGGCACACTACATCCATAAATTGTCAAGTTCTTAAGAACTGATCAGCTTCTGTTTCACAACCACTGAGAGAAAAACGTTTCCAGGGGCCGGAATATATTGAGTCACGGGTCGGACACGGATATGGCCCGTTTGCCGTAGGTTGGGGATCACTAACAGAAAAGGATGACGATCTATCGAAACATGAATAAATAAAAAATAACCAATTAGTTAATCAATTATTGGTAAATAATTATTTTGTTTGCTATCAAAAAAGGGAAATAAATACTACTTATTGAGAAATGTGGCTGTATATGTGGAGCTATTTTTCTTTTTTTTTAACATGCATGATTAGATTGACCTAGGAACACGAGTAGGACGTATCATCTTTTTTTTTTGTTTTTGAAGTAAAGTCTATATTTTATAAGATAAGATACTTCTTATGTTACGTTTTGTACACGTTCCTCTTTCTCCCACTTCCCTCTCTCGGATCAAGTTGAACTTTTTCATCATTATTCATAGTCGATGACAATAGACGAATCAATATAAACAAATTAACCTATTTGTTAATCAATTAGTGTTTAGCATCTACCGCTCCCCGCCCCCATTCACGGGTGGGGGACGATCCAGTTGTGTCCACAATTGAAAGTTTTTTGAAGAAAAAAAAATATCTATATAATCTACGCTGCTTTTTTTTTTTTTTTTATTCTGTTCAACCCACTTTTTATATCACGTGACACCGCACTCTCATCTCAACTTTAATCATATGTAAATATAAAAAGAAAGAGGTTGGTCGGTACCAAGTGGGGAAAAGTGGGAGGATGGTAGACGTAACTACCCTCCCCCTTTTTTTTTGCAAAGGGTAGGGGGCAATTACGTCTACCACAACTAGTGGAGAGATTGCACAATTTGTTTTTAAAATTCCGTTTTAGCAGACAATTTCTATCCATACTGACGATTAAATACATAGCCTAAAGTATAGCTAGTCCAAGTAGGCTTCAAAACTATATGTTTGGATTAGCATGAGAGGATCATGTGATAAATGCCTAGATTTTTTATGCCAACTTGTTCTCGACTAGTTTTGACTTTCTTACTCCACAAATTCAATTGCTAGGATCCTAGGATCCTCCTAGCAAAGGGATTTAGAATTTAGACACTACTGAAGGGTCCTAGGTATAACGTACAAAGACGGCATTACAAACGAAGAGATTAGAGACATGATTAGTACAGCGACACCACGATAACTACCTATGAAGGGGTCTCGAGGTTCGACAACCGACTCGAGCAGAGTTGTGTTTACTGATCGCCTAAAGGCAGCACGGAAAACCTTCTCCCAGATACCCCCTCCTTCCCACTGGTCCACATATGAGATTGGACCAAAGCGCTCTGAGCGTCATTGTCTTTTAAGTCAAAACTTCCCCTATTTCCGAAACAAATGACCGTTTCCTAATCGTGCCATAACAACGGTCATCAGATCTTGTGTGGTGCCCCAACGCCCCAAACACACTAAGGGATAGGTGAAGATGATTTTACAAATCTTTCAGATATTGGCGATGTGTAAAAGGTGATGGAAAAGGTGGAGAAACACAATTCTTTTTGCTTCATTTTGTCGTCTGCTATTTTTTTCCAGAAGATATCCGCTGAGCATCAAATGTAAAGCTTCTGCCTCTTTTGAAAACGATTCTTGAACTGATATCTGTAATGTGAATTCAGAGATCTAAAGTTTGAACGCTATAGTGGCTTTAAATGAGTCTAACCCTGTCCCTAACCCTAACCCTAGGCCTCCTTTTGTCGTCTGCTATGCTTTTCCAGAAGATTTCCGCTGAGCCTCAAATGTAAAGCTTGTGCCTCTTTTGTAAACGATTTTTGAACAATAGGCAATAGTGGCTTTAACTGAGCCCCCCCCCCCCCCACACACACACACAATTCGACATCGTAGTTCACAGTGTTTCAAGCCACACAGAAAATGTGAGGATGTTTTGGAAAATTACTAAATTTTCTTATGTCCCTCTCCACCCAAACTGTCTGAAAATTGCATTTCCCAAAAGTGAAACTAATGAAGCCTTTCTACACTGAATCTGCAACATTTTAATGTAGTTTACACTTTATTTTCTAGATTAACTAGTTCTCGGGTGGCGCGATGGCTGAGTGGTTAAGCGCACGGCTTCCGAACCTGGGGTCCTGGGATCAAAGACCGGAATTTTTAATTTCGGGATTTTTAGGTCGCCCCTGAATCCACCCAACTCTAATGGGTACTTGACTTAAGTTGTGGAAAGTAAAGGCGGTTGATTGTTATGCTGGCAACATTAAATTTGGCTTGTAAACCGTTGGCCATACAAACAGATAACCGTTAACATTATCGATATCTGAAAAGGGAACTAATTGGTTCTCATAAGAGGTACATACAGAGTTGTTTTTTTAAAGTTAATTTTAACTAAATTTAAAATTAAACAAAAACGCGAGTTCTACTTTTTAGATAGCTAAGTATTTTTGTTTGCATCTAATTAACCTATTTTAAAACACATTTTAATGCACCTTACGAGACACGTCTTATTAGCTATACTGTTCAAACCATCGTAAATGTGGAAAAGATATGACAGGCAGTCATAGAAGACTAAACGATTATGTTTCATTTCTAGCTTTGTGTAAGTATCCTGCCCTAGTTTTTAATTGCTCCATCATTCCCATCAATTCACGCTAAATGCTTTAAAAGCTCTTTGACATCAGAGATATGGTTTGTTGAACCAACCAATCGCAGCTACTTCCAAAATGCTCAAACATTTACCAGTATTAACATGTCTGCATTAGCCAGGGGTCAAAATCGATCAATAACAATTAGGATAACTTTGTGTCTTTATACGTAGCGAAGACTTCATCGAAGCTTTATAGCTGAATGGTTTAGACAAACTATCTTCCGCTGGCTATCTTTGTACTTGAATTTATTACACTGTGACAGTGAACATTGTGTTTGGGACTTTGTTGAAGTTTGTTCTGGAAACTCGTTTCTGTTGTAAACTTTGTTAGAGAAAAATTTGCCGACTGATTGTTTGATTTTGTAGTTTAAAATAAATTGATTATGTCAGTGACTTGTGTGGAACACGGTACGCTACCTTTTCCAACTCATCAAATCGCATTTATTGTGAAACTTTGGTGAAATATTTTTAGTTTAAATTAGCATGAATATTCTTCAAATACAGATATTTCGGTTTCTGTTTATATGAGCTAATGATGATTCAGACCAAAAAAATGTATTTCGCAGTTCTACTGGCCACAAAACTTAATAGACAGTGAGTTAATGCAAAGTGTGAAATGCCAGGCATAACTGTACTTTATGATAGAAAAACAGGCAAAAGTGGCAATAACTATTATGAAACTAAATTTAAACGATTCATAGCCAGTAGTTGAATTCAACGACTGCATGTTCGCTACATTTATTTGTTAATATTAACAGAATATCTAATATTAGTAATATCATCTTAACAAAGCTAGACTATTTGAAATATGAATGCATCACTCAATTCTTCAGATTGCTCTATGGAGTTCAGGACTATAAGAGTACATCTAATTGACAACAGGCACACTGCGACCGCCAGGGCATTCTTTTCTACTCTGTTTGCCCTCTTCACCGTGTTGGACAACATCGCGGTCATGCTGTCTGTCCATCGTTCCACAATGAGAATCACGGGCACTCCAAACGACAGCGCCCCAGACAAACGCAGCATTTCCAAGACGCTGATGATGTCTTCGGGATTTTCCGGCTTTCTGGTCGGCAGTCTTCTAATGCCTCTAGGAATTTACGAATTCGCCAACAGTGGCAGGTGGTACTTGGGAAGAGAGCTGTGCAGTGTCAGACTGGCTGGACTCAATATAGCATGTGCTGTCTACGCTAACCACATCCTCTGTTTGTCTATAGATAGATACTTGGCAGTGTGTAGATCAATGTTGTACCGATCGCTTACTTCAAAGCTAGGTTACTTAATGGTTGGCACATCCTGGGCATTGCCCTTTCTTTGTTTCATGCTTTTTTTCGTCAAAGGGTTCAGTCACGCCGATGAATCGGACATTGAGAGGTGTTATCGCCTCCGAGACATCTGCATATTTGTCTTCAACTTGAAATCTCTAATCAAGGTCAACATATTTGGTGTGTATATCCCATTTATGACTACCATTGTTATATATGTGTTCATCCTACGCGAAACGTGTAGATTTAACACACGCAAATCAAAACGCCAGCAAGTCAGTTATTCTAAAGTGTTGCAGCCGGCGTTATCTAACAACACAGAAGCGAGCATCGACGAAACAAAGGACAACGCAGGAGAAACTAGCTCACGCAATCTCTCGGAGTCTTCTGAGATAATACGAGAAGAAAATTCTCGTAATAATACTAGATCTATATCCACTCCTCAATTTTACTCTGACAATCTCATTACCTCCCATTCCACAGCCAGTGAAAATCTTTCTAAAAGGAAACAAACAAAATGCGCCGTTATTCGCAGCAGACTATCAGTGCAGTTAACACAAAACAAAAAAGCGGTGCGCACTATTGGAAGCATCCTTCTGTGTTATACACTCTGCTGGTTGCCTCTGTGGGTCTGCACCGTAATGGGCATATTCCGTCTGCAAGTCAGTGACATTTGGCTATTCATTTCCGTACAGTGGTTCGCCTATTTAAACGCAACAATTAACCCTTTGATATTTTGTCTAAATAAATCAGTTCGACTAGAAATGAAGAAATTACTGTGTATGCTTAGAAAAGCATAGACATTCATCTGCTTTTATGTATATTTTTTAAACCTTTTTTTTTTTACAACTAAGTTGCTTTTTATATTTTTAATGATAGCACCGAGTAGGAGGTGATACATATGCACTGTTAGACAATGATAAAGGACATTGATTGTGACAGGTGACACTGGTTGTGAGGGAGGCCATTGATTGTGATAGAGCAGTGATGCCCAAAATACGGCCCGCGGGCCAGATCCGGCCCGCGACGTGGTTCCATCAGGCCCGCCGAAAGGTTGAAAAAATGTATCTTTACCTACGTTTGGGCCCTCATTTTTTCTCCGATGGATTGGTATTATGATCTTTAACATTTGTGTATTTATGCATTGGAACTCAGAATGTAGACTCTACCATGAAAAGTGAACCTATCTTTAGTTTGTGTTGTTGAACATATTTATCTTATAAAGAAAGTGTCTGGCTGTTGAATATAACGACAACATAAAAACGGCACTATCAAATAAATATGGCGGCACTATTGGTTTGAGTCGCAAATAAAAGATGGTTTAACTACGCCTAGTGATTGGAGGATCCATGTGAATATTGACCAAAAAGAGACCAAAAAATTTAGTCGGTTGTAAAGCTATCTTCACTGTTGCTCGCATTTTAAGTAGAGAAATGAAGCTGTTTTCTGACGCGTAAAAAAATGTCAAATAACCTATTAATTAAGTATTAAATTCACCATTTCTACCAAAATAGTTTCAGAACAATTTCAATTCGTTTTTGAAACTTATCTGTCATGTGGCCCGCGAGACGAATGTCGGAAATTAAAACGGCCCGTTGGTCGAATTAGGTTGGGCATCACTGTGATAGAGGATATTGATTGTAATAAATGGCATTGATTGTGATATAGGACAGTGATTGTGATAAATGACATATATTTTATAAAGGACATTTATTTTGATAAAGGACATTTATTGTGATAAACGACATTTATTGTGATAAAGAGCATTTATTTTGATAAAGGACATTTATTGTGATAAACGACATTTATTGTGATAAAGAGCATTTATTTTGATGAAGGACATTTATTTTGATGAAGGACATTGATTGTGATGAAGGACATTGATTGTGATAAAGGACATTTATTTTGATAAAGGACTGTGAATTAGGGTTAGACTTTTCAGCACTGATCTCATTTTTTTATTCTCAACGCGTGTCTGTCCGTGTTGATATGTGATGTAATGTTTCGTGAGAGTTAGTTCCCTTAGCGGATTAGGAAGTGTGTGTGTTGCTGTTCGTTATCTACTGTGGTTGAGTGTTTTGTTAATCGGCCTTGTCGTTTATCTATTTTTACTTGTATTTATGAGTTTATCAACAGTCCGTCTGTCACGTTTACATCAAAACGTGAAAATATTTTGAAAATTTGATATCATAATTTTTTAGATCTCACAAAGTTCTGGTGCAAAAGTAGGCCTAAAGCATATAGAGTCCTTAATAAATCTAGATACATCTTTTAACACTCCAAACAATGAGAAAATATAGGATTTTTGAAACATTATCTCAGTGGAAACTAACAGGAAATGGCTTTGTTTAATAGTTCTGAGATTAATAGCCAAAAAAAAAAAAATAATAATAAAAAAATCCGAGAAATGATTTTGCATTATTTCTAAACTTTGAAAACTAAAGATCATTACTTTTCTAAGACGAACAAGATTTGATTTTACTAGATTTGGAGTGACTTCCCTTACAGCTTGAAAAAGGGTAACGTACATAAAAATCAATCAATCAATTTATCTATCTATCTATCTATAAATAAATATATATATATATATATATATATATATATATATATATATATATATCGGTCTGTTCAGGGGTTCATTACGGGTAATTGTACTTAATCATTGTATGTTAAATTATTTTTTTCTGATATATTTCTCTAGAGGACAAAAAATCATTATGAAAATCTTTTTGCTGTCACATGAAATCTATTGAAGGACAGTAACTCTTTAAATATCAGTAGCCCTATTGTGTTTCATGAAATTTTTAATAATAGAAATAATATAGTAATACAAATAATATTAATGTGTAAACAATGTGAAAGTGCTCTATTAAATAAACTAAATTGTTAATGTCTTTTTAATATTATAGTGTATATCTACTAGCTGAGAAACACGAATTAATGTTTTGAGAGTTATTACTTTCTAATTGTTTTAACTCACGTCAGGTATCTATTATTTGTAAAGCATATGGTGAAACTTTATACTAGTTTGTGACATTTGATAAATCAGTAAAAAATAAAATGTTTGGTGTATGTAACAATAACATGATCAACCAATTTAATAATAATAATAAAAGGTTTATATTAAGTGTAATTGTATCAATTTGACTTGCAGACAACCGAGGTAGACCTAATAAATCTGTGCGATTATATATACTGTTCCCAATTGTTTTTGTTTAGCTTTCTCTATGCGCTATGATCCTATCACTTGTCTGGGCCAGTTGTAAAAGGGGAGGGAAGAAGGGGGGTATCTTTATGTTCACATGATCGTTTTTTTTTTAAATGCATAAAATGTTCACTCAGGGCTCAAAAGCGTCTTCAAGGGGACTAATCCAACTTATACCACCAAATCTGTCAAGCACGATTTCTTACCCTTGTTCAAGATACCAAACAAAATCATTAATTACCAATATTTATTTTTTCTTATTGATTTTTGTGCTGTCAGGTAAAAGAAATAATTGTGCGAAATTTCAGCTTAATCCGAGATTGGGTGTGGGAGAAATAACGTGTACAAACTTTACTTTTTTTTTTAAATGAAGAGGTATTTTTTAGCTTAAAACCCTGCTGAAGGGGGGTTTAAACTCAAAACCCCATTTGGCTACGCTCATAGAATTTAGAGTGTGTAATTTGCTTTTTTATATTGAAGAAGGGGTTTTAAAAATCAAAATCTTCCTAAGCTGTGCTCTTGGAATTAGGGGATTGTTGTTTGCATTTTTGTTTTATAGAAGTGGGGGATTTAACTGCAAAACCCCCTGGTAGGGGGTTTTAAACTCAAAACCCCATTGGCTGTGCTGGGGCAAGGGATGGTTTAGTGTTCAAATGTCACCTAATATAAACAAAATCAAAGCAAAAAATCAGTAAATAAATTCCGACTCCCCCCCCCCCCCCCCCCGTCTGGATTTCATTTTGCAGGGGTGGTGAACCCCAACACCCCCCTTGGCTACGCCCATGCCAGAACCTGTAAGAGATTTTTTGGTCATAACTATGGCTTATTGGTATTCGATTTGTTGCTGTGAAAATGTTATTTTTGGTGGTGGTGCAGGTGGTTCAATTCTTAGGGGCAGGGGCGTAGCTAGGAATTTCCCATCATTTGAGGGCCCCTGCATTTTGCATAATATTTAATATAAAAAAAAACCTCATTTGGGGGACTTTCAAATTATCTCTTCCTCCCCCACCCTAGCTACGCCACATCTTAGTGGTGTGCTTCAGACCAACCAAGAGAAAGAAGAGCTCAACTAGATGTTGTCCAGAGGTCAGGATAGTTGACCTGCAAAATGACCTTTCTAAAATTGTGTCTTTGTTTGCTGAATGATCTACATGTTCAAAGGTGAATCCAACACTTTAAAACGATGCCCTGCCTGACATAGGAGAAGATGGGAAAACAGTCAACAACTTCTGTACAATGACCTATAATGCAGGCTATGAATTAAGAATTAAGCCGTTTTATTGAAACCAGTATTTGGGGTTTCCTTGTTTTAAAATTGATCTAAGTTCCTTCTTTGTGGATATTTCAAAAAGCAGTACCTGTATTAGTATGGATTCATCTCTGATTGGGATCTGAGTTTGTCCACACGCAAAAAAAAGGCTCAACACCAGTTTAATTGTTTACAATTTTCATTTCTTAGTGGACCACCCACAGTCATCCCGTGGACCCCAGTTTGAGAAACACTGCAGTGCATCACCTTTTAGATAACAGACTTTAGGGGAGGTAAGTCTTTATAATTGGTCACAAACTTCTTCATTGATAACTCTGGTTTTATTGATTGATTTGAGCATTGGTAAAAAAAAGCTTGCATCTAAGGTCACAATTGCTCATAAAAATGTGGCTAAGTGTTCACCCCACCAAGACATAAACAAACAACAAGATGTCCCTAGAGCTACAGCCAGATCAAAACACAAACAATGCAACAGTCTTGTTTTGTTCCTTTATTTCAAAGAGTTGAGAACATCACAGACTCTAATGTTATCTACATCAACAGCCTCATTTAAACTCAGAACCTAACAGAGAACACAGGACCTAATAAAAACTTGAGCCTATAAACTAAAGGAAACACAATTTTTGCATTATATATTTTTTTGGGAAAAAAAATTTAGCTGTTGATTTGCTGATACTAGTACCAGACATTTTGAGAGTCATTGACCTTAGCTAAAATTTGAACTTGCTAGCATAATACAAAGCTTAATATTTGTTACACTGGCCGAAGGATTACCTTACTTGTTCTTTTTTTTTTTTTTTTTACAATTAACAACGTCAGCATTGAAATAAATGTAAAAAGTTGTTTTGTTTTTTTCACTTTTAAGCTTTTCCCAGTGACAAAAAGCTGACAATGATGTACAACAAACTACAAAAAAAAAAGAATCATTAAACTAAGCATTCAATTTAGAATCAGTTGTTAGAAAACAAAAAATATTATGCAAAAAGTTACATTGTTATTTAAAATCTTATAACAGACATGTATAATGTAAAGTCATTTTAAATGTGATGGCCTATAAGGAAGCCAGAAGCACAACATACACACACACAAATTAAATTACTTTCTAGATAGAAACTTTTCAAGTCTTTTTCTTTTTAAATTATTTATTTATTTTAACTAATAATATAAACTTTATGTGTCCATCCAAAGGGAGATAATAACTTGATTTTGTTAAGCATGTATGAATAAAGGGAGACTATGATGACTAAAATGAGAGGATCGGAACAGAATCATTTTTGTCTTTTTCAAAACACATCTGTCCATAATCAAAGTCAAAAGAAACAAAAAAAAATGTGTTCATTCACCTCAGGTATCAAAACATCTAGCCATTACATCACTGACACCTACTGACGGAGTGGGACAGACATACAAACATAAATACAATTTTTTAAAAATAGATGACTGAAATGACAAGAAATCAAACATGTCTTGATAGCACCAGGGTTAAAGGATTGCTTGGTGAGTATTGTGTTAACATGAGAAGCCTAGCGACAGAGACAAACAGGCCACATTCATTCACTTGTAAATGTAAAGGATATAGTCTTCTCTTGTCAAAACCATTTATTGCATAGGTAAGTTGAATATACACAATTGTTGAAAGTGATGAAATGATATTTAAAACAAATACTGACTTGGCTTCAAAATATTCAGTAACATAAACACCATTGTCCAAGAGGGCTTACTGTAAATTTAACTGTAATGTTATAGTTTGCTTCAATATACGAAAAAAAAATACATCATTAAAATAGTGAAGTTGACCGAAACACTATTCATACACAAATGATGCATTAAAAAGTGCCTTACATAGGGACAATGAATATAAAGATGGCCTTAATGTTGTTTTTTCCTATTCTATTATATGTCCAACACATTATGTTGTTGACAATATAACCAAGTCCAATAAATCTTTTTCTATTTATTTACAGACAGATGGGAGACAATTAGTGATGATGATATTGATGAGGACTATTAACAAAATAAAAATATTTCAAAAGGCACTAGGTAATAACTGAAACATTTGCTAGAATCTATTTTTTAATGAGCTAGAAGGGTCGCGTTTCACAGGATACCACATTCAAGCCCCCTAGAGCATCCACACCAAAGTCCAGATTGTTCGACCCAAAGAGCCTGAGGTTGGACACGCAGCCGTTGAAGTTTTTGCTGAAAGTGTTGTCAGTGTAGCGCTTCATGTCTGGAACACCACCTAGTGAAAGAAAGACAGCAAACAAGGGAGATAAAACAAAAGTAGAAATAAATGCTTCTCTAAGTAAAACGTTAAAAATAATTGAACACATTGGAAAAGATCAAAGTCACATTTTTCATTAAGGTGTGCAATTTGCATCCATTTATGAAAAAAGAAAAACAACTCTGTTTAGTGAGGAAAGAAAAGAGTCACAAACTAAGTAAAGAATTGAGGGGGTCATAATAGTAGCATTGTGTTATAGTCAAATATAAATTAATTTAAATGTGATATGGTATGATAGGCCTGGATCTGGCAGTTGTAATTGGCTGTCTGACTTTGACAGATTAATCTGGAGATGTCTGAGTTTCTTGTGCGGGTGTATTCAATTTATTTATACTACTTATGAATAAGATGTAAGGACTACGTCCAGACCGTTAGATACTTGAATAAAGTTTAATGCATAAAGGCCACAGTTGAGTCTCTGTCCATAATGCCATGTTGTTGCCTTGAATTCCTAATACCAACTGACTTATGATAACATCAATAAACTAGAACCCACTAATCCTTGACGTCACTAGATGTTGTGTTCAAAGTCTGTCAACTATGGTCCGTCTCTATACTAAGTGTCTAAAAAGGGTATATAAGTGATAATGAAAAAAAATATCTAAGGATTCCCAAACAAACTTTGTTCAATGTTTTTAACTACACAAACAGTTCACCATTAAGTAGTTCAGTTTGAGGACTTAAGTTAAAATCTGTATCAAACTAAATTCTTCTAAGGCTAACAGCATTATGAAACATTTTAGTATTAATTAATGTAAGTTAGTAACCTAATAATGTGGAAAATGTAATAGTCCTATAAGTTATTTAGTATTTAGTTATTTTTAAAAAAATGGATCTTTATTTCATGTCGTAAATAAAGGGAGTTTTATTACTGTCCATGTTTATGAGCCATTTCCCACACCATTAGAGTTGCTTTAAGCTAATCAGTAGACATAAACTCAAAGCATTATTCAGACAAGAAAAACAAAACTCAACACCAGTTTCAGTGTGGCTTCATCAGCTCACAAGTACTCACCTACAAAGATGTTGCCCATTACATTCAAAATTTTGAGCCCTCCACCTGAGAGACCAGATACCTCAGCCTGTTGGTCAACTTTCAATTTACCATGTTTACCATTTCTGCAAAGACAAAGGTCAAAAGTTTTGTTTCCTTTTTTGGAAGAACTGTGTAGAATGAATGCTTTCAATTAAGTTGAAATACATGCAATTTTATAATTGTGACTGGAGTATATGTGTACATGTATTACCTACTCTACCCAATAAGAAATGTTGAAAGACTTTTAAAAGTAAAGGTTTTAAAATAAATAATATGGTCTTTGGTCTGAGTGAGCTTGTTGTAGTGATAGCAAAAAGAGACCTCATAACCATGGAATTTGAGTGTCTGACATTTCAACTTAACTGTGAATCTATGTCAGAGCCAATTATATAACTTCACCATAAGTTGAGAATTAATAGCTAAATAAAAAAAAGCTAAATAAAACATTGGTGAGACTTAATGGTGCTTAAATGGCATTTAAAGCATAAACATGTAGATCATGTGTAGACAGCTTTGAAGCCAGATTGAAGAAAAAATTGATGGTCAAAATAGAAAAAAAGATGTAAAGGGGAGATAATAAATGATGCATATTTATTACATATTATAACGGCCTCACTAGAATACAATATTTGTAATAAAAGAGCATGGGGAATTAAATGTGACATAAGGACATGAACAGGGCACATGATCACCAAACCTCTGACTTGACATCGGACATGAACAGGGCATGATCACCAAACCTCTGACTTGACATCGGAAAGCAACAGTACAAGATTGGTATATTTGAATAAGCAATCTAAAATGGTGTGACAGTGACTGAACAACAGTACTCATGTAGGTTGTGTTTGAATGCCTAATAAATGGGTATGTTGCACTTCATGAGCTACAGATAGGGTAACTCTGCAAGTGCAAGGACTAGGTGAAATGCAGTCATCACAGCCTACCATTGAAAGAGTCAACAAATAAAATGTTTATTGTTTTAAACATTTTTGATGGGCCTTAAAAAATGAAGATTTTTATATCATGGCATGAACCTCAGGAAGATATTCCAAATTGCGTACCTTGACCAGGCAGTATTATGGGTTAAATGTTACCCTTTTCAGACCTTGCAATCTCAAAGGGGAAGATAATGTAAAGCTTATCAGTTTTTATGTCTGACAGTTAACAAAGGTGTCATGGGGACAGCCGTAAGAGTTGGGTGAACTCATGGGGGTAGGGGGAATCTTAAAAATCCAAAAGTTCAAAATCCCTGAGTTCAGAAGCCAAGCGCCCACTCAGTCACTGTGACCTCTATAGGTTAAGAGTACTGTGAAAGTAACAAACCTAGAGACTGTGATGTCATGGGGATAACCATCATTGACAGGCAACAAGGATCTCAGCACACCAGGTTTATCTCCAAGATCATAACTGAAATAAAAGTTGTTCACATTTTACCTTTCATGTCAACATTTACAAATAATTTTTTTAAAATTATAACACTTAAAAAAAAAGAGACATTTGTTAGAAGAAAATTTTTTTTTAATTATGATTTGTATTCATCAGTATTCTGTTTTTCAAAGCTAATCTTATGTGCTAGCATTTACTCTCAAAATCTTTTCTTAGAGACTCAAATTTTGTTTACAAAAGGTGATGTATATCATATTTGAGAAATATAACTAGTATTGTAAGTGTTGAATATAATTTACGAAAGTGACATGGTAAATAATGCCTATTTGATGAAACAGAACTTAAAGAAAAATCAAGAATATTCTGAGCTTTTGGGTTAAGTTAAATTAAAAGCCATGACAAAATATTTATTTGAAGCTTATTTTGTAAGAGCTCATATGTACTGCTGCAAGGGTTTCCTATAACAGCACAAGTTCTGTAATTGCATTGCTAAAACTGTGACATAACTATTCAGGAATCTGCATATCGCACTACAACATTGAAAAGTTTGTTTAATGAGTTTCCATATAAATAATTTAGAGAGTAAGTATTACAACAGAATTTGTTCATGTTTAAATTGAAGTTCAAGCTAGGAAAGTCTTCAAGTTTTGTTTCTTAAACTATATTCCTGTGCTTTATTTAATACAAGCTGGATATGACCCGCTGCCTGCGTGCCTTAGTTTGGGTATTACTGATCTAGTCGATTGGATTTATATCTATGTGAGACTTGGAGAATGTGCCCTTCACATTTTTGTTATTTTGCCACGAAAATAAAAGTAGAATATGAGAATGGGTTTACCCATTAAGCCGACATATTCATATCCAATATAAATTTCTTTGAAAACGGGCTTACCCCATTTGTTAAAAAGTTTCATTCTTTAATAGAGATACAATTAGGTACTACTTGTCTATTTTTAGGGTCCTCCGGTTGTGGGAGGGACATTAAACATACACTACGGTACTCTGCCATGATCTAAGGAACTTTTATGCCAAGTTTTATCAAGTTTGGTCAAACCGTTTTGATTTTTATTCAGGACATACATACATACTCCTTACTTTCTGCTTAAATATTAGATTATTTCATTAAGAATCAGCCTTGAAACAAAGTAGGAACAGAAAAGTCACTACATTGTTACAGCTCTCAACCAGCTGTAGTACAGAAGTAGTACAAGAAAATGGAAATCAAAAACTATTAGCCAACACCAAACCAAATAAAGCGTCTGGACCTGATGGTATTCCAGCTAGATTACTCAAAGAACTAAGCAATGAGCTAGCCCCAGTGTTCAAAATACTCTTTCAGGCATCGCTTAACCAGGGCAGAGTACCAAAGGACTGGAAAGAAGCTAATGTCACCCCCCTATTTAAAAAAGGAGAAAAATCTGATCCAGGAAACTACAGACCAGTATCACTTACCAGCATCACATGTAAAATCCTAGAACACATAATATGTAGCAACGTCATAAACCACTTAGACAAACATAATGTCCTCACCCCATACCAACATGGCTTTAGGAAATATAGATCATGTGAAACACAACTAATAGGACTAATTGATGATTTTTCAAAAGGTTTAGATAATAGTGAACAAATAGATGCTATCTTACTAGATTTTTCCAAGGCTTTTGACAAAGTTCACCACCATAGTTTGCTTAAAAAATTAAAATATTTCGGCATTCATGGTCCACTGCATCACTGTAATAATAAATGGCTCTAAATCAACACCAATAACAGTAAACTCAGGTGTACCTCAAGGAACAGTCTTGGGTCCACTACTATTTTTAATTTACATAAATGATTTACCAAATTGCATTAGTTCAGGAACAAAAGTCAGATTATTTGCAGACGATTGCATAATATATAGAACAATAAAAACAATACAAGACACAGATATTTTACAAAGAGAATTAGATGAATTACAGAAATGGGAATCAAATTGGAGAATGTCTTTCCACCCAGAAAAATGTCAGTTGTTAAGAGTAACAAAAAAACTAAAACAAATTAATTCCACTTATCTTATTCATGGCAAACCAGTAACACAGACTAAAAACGCAAAATACCTAGGTGTTATAATAAATGAAAAACTGTCATGGAATCCACATATTGATGAAACTATAAAAAAATCAAACAAAG
Organism: Biomphalaria sudanica; assembly: GCA_036873155.1. NCBI lineage: Eukaryota > Metazoa > Mollusca > Gastropoda > Planorbidae > Biomphalaria > Biomphalaria sudanica. Next base: position 817,665 of record JAZGLO010000453.1, on the reverse strand, counting down.
CATTAGGGTTTATTAAAAGAAATTTCTATAAATCAAATAAGAACATAAAACTAAAATGTTATTTAACCTTGGTTAGGCCAATAATAGAATATGCATCCACCGTTTGGAACCCCTTAACTCAAGAAAACATTAAGAAACTGGAACAAACACAAAATAGAGCAGTGAGATTCATAACAAACGAATATTCACATTTGACTAGAGTAACACCATTAGTAAAATCACTAAATTTAGGAAGCCTTCAGGACAGAAGACTCAAAAGTAAAGTAGCAATTATACATAAAACACTGAACCATAATCTTCAAATACAAAAACAAAATCTAATAAAATACTCTGAAAGACACAAAAATAAAGGCACATTCCTCGTCCCATATGCTAGGACAAATTTGTACAAATACTCCTTCTTCCCTAGTGCTATTAGAGCATGGAATGGGTTGCCTGAGCTAGCCAGAAAAACCAGTGACTTGGCAGAATTTAAGTCATTGGTTAATATGCATGACTAAATGCATGACGTGTAGGACGTAATCATCTTCTTTTTTGAAGTAACGTCTGTATTATATAAGATAAGATAAGTGCAGCTGTTAAGTAAATGGTTCTGTTATATCAATGTCAAGCCTGCAATAAAATAGTTCTCAACTCACCTGAACTCTAAATATCCATCAACAACTGCAACGGCAAAGTAATCCGACGTTGCCTTAACATGACTGTCTGGTTTCTGACCTTGCCATATGATCAAACCATTCGGTTCTGTTGTTGTTATTGTCACTGTCAAGTTTTCCTGGGCACGTCTGTTCTGTCGGGGGAATTTATCCGATGAAATCTCAATGTAGCCCTCTCCCTGGAAGTTGGCTGAAGTACCAATTTTCACAGCTGAAATAAAAATAGCCACATTGAGGTAATAAAGTTCAATAAAAATGTGATTCAATGTTTCTGTTTCAGAAATGCTATAGTTAAAACATATATATTTAATATATAAAACCAGTGATTTGTAGACTTGTGAGGAGATCCAGCTCTATTTACAGCAGTAAACGTGTGTACATAGGTTAAGATGACCCAAAAAGAACTCTACAGAGAAACATTTTGTTGTGGTAAGTGGTGAACAGATTCTTGAATGTGTTTTGCAAAACACCATAGAGAAACAAATATGGCATATAGTAAACCTTGTAGTCAATAAGTGGAGGTCAATCCAGTCCAACAAGCCCATCAAAACATTTCAATTCAGGGGGCTTTCGGTTGTATCAGTTGAAGTCCTTACATTGTATATTGTGGCAGTTACAGAATAGAAATACGAATCTATTCCCCTTAGTAGAGGAGCTTTCGGGACCTTAGGCCATGCACAGCACATGAACAACCCAATCATAGTATTGGATACTGTCATTCTGATACCTTCAGATGGGGTATTAAGGTGAAAAGCTATTGCTCCTTGCCTGTATGTTGGATACAAATCTTTTCAATTTGATGATGGACTTCATTGACAGTGACAATCGTCACATTAAGCAGAATATTAAAGAGAGTAAAGGAGGACATCAAAGAGAGTAAAGGAGGACATCAAAGAGAGTAAAGCAGAACATCAAAGAGAGTAAAGGAGGACATCAAAGAGAGTAAAGGAGGACATCAAAGAGAGTAAAGGAGGACATCAAAGAGAGTAAAGGAGGACATCAAAGAGAGTAAAGGAGGACATCAAAGAGAGTAAAGCAGGACATCAAAGAGAGTAAAGCAGGACATCAAAGAGAGTAAAGGAGGACATCAAAGAGACTAAAGCAAAACATCAAAGAGAGTAAAGGAGGACATCAAAGAGAGTAAAGCAGGACATCAAAGAGAGTAAAGCAGGACATCAAAGAGAGTAAAGGAGGACATCAAAGAGACTAAAGCAAAACATCAAAGAGAGTAAAGGAGGACATCAAAGAGAGTAAAGCAGGACATCAAAGAGAGTAAAGCAGGACATCAAAGAGAGTAAAGCAGGACATCAAAGAGAGTAAAGGAGGACATCAAAGAGACTAAAGCAAAACATCAAAGAGAGTAAAGGAGGACATCAAAGAGAGTAAAGGAGGACATCAAAGAGAGTAAAGCAGGACATCAAAGAGAGTAAAGCAGGACATCAAAGAGAGTAAAGCAGAACGTCAAAGAGAGTAAAGGAGGACATCAAAGAGAGTAAAGCAGGACATCAAAGTGAGTAAAGCAGGACATCAAAGTGAGTAAAGCAGGACATCAAAGTGAGTAAAGCAGGACATCAAAGAGAGTAAAGCAGGACATCAAAGAGAGTGATTCTTTTGACTTGATTTCAATGCAAGTTTGAAAAAAACAACCTCTGAACACATAGAAAAAAAAAACTGACTACAAATTAAAATTTGTACTTCAAATAATTTAAATACAAGAAATAATATAAACAGCTACTTGATCCATGTACAAAGTTTCCCTGTCATAAAAATGTATTTATAGAATGAGCTAGATTTAATGTAGACTTGAACCACAGTTAAACCTGCCCAACTTATTATTTTTAACTTCTTCAATGCTTTATAGAGTTACTAGGCACCCCTCATGTCAAGAAGTCTACAAAAAATATTTGTTGTACTTTCTAGACATTATTACAATGTAAAAACTTCCCTTCAGCTTATTATTTTTGTGTAATCCTATCATTAACTATGCCAAATGTGTTGACTAAGACTGTGACAGGTGCCACAACTATAGAAATGAAAAGCAAAATATAAAAAAAATCTTTAAAAAAAAAAAAACTAAATTAAAAGGGAAGAACTCTGTCCTTAAAACTATATCTACCAAAAATGTACAATTTATTTCCTTTGCTTAATATCAAACAAAAAAATTAATTACCAATAATTAAGTGACTAATTTAGTATTATTGATTTATGTTTTGTTAGGTACATAAATAATTGTTTAAAGTATCAACTTGATCAGAGAATGCGTGAGGGAGAAATAGCGTTAGCAATTATTTACGGGGACAAAACCTAACAAATTTAGCCATATCTGTGAATATTGAAGTATTAGTTTCCCTTGGTGCTATTAAACAAAATTATAATTATTATGAGTAATTAATTGTCTAAGTGGTTACTTTTTTTTTTTATTGATTCCTGTCTTGTCTATGTCAATGACTAATTGTGTGAAGTTTTCAGCTTGATTTGAGGACGGATGTGGGAGAAATAACAAGGACACACTTTTGACCAGACAGAAAGACAAGAGTGAGTTGATAGAAGCTTTATAAACAAAAAATGTTAAAAACTCCACAACAACAAATGACTTACAATATTGACAATCATTTCCTGCCCAGTTCAAGGGGCACATACACCTGTAGTAGTTGTTTTGTGGGACACAAATACCTTCATTACATGGGGACTTTAAGACACAAATGTCTATTTTGACTTCACAGTTACGACCTAGAAGAAACAACGGGAGATCGTTGTGTTGATAAAATAAAACATCAAAGCTTGCAAGTTTTCATTACAGGAAAATTACCACCAACCTTTCTTTTGATTACATGGGAATGATTTAAGTGGAAATTGGTTAAGTTTAAGTAAGTTACGTAACTAAAGCTTAAAGCTTGCTTGCTAAGAAAAACAAAACGAATCCAATCTATTACTATGATCTCTTAGGTTTTTGGGTTTCATTTGAAATATTAAAATTATGAAATGTTAAAAAAACAACAACTATATTTAAAAAAAAAAAAAACTAGAACAAAAATCATAGCACTAAAGTTTTTAAGAATTAAAAAAATATATATAGAACTAGATTTCAAGATTTCCTTGCTTGACTAATTCTAAGTAGGCCTAACAAGAGATGTCTAGACAACTTGTATTTGATAAGAACAAGAGATTTAAACAAAATGAAAAAGGTTACAGTTATAGTTGAATGATTGTAACTATGTCCTCACCAGAGAAACCTTCTGGGCAGGTACAGAAATATTCTGTGGGAGAGCTGTTGGTGCACATGCCATTGTTCAGGCAAGGTTTCCTGGAACACATTGTTCTTTCTCCGCAGTCACGAATGTTCATAGTCTCCCTGGCCTCATCAATTAGTCCGATGTTTCTTTCATTAACGACAAGCTTTAAGGAAAGAGACAATCCTATTAATCCTATTAAAAATAACAAGTGTGCTAGTATATTTATAAGTGTCACAACTAGAAAGAAGAAGGAGAGACTATATTTTATCTTTGTACAGAAATAAAATATGACAATTTATATTATCTAAAGATACTTTTTCAATCTTAATAAGAGATAGGTTACATTTTTAGTTATTACTAGCTGGATATGACCCGCAGCCTGCTGGCCTTAGTTTAAGTATTACAGAACTACTAGGTTGGATATAGATCTATGTCAAACATGGAGAATATGTTCCCTTCACATTCATGAAAAAAAAAAATAAGAGTGTGAAAATTAGGTTTACTCTTTTAGAAAACATTCAAACCAAATATAAAATACTAAGAAAAAAAAAGGCTTTACTTGATTTGTTAAAAAGTTTCTTCTTTAATAGAGATACAATTAGATACAGGAATTGTTTTTTTTTATTTTTAGGGGTACTCCATATGTGGAAGGGACATTAAACATATACTACAGTCTCTGCCATGATTTAAGGAACATTTATGCCAAGTTTTATCAAGAGTGGTCAAATGATTTTGATTTTTATACAAGCATACATACACCTTACATTTAATTATATATAATAGATGAGTCAGAGGGAACACTTAACTACATCTTTAGTTTCATCAATGTTTGTACAAAAAATAATGGCCTAATTCTTAAATATAATCATCAACATCTTTGAATTATATAAGGCAATACAAATGTTAGGTAAATTTGAAGAAATCATTGAACCAATTATATTGACAACTTTAAGAACATCCTCTAGAAACCATACCTGACCAACACAGCCAATAAATCCTGTGTATACTCCAGCTCCAGGGTTGATCACTTCACTAGGATCTACACCTCCCAGGTACAGAGGTCGCTCCAAGTTGAGACCCACTGACTTATTACCAGATGCTGATCCTACGAGAAACAGAATGAAACAAAACCTTACAGATTTTACTTCAACACATTGGGAATGAACAAAGTGAATTTCAAGGTGTAAAAAAGGTCTGTTGTCTAATGCATAAATAGGACTGGAAGAACATGCCAACTTAGAGCTAAGATCTTATAACACTAACTTATTTAAAAGCTTAGGCAATAAAACAAAGAAAGAAAAATCTAGAAATAGTTCTGAAAATAAATTGTAATTCTCTTTAACTAATAAAAGTCTTAAATACTATGTTAGAAACTAAACTTCTTATATGTAAGTTTTAAATCTTCATCCTCTCACACAGAAAATAAAATTATCTTATATCCATGTAACAGAAAAAAATTATTCTTAAAATTGTCAAACGTTTATTAATTTAGTAGCACAAAAATTCTTTTACATGCAAATTTAAAAATAAAATTATTATATATTAAACTTATTCCAAGTACCAAACAACACAAATGAAAAAAAAACTTGCTTCCATGGTATTGGGCCAGCAGTAGAGTAAGCAAGATGTAACAAGACGCACACACAAAAAGGTCTTGTCTCAATGAGATATCACAAACTACTTACCATACAATGTTGAGGTAAGGGTTGGTTAAAGCAATATACGAGATGAAACGAGGCTTGTGTATAAGCAGATGCAATATTCAGCAATTATTATGACATGCAAAGCATTTGAGTTTATTTTCTGAGAAGCATTACAGCAAGAACTATAGTTCAACAGTTCTTCACCTTTATCTCTAATGATTCTGCCATGAAAATCAAGTTTGACACATGCTATCTAATACATTTTGATCCGCTGAAACTTTAAACCTTCAAATCTGGGATTACAAAGCTGAGATGTAACATTTCTCACAAAGACAGGGGAACAAATTTTTATATCGAATTAAGTTAGACAGGGGAACAAATTTTATAGCAAAGTGAAACTACTTCCTCTGATCAGCAGTTAACTAATGTACTAAGCAATGATCTAATATTGTGATCTGTGGTGCACTAGTGGCCTTCATAATGACCAATCTGTTCCTTTTTTTACAAGCCAGTTATCAGTTTAAAGCCATAACCATGTGGTAATGATCTATTGTTTCCCTTTTGAATGCAAATGCATGAGTTACTTTATTTTGCGCAAATAATGCAATTCCACAACAATAATAATAGATGCTTGAAATAAAATGATTCAAATAAAAATAGTGTTTAAAACTATGCTTTTTACTTGCAACCCTGTCAAATGACAATTTTTCATTGTTGTATAATCATAAAATGCTGTTTCTAGTGAAGTAGCTTGCTTGACTTTGAAAGTTATTTTTCTCAACTATAGATCTGTACAAGTTTCGTTACAAGACTGTTGGTTTATTTGCTTATCATCTACTCTTACAATCCATTTCCTGTATTCAAATGTTCACCAATAACCAAAACTCAAAGCTGCCATTGTCACATATTTTCTTTATATGTTATACATTTATATCCAAATAAAAATGGATAACTATAGCACATGCTGTAAGCTAATAAACATGTGCAAAACCATCTAGTAGACTTTGGATGGACAATCTTAATAGCCATGTATGGTATGGGCTTGAGACAGTGGACAGTCTTAATAGCCATATATGGTATGGGCTTGAGACAGTGGACAGTCTTAATAGCCATATATGGTATGGGCTTGAGACAGTGGACAGTCTTAATAGCCATGTATGGTATGGGCTTGAGACAGTGGACAATCTAACAATATTTGCTTTCATCCTTTGCAGGTGGTATGCTCTTTGTCAAACTTTCACAACTTCAAGATTTACAAATTATTAGAGCCAGCATTTAGCTATTCATTCAATGCGATTGCTGCACCATTAAAACATTGTTTTTTATTTCATTTTTCATACACAAGGCAAATAAACAAATAAATTGTAAGCCTGAAGTCATTCTGAAGCTGAAACAAGACAAAAAAAGTTCATGCCATGCACAATACCAAAGTATTTTAAAATTAAAGTCCATAGATTCTGTAATAGTAATTGAAAATGCAAAAAAATAAATGAGCTGTATGAACAAAGATCCAATTGCTAAAGCAACATTCACAATTTAACAAATATAAGAACACAGGACAATAGCATTAAGAATAAATGTCCAGACACTGTTAATAGCTGAAGCCATACATTCTGTTATCAGGCTTAAGCAAGATTAAAACTAAAACAGAAAGATATGAGCAATCTCAAGAGATTTAAGCTCTAAGACTATTAATTCAAAACTAAGACCAAAAAAAAAGTAGAAATAATCTAGTTGTAAGTTACACTAAAAATTCAACAAACCATAAGATATATGTAGATTTACATTTACTTTACGTTAAATCCTGCCCTAATGACTTTTTGCAATTGAAATTTCACAAATCATTTTTTTTTTTAAACTTAGATCAAATGCTTTTCATTTATTTTAAAATGATCACATGAAATACTTTAATCACAGTAAAAATTGTTTTGTTCTTTTTTTTTTTTTCTCAATACCAAAGCAATGTGAATCTACACAAGTGATACAGTTAACAAAAGAGAAGATAATAAAACATAACAAAAAGAATTGGTTCAGAAGATGTAGTTGATCATCTGTGTGTGGACCATATACCTCTGATGACATCCCCTCTATCCAAGCGATCATACAGTTGCCTATCATTAGCAGCTACTTGGGCTAATGTACAAGGGGAGAGAATAAACCAGGTCATGTTTAGACAAATCAACAATTTCATCTTTTAAACAAAAAAAAGAAAAAAAAAAGGAAGATGTTTGAACAAAAGTAAATAAATAAACTTTAAAGCAAATTTTGAGAATTCTAGCTGAATTCTAGCCATGAATCTGATTCAGGAAAAATTCAGTAAAAATGTGAAGCATGATAGTACATGTTACACATACTAATGTAACATTTTGAGTAATTTGGATCTTATGTCAACTATGCACCATCTTATGAATCCATGTTAAATACAGAACACTTGGTTATGGCCTCAAGTTTTTTCAAAAACTAAATGAACTGGTATGCTAGTGATTCATTTGAACACGATATACAACCTAAAGTTCAGATAGAGTGTAGGTTTAGAAATAACCAAATGGTGCCAGTGGTAAGACTGATGTGTTCAGTGTTTGACATGCAGTGAGCTCCTTTGTTTTTACTATGAATATTTCAGATAAATGTTGATGAATTACTAAAAGTGGATTTGCTATATCATCTCGCCAGGGTAATAGCTAAGATGAACACTTCTACAATAAATTGTTTTGTGCTATTATACTATTATCTTATATTGAATATAATCTTCAAAATTGATAACCAAATGTATTTTTAAAAAAAAATGCTTTTTCTTTTATCTTTGGTCTAGACTAATATAATGAGAATATATGATGTAGTTGTAATAAAATATTTTCTTTTAAAAAAAAAAGCCATGATTAAGCAATGACATTTAAACACTTAGTGAATAACAATTAGTTTTTGTATATCAGCTTGAAAAGTTAATTTGAAAAAGTTTCATTTTAACTGTCATCTAACATAGCACTATAGTGATACAGTGTAATGTTCTAAAAATAGAAGAAAAGTGAAGAGATGTTTAAGGCAACCAAAATATAGTGTGCTTGTAACAGTATATATGATATATGTGTTCTAGTCAACAAACAAAACAAACAACATTAAACAAATGGAAAAAATAAAATGACACCCAATGGCCAGCTCCATACTTTCACAGTAGTGAACCCCAAAGATTACCAGAGAAGCATGCAACATGGTGTTTATAAAACACTGAGTACCACACACAACACATGTATTTAAAGAGATGTATACAATATGTATTGTAGAGCGCTATTGTTATAATAAATGATTCAGATCACAGGATAATAAAGAGGAGCATTAGTATTATATACTTTTGTATACATGGGAGAGTATTACATTCACGTAGAATGGTGAAATGATCATTGAACCAATCAAATAACACATGTTGTACATAGAGGTCAACTAATTAACATATGTCACACAGAGGTCAACTAATTGATATGTCACACAGAGGTCAAGTAATTACCATGTGTCACACAAAGAAGTAAGTAATTAACCTGTCATACACAGAGGTCGACTACATTTCCAAACATTGTTTATCTCTAGCCTTATGTCATAAAAAAAACAAGTACATATAAATGTATATTGGTAAAAGGAATCAAACTAAAATGCTTAATAAGCAAGTACATAAATAATTTCAGTTTATGTAATATTAATCTTGTTTCACTTACAAGATTTAACAAAGAATCATCTAATTCAAGTCTTTGATTTGAAGGAAAAAAAAACAAACGAGCAAAAACATGACTTGCAAAACGAGAACACAAGCTTAAAGATATATAGAGTTGCAATGAGCGTTTCAACTGGCTTATAGTGTTCCATGATGACAACACAAGTGATACAGACATGGATTAAATTAGACAAAAGGTTATAACAAAATAATGAACTTGTCCTTGCTGTAGGCACGGACATAATTCAAACAAATAAACTGAAACACACATGAAGTCAATGGACAGAAGAATGAAGTGTGAGCAAGAAAGTCACTTACCATTAACTGACTCTTCGTCATTGACTGTCAGCATACCCTCACGTCCTCTGCGCTCAGCGACAACTTTGGTCCACTCATTGGCTCTCAGGGGGTAACGACTCCTGATTATTGCTGGACCTGTGGTCAAGGAAAAGAATATGAAACCCAAAATTAGATCTTGTCTATGATGTTTTGGATATGTAAACTGAAGCAAGATGAAGTTTTATATAAGACTTGAATCAAGGTGAAGTTTCTGCAGGCAGTTTTTGAGGATTTCACTGTGCTGAACACATCAATAAACTGCCATCTAGTTTCTGTTTAGATTTAGATTAACAGACTTTTAATAAGACCTTCCAATATAAGTTAAAATCTGTTTCAACTGATGATTATAAAAAACTTTACATAATAGTTAATGACTTGATTATCACTTGATCATAAACCAATAGTACTGGAAAATAAAATGGACTGCAATTTTGGAAGTCATCTTAATACATTAATATTAAGGGGTAGGGAGGAAATTAGCTGTGGTAAATAAAAGCTAGCAACAGGCAAAATGTTTGTTTACAGTTTACATCAAATGTTTCAAATAAAAGAAAACAATTATGCACCAAAGAACTAAAATCCTTTTTTGAACTCTTCACTACTTGAATCTTAACACATAAAGGCATAAATAATGACAGTCATTTTGTTTATGAAATTAACAGACTGACACATGGATAGGACATAATTATCTTCTGTTAATAAGGAACATCAGTAATTTAAGTTAATATATTCTGAATACAAAGACTCTCACACTAATACATAAAAGGTAGCCATTGCAGATATATACATATAGGCATCTGTTTCACACAGATCATGGAACAAAAGCTTGTGAAATCAATGGTATCAATCAATCAAATAAAATTGTGGATAAAAGTGTATTTATTAACCAAGACCAAATAAAAAAAACATCAAAAAAACTTATCTACACTATTACACAAACAATCAGATAAAGATGGGATATTCAATTGCTAAAAAGAAACCCCAATAGAATAAATTTTCATTGTGATCTTTGAAATGCATGGCAATTATTATAAAGGGGAAATAAATTTTATGATCAGGTGTCAAGAAGAAGTCACTAAATTAAGAGGTGCTTCTACTACATAAAGAAATGGGATCATCAGGAGAACTCTTGCAAAAGTTTTTTCTTTATTGTCCTTTTTACAGTCTTAACATAATTTCTTATTTATCTTCTGTTTTTTCTTTAGGATATCCAACTTTTTATATGTGTTTCTGAGTTTATAATTTGTTTTAAATGGTTGAGCTCACCTGAGCCAACATCAAATCTAAACTCCAAGTGTCTGTCTTTGACAACAAGTGCAATAAAATCTTGCTTTCCATCAGCCTTCTGAGCATTGTACAGAATGATGCCATCTTCTAATCTTCTGGGATTAAAGTCTAACTTGATGCTCAGGGTCATAAGTCCACCTTTAATTGTGTCATAAGAAATGAAGGAGGTTCTATCAAACGCTGGGTCAGCTATCTGGATGGCTGCAGAAAGAATAAAACAAAGTAAGGTCACACTACATTAATGAGGGGGAAAAAAAGTTTATTTAACCTACTATATAAAACAAAAAGTAAGGCATATGTATGAATGTATTTATGCATGTATGTATTTATGCATGTATGTATATCCTGGACAGAAATCAAACCATTTAACCAATCTTGATAAAACTTCGCATAAATGTTCCTTAGGTCATGGCAGAGACCATAGTATATGTTTAATGTCCCTAAAAATAGACAAAAAGTACCTAATTGTATCTCTTTCAAAAAATGAACCTTTTTTAACAAATCGGGTAAACCTGTTTTCGCACTGGATATAAATATGTCAGCTGAATGGGTAAACTTATTTTCACACTGGATATAAATATGTCAGCTGAATGGGTAAACTTATTTTCACACTGGATATAAATATGTCAGCTGAATGGGTAAACTTATTTTCACACTGGATATAAATATGTCAGCTGAATGGGTAAACTTATTTTCACACTGGATATAAATATGTCAGCTGAATGGGTAAACTTATTTTCACACTGGATATAAATATGTCAGCTGAATGGGTAAACTTATTTTCACACTGGATATAAATATGTCAGCTGAATGGGTAAACTTATTTTCACACTGGATATAAATATGTCAGCTGAATGGGTAAACTTATTTTCACACTGGATATAAATATGTCAGCTGAATGGGTAAACTTATTTTCACACTGGATATAAATATGTCAGCTGAATGGGTAAACTTATTTTCACACTGGATATAAATATGTCAGCTGAATGGGTAAACTTATTTTCACACTGGATATAAATATGTCAGCTGAATGGGTAAACTTATTTTCACACTGGATATAAATATGTCAGCTGAATGGGTAAACTTATTTTCACACTGGATATAAATATGTCAGCTGAATGGGTAAACTTATTTTCACACTGGATATAAATATGTCAGCTGAATGGGTAAACTTATTTTCACACTGGATATAAATATGTCAGCTAAATGGGTAAACTTATTTTCACACTGGATATAAATATGTCAGCTGAATGGGTAAACTTATTTTCACACTCTACTTTTATTTTTGTGGCAAAATAACAAAAATGAGAAGGGAACATTCACTGTGTTTGACATAGATCTAAATTCAAACCAGTAGCTCAATAATACCAATAGTAAGGCCTGCAGGTTGTGGGTCATATCCGGCTAATAATTAGATAAAAACATTGAGACACTTACTTCTACTGCAGCGATCTCCAGTTAATCTTAATGGACAAGCACAAGAGTAGCCACCTTGAGGCAAATTGACACACCTGCCTTCTGGTCCACAAAGTCCTAAGCATAGCATAGAGCAAATGAAGCAGAAGTTTCAAAATACAATTTATTGGGGTTAAAAAGTAGCAGAAAGAAAATGAAAGAAAGAAAAAGAAAAAGAGAAAAAGAAAAATATCAAATGAAAGAGAGAAAGAAAAAAAGAAAGAAAGAGAGAAAGAAATGAAAAGAAAGAAAAAAGAGAAAAGAAAAATTCCAATGAGGGGAAGAAAAAGAGAAAGAAAGAAATGAATGAAGCTGGTCTCCATCTTCTGTTAAGCTTACCAGTGACAGGAAAAGGTGACCACCTAGCACAGATTCTTACTCACCTGGGGAGCAGGTCTCTCTCCTCTGTTCACATTTCTCTCCTCCAAATCCTGAAGGGCACTCACACACATAGCCATAGCGAATGTTGAAGGCTCTGCAAGTGCCGCCGTTCACACATGGCCTCTCAATAGCACACACATCATAGGGGATGACATTTTTCAGACTCACTGCCTCAGCACCCAGGTTCATATTAACACCTTTAACCTGCACTTGACTCAGACTGCCTGTAAGCCAAACAAACGAGTTTTCTGTTGTCACACTCAATCACATACATATAGGCATCTGTTTCACACAGATCATGGAACAAAAGCTTGTGAAATCAATGGTATCAATCAATCAAATAAAATTGTGGATAAAAGTGTATTTATTAATAGTCTTTTAACTAGAAGTAAAAAGTAAAGTTCCCCTGCGATCTATAGGGCAGATGATGTAAAGGTCATCTGTTTCTGTGGACCACAATTTACAAGGCTGTCATGTGATCAGCACAATGACCAACTGCCTTTACCTTTTCCCAACTAATGTTAGAGCTGGGTGGACTCAGAGGCGCCAAAGATCCCAAAATTAAAAATCCCATTCTTCACCAGGATTCGAACCCATAACCCTGCTTCAGAAGCCAATCTCTTTACTACTCGGCCACCGCACATCCTATTTTAACTAAAAGCACCAGAAAATTGTCTTATACATTCTAACAGCTGTCCTTACCCCTCAGACACACAAAAATTAAATTGTTAAATGTTGAATAGGTAATATATGAAAATACAAAAACAACTTTACTTTTACAAGTTACTGTACTAGATTTTCAGAATTGGTGACAAGTTCATTAAAACATTGGCTAACAATACAAAACAAAACATTTCATGCAGCACTCTAGGCTAGGTTTTATCAAAGCCTGAAAGGTTATTGTGATACCATATTGGGTCACATCAAAGTTCATTTGTTTCTTTCTGAGGTTTTAAAAATTGTCAATAAATTATAAATTTAACTCTCATTTCCTCTAATGGATAGAATAATTCACTTGACATTTGTCCAGAATAAGTGAAAACTTCAAATTTATGATTCAATTTTTAGATAAATATTCTAAGTGCCCTAAACAATTTTTTTTTTTTTTCTAATATTGAGCATTTCTGTTTCTGACCTTTACATCATCTGCACTATAGACCACAAGCTCTGAAAGGGGAACTTTACTTTTACTATTGAATATTTAAAAACAGAATAGCATTCTTCCATGGATCTGAATCAGGATGGCGTAAATGCAACTTACCAACAAAGCCACGGGAATAACCAGAGGAAGGAGGAATATCTCTGTAGTCTGGAACAGAGCCGAGGTAGAGAGGTGCACCAAGGTCTAGACCTTCATGCTGCCCAGGAGCAACACCAACATAAGCAGGTTCATCATTTACTAGCAAAGTGCCTGACAGTACAAAGAAATAATAACTTATATAATATAACTTATATAATAACTTAAATAATAAATAATAATTACTTTTCTATTTCAGATGCCGAACTAGTATTGTTAATTAGAATGAAGACATGACATTAACAACATAAAAGCTAAAGATTAAAAAAAAAAAAAACACCAACCATTTTTTTTGGATCGCTTTAGGTGGACAGTATGCCATTTGTTCAGCTCTAGAGACCTGTTACCTCGTATGATGGCAGGGCCAGAACCAACATCAAACCTGTCAATGGTTAAAAGTTTAATTTTAAAACCAAAGAGCAACAAAAATGAGTAAACAAATATTAGTAATTGAAGAAAAAAAATGCCCTAGATTCAAAAAAGCCCCTCTCTAAATCAAAACAAGATAATAATAATGGCAATGTCTTCAATTTCGAAGTGTGAGGATGAGTGCAGTGTTTCCCAAGAATATGCTAACCTCACAAACTCAGTTTTGATCTGCAATACAAGATATACTAAATCCAACTCTCATGACTAGCTTTTTACAATACCATGCTTCTGGATTATGCCTTAAAAAATGAATTAATAATGCAGGAAGTGAAACAATGTCACCTGAACTCTGGAACCTGCTGTTGCAATCCAAAGCAGACAAAGTCTCCTGCAGCAGTGGGGTATTGTCCATTGTACAACAGCAAGCCATCAGTTGATTCAGGTCGGAAAGACAACAAAATATCTAGGTCTTGGTAGGCATCAGTAAGTGGTAGGTACTCCAGATATGAATTCTCATTATTTCTTCCAAAATATGGCACCAAGGCTTGAAAACAGAGCAATAGGAAACAGTCATTGTTTGTGGAAGTTTTACAAAAGTCCAACAAAACCAGCCTATATAAATACTAAACTCTTATCTGCACAAACATATGCTATCAGTGTAAGAAAAAACAAAACTATAGCTCTTCTTCACACATGTATGCATTCAAATGTAAGGGGAAATAAGTTAACAGTCCCATTACTAAAGATGCATAATTTAATGTGAGCCATGGATTCATTACATTTTTTTTAAAATGTGGTCTTGTTAAAACTATTACTTTCTAATTATGAAGAACAGACACATGCATCATTTCAAATCAATTAGTATCCATTAATTATGAGTGGTTATCATTACTATGGCCACACAGTTTAGATGTAGCACCTTTGCTTACCTCCAACAAAAAGGTAGACAGGATAAACAGAAGGGCCAACTTGACCTGAACCCTGGCAGGCATATGCACCTGTGTCTCCTTCCCTGACTCTTGGGATGTACAGGCTGCCATCCTGACTCACTTCATGCTCACTAGAAAGAAATGAACATAGGTGAGACTTAATAGCTGAATAGAACATAGGTGAGACTTAATAGCTGAATAAAAAATAGGTGAGACTTAAAAGCTAAATAGAACATAGGTAAGACTTAATAGCTGAATAGAACTTTGGTGAGACGTAATAGGTAAACAGAATATTGGTGAGACTTAATAGCTAAATAAAACAGGTGAGACTTAATAGCTAAATAAAAAATAGGTGAGACTTAATAGCTAAATAAAACATAGGTGAGACTTAATAGCTAAATAAAACATATGTGAGACTTAATAGCTAAATAAAACATATGTGAGACTTAATAGCTAAATAGAACATCGGTGAAACTTAATGGCGTTGGCTTCAGAAGCCTGAGAAGGCCCACAAGTTTGAATTCAGATAGTTCCTTTTTTTTTTTAAATAAAAAAATTCTAAAGAGATCCCCCGAAGACTTATTCTTTTACCCCCTACCCCTTTCCAACTGGTCCAGACAAGAGATAGTATCATAGTGTATTGAGAAAGCTAAAAGCATGAAATTGTGCTAAAAAAAAACAATTGGTAAATAAGAAAAACATAAAAAATATTTCTAATTGCACAGATTTAATATTGTTAGTCTAGAACTATTACAAATTTAATTACATGACTGATCCAATCTAGTTGATACAATATAAGCTCTTTTTAAAAAAAAGTTTCTCTTAGTATGAACCTTTAACAAACTTTAAATCTGACAATTAAATACAGACTACTTCAAACCATACAAATGAGGCAAGCAATGCAGCTGTAGTCATTTAATTAAACTCTATAGTTTCATATCCAATTATTCAAACTTTGAACCTTGCATTGTATTTCAACTACATCAGCCTCTTCAACCCTGCACTCAATGCAAAGCACTCAAAGTACCTCAATGCTTTGATATCCTGCACTTGCAAAACAACTACACCAGCCAGTGAGTCCTGTTGTACATTGTTCAGATTGACTAATGAATCACAAGCACTTACAAAGGTAGTTCGCCATCTTTTTTAATCCATGTCACCCTGGGTGGTCCTGAGCTCTGAATATTACACTTGAGCTGGGCTGGGCTGCCTAAAGCTGCTGTGGTATACTCCTGGAAGGTGTTGATTGATGGCATGGCTGAAAAACCCCCCAGAGAAACAACAAATACAATGACAGAAAAAACATCTTTTGACATTACGACAAAGAAGCAAATATCTATAATATAAAGCAGAAAGTAAGGCATATGTATGTACGTATGTCCCAAATAAAAATAAAGACCATTAGACCAATCTTGATAAAACTAGTTATTTAGACCATGGTGGAGACCGTTTATGTTTAATGTCCCTCCCACAACCGCAGTGACCTAAAAAATATATAAAGATATAGAATCCTAAATGCTGCTGGTAAAATCATTGCAAAAGCAAAAAACAAACCCCATTTGAGACAAACATATAAAAAAGCTAACAAGATCCTCAAAATAAAGAATCACCCTTTGTGTCAGGATTTTGTGATTTTACCATCACAAAAGATATACAAGACACCGATAGCAAAGGCAAACAGACACAAACACTCTTTTGTTCCCCTGGCAATCAAATAATTAAATAAGAACAATTTGGTATCAAATTTGTCCCATGCAAATTATGAGTGAGTCTGGTGTGAATGTACACTTTGGTTTCTTATAGTTATAATGTTTTTTGTTTGGTGTAATGCACAAATTGTAAGACAAATTTCCATATGGACAATAAAGATTATTATTATTATATTATTATTATTATTATTATTAACTGTATCTCTATTGAAGGACAAAGCTTATCAAATCGGGTAAACCTGTTTTCACAGTATTCTATATTTGATATGAATATGAAGGGGTAAACCCATTTTCTTACTCTACTTTTTTTTTCATAGCACAATAAAAAATGTGACAGGGACGTGCTTCATGTTTGACATAGATCTAAATTCAATCCAGTAGTACAGTAATACTCAATTTAAGTCCTGCAGTCCGCGGGTTATATCTGGCTAGTAATAATATATAATATAATACAATCTTGTACTTTTCCCTTTTTAAACTGTCCATCTATATTCCGATCGAGTATGGCACGGAGCACTCTGGGCGACAATGGAAAAGTACAACATTAATAAAAACATAATCAAAGTTATCCAGAACCTCTACAAGGATGCCACCAGTGCGGTGTACTTCAACAATAATATTGGGGACTGGTTCAAAACCACAGTCACCAACACTCTTCAATATCTTCCTTGAAAGGATAATGGAAGATGCCCTCGAGGGCTATGAAGGTACTGTTAGCATTGGAGGAAGAAGAATTACTAACTTGAGCTTCGCAGATGACATTGACGGCCTAGCAGGGACAGAAGAAGAACTAGCTGACCTGGTGATGGGCATTGACAAGACTTCCGCAGCATATGGCATGCAAATAAATGCCGAAAAAACTCAAATTATGACCAATAGCCTACAGGGCTTTAAAAGAGGCATCAGTATTGGAGGTGAAAAGCTAACTAGTGTTAACAGCTTCAAATACCTCGGAGCTATTGTCTCAGATGAGGGAACAAAACCCGAACTATTGGCCCGAATAGCACAGTCCACAGCAGCCCTTTCAAAACTTAAAATAATATGGAAAGAAAAGGGCTTAGCCCTCTGCACCAAAATCAGACTGATGCGCTCTGTGGTCATGGCCACATTTTTATATGCTTGCGAGTCGTGGACGTTGAATGCAGAGCTTGAGAGGAGGATCCTAGCAATGGAATTGAGATGCTACAGAAGGATCCTAGACATCACATTCAAAGACCGCATCACAAACCAAGAAATCAAAGACAGGGTTACTGTAGCGATCGGAGCCCATGACGACCTGCTAACTATTGTAAAAAGACGAAAACTTAAAACCTTTGGCCACATTACAAGATCTACGGTCCTCGCTAAGACCTTCCTTCAGGGAACAGTGCCAGGTAAAAGAAGAAGAGGCAGACAGAAAAAGCGATGAGAGGACAACATTAAAGAATGGACGGGCCTGCCATTGAGAGAGGTTCTAAACAAGGCAAAAAAAAAGGGAGGAATGGAGAAAGACGGTCTTGCTTGGTGCCCCAACGGTCCAACAGACTAAGGGATAGGTAAAGGTAAGGTAAGTATCTATATTCCCTGATTTTGCAATTATCTCAAAAGTAGATTTATTCTACATTTCTTCTAGAATATTGGTCTTTGAAAAATAAATCTAGTCTTATGACAATATATCTGCACTGTTTAGCAAACTAAAATAATGCAATAAGTGAGCTTACCAGTGACCTTCAATCTGATATCAACATTTCTTGATCCAGCAGGGGCTGAAAGTGTGCAGCGGTAGGTGCCACTGTCACTAACCTTTGCATTCTCTATGTGAAGTGAATAATTGGAGATAACAGCGTAGCGGCTTATTGGGCCCTCCAGTTTGGACCATTTGAAAGTAGCAGATTCAGTGAAGGATTCTGGAAAGAGTTGAAACAACTGCTGTAAGACTTAGCAATAGAGAGCATGAGGGCTGGAACTGGATTAATAGAAGGCACAATGATACAACAGTACCAGTCAAGCTACACTAAGTGACCTGATGGGAAAGACTACACTAAATGTAGTACAGTATGCAGTTGTGAGGTTAATCACTTACCATCACAGTATAAACATTTAATTGAAAAATAATATCATGGTTTTGTTTATTATAATTACCGTAAGACTACTTACACCGTCCCCTCAAAATATATATACCATGGTAATGTTATAATTACCCTAAGACTACTTACACCCTCCCCTTAAAATGTATACCATGGTAATATCATAATTACCATAAGACTATTAACACCCTTCCCTCAAAATGTATACCATTGTAATGTTTATAAGGTATATTTAGCATATAAACATAGCAATAATGAAAATGGTCATTGAAAATGTTGCCAGATCATGGTAGCTATACTAACCTGGGGTACACTCCAGATCTATTGCATCTCCCTCTACGAAATAGTTGACACCTATCTCATCACCAGAGTCTAATGACAAATGAAAAAAAAAAAGCATGACTTAAATGTAGATCTCACACCAGCAGCCTGAGTAGATACATGGTCACATGATTATTAGTAGTTTTGATTCAATTTCAGATCGCTGGGAGACACAAAGACATGAAATGTGAGTAAAATGTTCCCCTTTGAGCTTATCAATCAATCCTTTTCTAACTCTTCTATAGCCATTTAATCTGAATGAGCTCTAACGACCTGAATATCAGACTGGGGAATCTGGCGAATTAAACACTCTATCAAGGGACAATAGTCACACAAAACAATTCAGCTCTGATTCTTAGCTCTACGTAATATGTTTGCTTAAATCATGTTTTCAACAGCTCTCACTTAACTCTCAACTCTTATATAGTCTGAGTGAACAAGAACAAAAAAATTTACCATTATCAACAATGACTTGGAAAGTTATCTGCTCACGTCCAGCTTCATTGGAAGCAATACAGCTATAGCTACCAGAGTCAACAGGCGAAGCATTGTAGATTCTACAAACAAAAAGAACATTTCATTTCAAAATGACGTAATGAAATGAGAGGGGGTGGGAAAAATAGAACAAAAAACCCTGAAACAAGATCTTTTCAAAGGTAATCAGTTCTGTTATAAGGCACAACACTTTAACTCTTTCTCTCCTGATTGATGATGCCAACGTTGATTTGAGGCTATTACGTTAAATAGATTTTTTGGATTCATATTTGTGCTGTTTAAAAAGGGCATGCATTCCCTTATAATTCAATACCAAATATAACAATTTCTGATAAAAAAAAAAAAAAAAAAAGTTATTAATGTTTAATTAGAACGGGATAGTGAAATACAACTGAGCAAAATGTATAACACTATCTATACAAGAAAAATAATTACGGAGAGAAAGAGTTAACATAACAGAAGCATTTCTTATCTCCAGCAACTGATAGTGGATACATGTTTCAAACAAATGGGTTATCAGGAAGCTAGGTAGTATCTCCCCATCTCCACTACCCAAACCTGGTGGTCTAAAATAAAAATTGTTAGAGTTATGCCAATGATAGACCAAAATAGACTTCATAGAGTTCAGGCATCAATCTTAATATTGTTTAAAGAAAGAAAGCAGACAAAAAACAAAAATCTCCATTTAAATTAAATTTTCAATGAACAAAGTTTATAAACAATTTTTACGCCAGGGCTCACTACTCTTTATGACTGCATAAATCTAAATCTTTCTCAAAACAAAAAACCTAAACAATTTAACAGCATTACGTGAGAACGCCGTCACGAATCTGATGCTGATCAGGAAAAGCTGCTCCATTTTCTCTCTCCCAGCGAATAGTTGGTGCAGGACTTCCTCTGGCATTGCAAATGAGCTGAATAGTGGAACCATATGGGTATCTGGGTATAACTGATGTTGGTATATCAATAGAAGGAGGCACTGTGGATGGAAGGTAAAACAATTATTTAAGTAAAACAGCTTGGTTACCTAAGGAGGCTTGAGCTCAGACAAACAATTTTTTAATATGAGATTTGTCTAGAGCTGAGCAGTTAAAGCCTTATTGATACTCCACTCTCCTTTTCCCCAGATGTCCAAAAAAGGCATTGAATGTGCTATAGGAGTATTGAAAAATGCACTATAGGAGTATCAAAAAAAATGCAGTCTAAAAGCAATTATGAATAAAATCAATAGCCTTAAAAAAAAAAAAACATACTGTTCTAACTGAACTGTGACTCTGGTCAGTTTAGCCCCTGTGTGAGATCAACCAACACATGTGACACTTGTCTGTGTACTTTAAAAAGAACTCCAAGTGTAGAGTAACGGTGATGGTTATCTAACTATGGATTGTTTTATAGAAGGCCTTGGGTCTGACACAGTAGGGGACCAGCAGAGTTAAGATGAGACAGAGATTCAAGCTCAAGTTGTGTAAAGCTGTTATAGTCAGACTTTAACAACTGCAATTGTAAAGTACTTGATTTATTTTTTGTGTGTGCTTATTTATTACATTATTAAAGTGTCTTGTAATTCCAAGTTGTCAGGTTCTTGACTGTACTGTTCTGTCAGTGTTTATAGAGAACAAGTAAACTTTCAGACCTTCCAATTAATGGGACAGATGAGCTTAAGTTTATCTGTTTCCAAGGCCAGTTGTTAATGAGACGGTTGTCATGTGGCCAGCACAACAACCAACTGCCTTTACTTTACTTTACCAAATAAATCGGGTACCCATTAGAGTTGGGTGGACACAGGGGAACCCTAAAAATCCCTGAATTCAAAATCCCAGTCTCTACCAAGATTGGACCCCAGGACTAGAAGCCAAGCACTTAACCACTGTCACATCACTGTTCGATATGGTGACATGGGAAGCATGGTCGAAAGGCTAAGTGCGCTTGAACTTGGCTACCTAGAATGGGGCTCGAGGTTCGACACCCGACTCGGGCAGAGTTGCATTTACTAAGCGCCTAAAGGTAGCACAGAAAACCAACTCCTAGATACCCTCCCCCCCCCCCCCCACTGGTCCACAAATGAGATTGGACCAAAGCGCTCTGAGCATGCTATAAGCATGAAAGTAACACTATATAAAAGCTATAACAATTAAAAAAAAATGTATTAGCCGAGAAGCACAAAGTAAACTCTATATTTGTGTTTCATGTGAGAGACAAGAATCCACATTTGAATTGTGGGGTGTTAATACACATGGTCAGTCAGTAGTCGCCAGCTGTAAGGATGTCTAACGCAGTTGAGTCAGTGATTTAGTATCAGTTGCGTACTTAGAATACTTCATTGGATTTATGCAGTATAATATGTATCTTTTTGTGGCTGGATTTGTCAGTTTAATGTGAATTATATTTTATGGATAATAAATTAATTGTCTGCTACTCGGAGACCTTATTGATATTTGTTGTGATGTACTGATTGAAGTAGACATACAAGGAACCCCCCCCACACACACACACACTCACGTTACATGAGAGCTGTCTTTAATATACAGGACCACAGGTTAGGAACCCGAGCATTTAACCACTCAGCCACTGCGCTGCCCTTTCCATTTATAGAGAATGGTAACAATATACATTAATTTAGCTTGATGGGCAACATGAGAAAGAAAACATATATTTTAAAGTTTTTTTTAGCCCTGATTTACTGAACTGTCATGCAATATTTATACTACTTTTACATTAAGCTTGTATCCAAGACAAGGTTTTCAAAGATTTTCATGTAGAGTAAAGAGAAGACATGTACAGTGTTTAAAGTTTGGTCAGACTAACTTGAAGTGAAACAGTACAAGATGAACACTTTGGATAGTTCTACACCTTTACGGTGACGTGCATCGCCCACACCCACAAGATTTTGTCATTTCACAAGAGGATTTGAGCCTCTAAACCCCTTACTCCATAGAGTCAGAGAATAATGATGACTGTTTACAAATTGTAAAACACAAGCATAATCTCAAGTTTGATACTGTATATTTTAGTTTTGTTTACATGATCCTCTTATTGACATTCAAATACAATTTAGTCTACTAGTTTCATTTTTCTCAGTAAAACATTATAAAACATACAACTGTACTGTAAAACAATACATAAATGTACTCTAAATCATGTTAATATTTCACTTAGTGTTCTGTTGTACTAACTACTGATCCTTCTTTCCTACTTATATTTTCAATACTTAGAACACTTATGTTGCATTTGCGAATGAATAAATCCTAAAGACATCGACCATCATTCTCACCTACAACAATGACATCAGCATAGGCTTCACTCGAGCCAATGTCCGTGGTGGCCACACACTTGTAGCGGCCAGCATCTGCACTGGTCACCTGCCTGATGTCCAAGACTCCATTGCTTTCCCTGGCCTGTGGGGACAAGACACCATCCTCTTTGCTCCACTTAATAGTGTAAGGATATGAACCACCCAACTGGCAACTAAGACGTAAACTTGCTCCAAATCTCACTCTTGTTGAGGACGGGCTAATCACTAAATTAGATGCCGCTGATTAAAAAAAAATAATAGAAGTACTCTTTAAAAAAGATCGGACATCAGTTTTTTAAAAACTGTTTTAAACAGAACCATTTTATAATAACAATATAGTGAGTAGCCTATCATAAAACATAAATGCGTGACTGAAGGGACTCAAGTTCAAACCCTGATGCTAGAATAGGGATATTTATTTCAGAATCCAATGGACTTCAAATGAGTTGCGCTTTTATAGCACCTATGGGCAGAATGGAAACCATCACCCACACATGTCCATTAAAGAATTTCTATAGAAACACGTACTAAAGCAGTGATTACAATTATAATAATACAATTAAATTGCTCCTTCAAACTGAAAACATTAAAACTTGAACATTGTAAGACAGTCAAAAGTTTGTGAAACACTTGTACAAAAGTAATTTGTGGCAGTCAAAGAACAAGGGTGTGAGTCCCATCTAGTTAAATCATCTTTTGTTTGGTTTGTACATCTTCATTCTACAACATTTGTTTATTAGACTAGACCAAGAAGAAAAAAAAATGGTAATTAAGATTAAATGTACTTAAAATAAATTCATTACAATTAAGTTAGAAATATGTTTAAATGTTTTTTTGTTTGAAATATTGTGGATGTTCCTTCAGACAATCTGCCTAAATATCCATCAAACTCATGTATTTAGAGTGAAAACCAACAGCTTACTTACCAGTGACAGTGATGAAAACAGTCTGGAGCTATTCTAAAAAATCATGTATTTAGTGTGAAAACCAACAGCTTACTTACCAGTGACAGTAATGAAAACAGTCTGGAGCTATTCTAAAAAACTCATGTATTTAGTGTGAAAACCAACAACTTACTTACCTGTGACAGTAATGAAAACAGTCTGGACCTCCATGGCTACAGAACAGATGTATTCTAAGAAAATCGTGTATTTAATGTGAAGACCAACAGCTTACCAGTGACAGTAATGAAAACAGTCTGGACCTCCATGGCTACAGAACAGATGTATTCTAAAAAACTCATGTATTTAGTGTGAAGATCAACAGCTTACCAGTGACAGTAATGAAGACAGTCTGGATGTCATTGGCTAGAGAACAGGTGTACTGTCCTGCGTACTCAGGGGTTATCCTGGGGATGTACAGAACTCCGTTGCTGACCCTGCTGCCTGGTGGCAAGGGCTGCCTATTAGGGCGACGCCATGTGATTTGTGCGTTGGGCAAATCCTTGGACAGACAAGTGAGTTCAATAGACTGACCCATGGTGTAAGTCAGCCTGCTAGGGCCCACAATGGTAAGGTCTGTCTCAGGGCTTCCACTGGCTTCATTTACTGAAAAATACCTTGGCTATTAGATAAATGTTTTTTATTATGATTATAGCATGTATTAATATAAAAAAAAATCTTGCATTTTAAAATTTCTTTATATTTTTTCAAATGGAAAGACATTAAAATGTTGAAAATAAAACATTTAAATCATGTCTTTGGTTTAAATAAAATAAAAAGAGAACTTTATGAAAATTAATTACAAAAAAAGTTATTAAAATCACTATGATTATATCTGTCAGGAATCAGTAGGACATAAAAGAGCCCTAAGTTTAGGTGGACTCACCTATGACTTCCACATTTTGTTTAGTTTCACCCAAGTCATTTCTTGCCACACATGTGTATCGACCTGCGTCACTCTTTTGTACAGAATCAAATGGCAACATGCTTCTTCCATTCTCCTGGAAATACAGACATTGAAATCTTTTTGTTTTTGATGATGCATGATAAGTTGAGTGTACACAAACTTGTTCTATGAAGGGCTGCATTAAAAATATTCTGGTATGGGGTGAGATACCTATATATTACTTATGGTATACAACTTAAGAAAATATGAATGTTATTTCATTTCCCATTCATAACTGTATTAATAATCTAATCTTGACACTCAAAATGAACAATTACAACAAAGTTTTGTGATTTTTTAATTAGTTTTCTAATATACTTTTGATTTTACTCTTGTTTTTTTTTTACATTAAAATTTGTCCTGAAATATAAAAGTGGTT
The DNA here is from genome assembly GCA_036873155.1 of Biomphalaria sudanica. Taxonomy (NCBI): domain Eukaryota; kingdom Metazoa; phylum Mollusca; class Gastropoda; family Planorbidae; genus Biomphalaria; species Biomphalaria sudanica. The sequence goes on along the minus strand of JAZGLO010000453.1, from coordinate 792,224 downwards.
ATTAATGTGATGATTTTAATGTTTATGTAATCTTAAAATACTCCTTATGTAAACATTTAATTGTTTATGCAATCTTATAATACTTCTTATATATACATTTAACTGTTAATGCAATCTTATAGTACTCCTAATATATACATTTAACTGTTAATGCAATCTTATAATACTATTAATATATATGTGTGTCCAGGGGGGCATAAAAAACACTCTGCTGAGTTCCATTCAACCTTCCAAATGTAATTCTCTCACCCTTGGAATAGAGTTTACAGTAAACAAAAAGCTCTGCCGTTTTTCAAATCACTTTGAGTCTAAAAATAAATAAAGATATTAATGTGATGTTTACAAATACCCAAATGTGACCTATATATTTTGACACATGACACACTCTCCTGAATATGAAGTTGTTGTCTGCCTTGTATGATTTAAGTTTTCAATTTATTAGATAAAAAGGAATTAGGTTTAAAACCTGTTAAATATGTTTATAAGAAATGTTGAGTCATTAAATCCACTTACAGTTACATCATCAGGAAGCACATCTGACCTCCTCTTGGTTTCAGATCTCCAGAAGACAACAGGGGCTGGTTCACCACTGGCCACACACTCAATATACAGTCTTCTGCCTTCCTCAACAGTTATTGTAGTACCTGGGGTGATCTCAATGACTGGTAAACCTGAATGACAATCAATATTTAAACTCAGCATGTTCATTTTCAAGACAATAAGTTACCTTAAGGTAAGACCGCTAGATATGTACAAAGAGAACTGCTTACATTAAAAAAATTATAAAAGCATCTTGCAACCTATTTGCAATCAAATACTAACTTAAATTTAGTATTAGTTAATAAATCCTTCCACCCCGTTCCAGCTTTATTCCTCCCCCTATCATCAAAACCACCATCACAATGAGACTGGAAATTAGAGCTTTTGAGTTAAAGCTTGTGTGTGTGTGCGTAAGTGTGTGAGGCTTAAGTACCTTGAACCCTGAGACTTGCTGTTGCAGAGACTGATCCCACAACATTCTCAGATGTGCAGATATACTCTCCTTGTTCTCGTTGAGTTAAGTCACGGAACATCAACACTCCATTCTGTTCCACTTTGGTTCTCTCTGTAAGAGGCAGGCCACCAGCTCTGGAAGAATCAAATCAAAATAGTTGTTGGACAAAGTCCTTTTTTTTTCTTCCTACATTCTTAAATATGAATCTAAACATAAACCCAAAGTACCTTTGAAGTCTGTGAGGGAAAAACAAAATAGGGTAAATAAAAGAAGAGTAGGTCTCATTGCTTTCACTATCTTCTAGTTTAAGATAATAATCTTTTCTAATTTATTTCTACTCCAAAGATATTTTGTCAGACTAGAATAGCTCAGTTTTCTTAATATTGTAGCAATATTGCTTCAGGTGTATATATTTTTAATCATCTATTCTTTATGCTTGTTGTACGTTGCGTTCCTCTATATGTTAGAGTTTTGAATGTAAAACTTAAGCCAAGTTTCAATGAGCCCTTCTAAAATTTGTCAAAACCATATCCAGGTATATATTTAAACTTTTCAATTAAACTTTTCAATGACTTGTGCACTAGTTTGTTGGTGTTCAAAAAAATTTAAAGTATTCCATTAATTAAAAATGAATCCAAAGAATGCTTCAGAAATTTGACCAAAATAAAATATTAGCCAGATACAATATGTATGTATAAATCATGAAGAGTCTAAGAAATTGATTAAAACGCTTGGAAAAGAATCATTAAACATGATAAAGATGTTTCAACTGACCTGGTCCAGGTGACTGTAGGTGCAGGCTGGCCTTGGGTAACTCTGCACTGGAACATGGCACTCTCACCTTGTCTTTTGATCAGGCTGACAGATGGGTACAGCGTGACAAGAGGAGGCTCACGGCCTGTTGCAAACAACATATATAGAAACTTCATTACAGATCAAGATGGTGATAAGCAAAGAGCAATGAACTTTATAAGCAAGAGTCTGAGACATTTCACCCTTATTTAAGACCTTTAAATTTTGAGCGGTATCCTTCTATTACCATCGAAAAGACTAAGTCATTAGTTTATAGCAACAACAAAAAATTTAAAAAAACGTATTCATTGATGATTTGATGATTAATGTCATGAATAAAAATTTTTACAGAAAATTTTTGTTTGATGGGAATTGATGAATAAATCTTTTGAATGTACTCAGTTATTTGCATATCATGTTTTTTCTGAGCGATGTGACATTATGAAACAAGGAAAATATAAAAATTATTTTTTTTAAAACAAAGCTTATCTAAAGGAGAAGAACTAAACAATTAATACTATTTCAATAATTACCAGTAATTAATTGACTAATTGATTACTTTTTAAAATTGATTTATGTCTTGTCTATGCAAATGAATAATTGTGGGAAGTTTCAACCTGATACGAGAACAGGTGCGGGAGAAATAATGTATGCACACTTTTTACCAGACAGACAGACTAGACAGAGTTGATATAAGCTTTGTACAAAATATTTCCTGAATGATAATACAACTTGTCATGGATGAAAATTCTCGTGAACATATCATCCAATTTTACTTAGAAAAAACAAGATAAGTTTTCAATAGTTCAAACAAATGTGAACTGTTCTTGTTGTAGTAGAATGAAACTAAACTTGAGTTGTGTGACAAGGTCTATGTTTCTTTTGGTTCATTTCACAGTTCCAGCAGGATGCTGAAATAGTTAAATATATTCATAGCTGTTCTAATTTATTATTATTATTACATCATTCTTACACAAACATAAGAGTAAAGCACCCCTTGAAATCTCTATGGCTGGCGGTTCTTCTTCTTCTTCTAGCCAGCTTTATTGCTGCTGAGCTGTGAGCTCATTTGCAGACTGTGCCAAGGAAAAAAAGTGTGCTGTTTTCTTCAGTTGTTCAGCACTGCCGTACAGGGTGTTGGTTATGTTGGGCTGTAGTGGAAGTATGGTCTGCCTAAGGTGGATTAGGGAGGGGCATTCAAAGAGGATATGGTTTACAGTTCTTCTTCTTCTTCTAGCCAGCTTTATTGCTGCTGAGCTGTGAGCTCATTTGCAGACTGTGCCAAGGAAAAAATGTGTGCTGTTTTCTTCAGTTGTTCAGCACTGCCGTACAGGGTGTTGGTTATGTTGGGCCGTAGTGGAAGTATGGTCTGCCTAAGGTGGATTAGGGAGGGGCATTCAAAGAGGATATGGTTTACGGTTTCAAAGGGGTGGGCGCAGTGTCTGCAAAGGGGGAGTTGTGTGGAGTTTATTTTGTTCAGGTGTTAATTTAATAGTGGTGTGTGTCCTGTTCTTGGTTGGAAGATTGTAGATTGTTCTTGGCAGGGGAGGAAGTTAATACTGTCCAGTTTGTTAGGCGTAGTCATTTCTTTGTACATGGCTCTGCCTGTGTTTCCTGATGCCCATTGGTTGAGCACCCCTTGAAATCTCTATGGCTGTTAGTTAACCAGGGTGTCATGTGCCCAGCACAACAATTGATCACCTTTACTTTCCCCAATTATTAAAATTTTAAATATTATTACAAAGGGTTTCTAATTGATTTTGATATAAAAAGTAAATATAACTTTCCAAATACTTTTTCGGCACAAAATGTTTTTTTTTGGACTAGCTAGACAACCAATAAATCGGTGGAAGAAAAGCTTACGTTCAATATTAACAACAACAGTGGCTACTGAGACACCAGCCTCATTGGTAGCAGTGCAGACATAGCGATCACGATCTTCTGGTGTAGCCTGGAGAATTCTTAAGACATCACCTCTCACCTGGGGAAAAATGATGTATATATTCTCCTGGATCTTGCTATATGTCAAATTACAGACTTAAGTATGACTTCCTTGTTTTTTTCTTTGATTGGAGTAAATAATTTTATTGGCTGAGATATTCTGTGCTGTTTAAGAGAAAAAAATGTACATTCCTTCATAGTGCCATGAGTAAAAATAAGTTTGAGTTAATTGTGCTTATGATTTAACAATTGAAGAATCTATTTCTCTTTGTTATCTCCTCTAGGTAAAAACATTTTGACATCCTTTATCTTCAACATATCAATTTTTGGGGGATTCAGACTATTTTAAGAAATCTTAACAAATGTATGCTGTGTTGTTATAGATACTAAAACTTAAAAGTACTAAGTAAAAGTTGCCTGTATTGTAATGACCAACTAAACAGTGTCTGTGAACAAAAATGATACCTGGTGGTTGCTGGATAGTGGACCTCTAGACCTAGTCCATACAATGGTAGGAGCTGGCTCACCAGTAACAATACATCGCAGTGTTCCTGTTGTTCCTGAGCCAATAGTTAGTCCCTCAGCTGGCTCTATTCTGGATGTAGGCTTTACATCTGTTGTGCAGTAAAGTGAAAAATAAAATGGTTAGTGAAATGGATGGCATTTTCCTTATAGAAAAGATTTGGAGTCAAGAATATAAAGTATCCAGTTTAAAAGTATCTTAAAAAAAAAAAGATTTTTTTCAGGAGTTGCCACAAAACTGGTTTTAATAAAAAGTCAGTTTGGATCCTTGAGGACTGAAACAAGTATAATAAAAGTAAATATGTTCACATTAATTTATAAGCAAGAAATGAATATAAAATAATTTATCTTAAAATCAATTCACGACATTATAAAACATTCATCATTACTCTGCTATGTGCTTCTATAGCTAATGAATGATAGAAAGTGTAGTGATTATAAACCTATGTTTTGGGTCATTCTGGCATGATTCAAGAAACTTGAATTGATTCTAAATTTGAATGTTTTGAACATAGAAAACTTAACACCAATGAAAGACGTATTTTCTAATGTCATACAAACTTCATGGAAAGAGACAGTCTACATTCATTTATATAGTCCAGATCATCTTAATATAAAATTCGAGGACTAACTGGTGGAGACTATTGTTTAATTAATCATGGACAGTTAAATGACTTAGTAAACCCTTAAATCTTTCTCTCCTAATCGACATAAACATTGTTGATTTTAACCCAGTCTGCAGCCTATTATTGCTGATAAGTCAGTTTTGTTTTCTTTCCCCCCAAAATGGTTTTAAATGCATATAATTTAATCTTGAATAGTTTCCCTTTGGATGAGGTGACAATGATAAAGAATCAGAAGTCATCAATGACTTTTGTCTTCATTTTGAATCGCATTTTTAACATTGTTCTTGATTCTTCGTATTTTATGTTAAAAACTTTAAACATTTTAAAAAACTCTTTAAGTTTTGTGGCTATGTCAAGACAAGGATGAGCTCTAGGTTAAGACTATCAAGATATAACATTTCTCACTTATTGAGCCAGTCACTGTAAGTCTTGATGTGGCTCTTCCAATGACAGTTCCTGTTAAGCTGGTGCCTGTACAAAGGTAAGTCCCAGCAAATGAAGGTTGAATGTTGGTCAACGTCAACACACCGCCACTCTGTCTAGCTCCTGTAAGAAAAAAAACAACAATTTTATACATCAAGAATTTTATTCATTTCATTTTTAAAGTAAACTAAGATGTGAGATTATATTTGAATAGTCGTAATTTTAGGTTTCAGATCTAGACTGTAAGTAAACTTTATAAGCAAATAAGATGGAACAACAACTGACCAGGAGGCAGGCCACCTTCTTTGGACCATTGCAGGGTTACTCCTGTGCCATCAGTTTCACAGACCATTTGCTCACTCTGACCAACGATTGCTATAATGTCAGCTCTGCGGACAATCACTCGAGCAACAGTTGCTAGAATAAATGCAAAATAAGGGTTCTTAAAATTAGTCACAAACAATGTATTGCTGTAAAATTTAAAAAAATGTGTTTACATACAACAGCTTTGTCTATGTTAGATGCTTCTTAACTTATAAATTACGGACATGAAATGGGTTGCCTGAATCAGCTAGGAACACCAACAACTTATAAGAATTTAAGTCACTGATTAATATGCCTGACTTGATTAACACATGAAATGCATAGGTTGTAATTATCTTCACTTTTAATATAACGTCTGTAATCTATAAGATATTTCTTAATCTTCAGACTCTTAGACAATGCTTTATTTTTATTACCGCACTAATAATCCAGTTTAAATGAAATGTAACATTTTTTTTTACACAATTTTAATAAAATAATTTTTATTTTTTTTTAAATTATATTTCTAACAGATTTTCAAAGAAAACTTAAGCTTCTAAGTTAATAGAAAAAAAAGTTAAATAGCATTAAAGATGGATTTATTTATCCACAAAAATAAAAAAAATTTTTTACAAAGTGTTAATCTCTTCGGCATTGCTAGTAAAAATTCAGAGAAAGTAATGATTTTTTTTTAAAGGAACTTCTGTACTTTAGAAGGTGAGAAATTAAAAACCCTAGCAGATGCTGAAACAGCATTAGCAAAATTTAAAGCTCTTCAAACAAGCAGAAATGGTCTTAAAAATAATACAAACAAATATTTTCTGATTGTAGCAAGAATTTCTTCATAATATTGTGAAGCAAAGCTGAATGTTTAGTCTCAATGAGAGATAACTCACCTGGTAAGACCAGAATTGTGGCCCTTGTCCTTGAAGTGCCAACATAGTTTTCTGCAATGCAGTAGTAAGCTGCTCTATCACTGGGTGAAACAGACTCTATTATGAGATGACCCTCTCTGTCAGTTATTATATGGGGAGGTAAGGTATCTGTGTTTCCTATGAATGATAAACAATATAAGATTGATGTTACCACATAAACAATGCACAAACAAATGCTAAAACCAACATCAAGAAAACATTATATTTACAAATTGTGATTTGATTCTTTGATCAATTTGAACATCAGTTTTGAAGAAAATGTGCATTTGAATATGGCTGGATGTGGGATATTTAATTGAGGTTTAAAATCTGGATAAGTTTCAATTGATTTTAAAATATTCCAAATAGAATGCATTGCAAATGGAATATTCATTGAAGGTTTCAAATCGGGATAAATTCCCATTGATTTTAAAATATTTCAAATAGAATGTATTGAAAGTAGCTTCTGACACCCAAGTCCAATACTTATCCTGATTGTGTGGCTCTGATATTAAGCCCAGTCAAATCGTTAAAGTCATCCCTCCTTTGTGATGCTAAGGCCTCAGATGTCAACCCAGATTAAAAAAGTGGAACCCCCTGAGACATAAGGTCTATAGTGCTCTACCCAACAGCTTCTGCAACTGAGTCGGAGCCAGACATAATGGCTCAAACTATCAATGACACATGTACCCTTAAGAGGAAATTCTATGCATAGACATTTGTCTCAAAAATGGAATGTTCCATACAAATTGGAATAGATCTCTGTGTACAAGTAGACTGTAAACACTTTAGGCTACATATGAAACAATGATAGAAAAATGCTCTTACCTTTAGTCCATTTAATGGTTGGTCTTGGACTTCCAGTAACAACACAAACTAACTCAACTCTCTGTCCTTCTTGGACTCTTATACTTGGAGGCTCAATTCTGACAGTTGGGGATTCTGGGATCTCTGAAAAACAAATAACAAGAAAGGTTTAAAACTTTTCAGGATTGCTTACATCAATGATAGTCTTTTCTTTTCCTTGAACTTCTATCTATTCAAGGTCTTCAAAACTTTTCAATCTAACAATATATATATATATAATTTAGGGTGGCCCTTATTTTTGAACTTTTTATTTTCTAACCTCTGACCCTCCAGAAAGTGTCCTTATGATAAGAAAACATTGTTTGCTAAATTTTACGCAGATATTTAATCATTTAGGGGTAGCTCAATAACATTGAAGTTTACAATAGGCACTCATTACTCAGCAGCATGACATGTGAAGCAATATTGCATCATCATCATGTAATTAATATGTGTGATGCAACATTGCATCATCTAAGTAACAACTCTAGGTGATGCAACATTGCATCATCTATTTAATATGTCTGATGTAATATTGCGTCAGCCTGCAGTGTTGTGTATTACCTAAGCAAGCATGCGATTACATGACAGACTGTCATTGTTAAGTGGTCTCTTTCACACTGTCAGTGATGTAAAGCATTTTTGTTTAATTAGTTGAACAGTGAACACTTCAGTGAACACTCATCTTTTTAGTGTTATTATGGCTTCTGTAAGTACCACCACCAAAAGCAGAAAACCTGTGTACTTATTGGAGAAGTTTACAGAAGAAATCAGAGGTCAGAAGTTGCCCTCAAACCGGCAGGCTCTTGGACACTTCCTCTTTCTGCACCTACAACAGAAGAAGACTGTCCGCGAATCATCAACGCTTACTGTTGATGAAATTGAACAATTCTGGAACCGTGCACGAATTCCGGTTCGTCATAAGCAGGATTCAATCAAGAAGATTGAAGTATTGTTTGATCAATGGCGATCTCTCAAGAAAAATGCCTCGAGACGAACAGATACACAGCAAAGGAATGAAGAGCAATTCACAGAATTGTTTGATGATCTGTTTGATATAGCCCATGGTGAGGCAATGAGTATGATAAAAATTGATGAGGATAAAGAATTTCTAATTGCACAGAGAGAAAAGGGGCGTAGAGGCGGCATGTCATCAGTGGATACTGTATTAGCGAAGAAAGAAACAAAACAGCATCAGAAGTTAATTAAGGAGCAGGAACGTCCATATAAATCTGCTTCTGAACAGGACAGTTTGCAGGAACAAGTTAGTATTGACTGTAGCAGCAGTAGCAGTAGTGATGACGACACTGATAAAGATGTTTCATATCATTTGGCCAGTGGTGTTACCAGTTCCGAGTTACCACCTGCAGCAAAACGTGGTCGACAAACTATTATGACACCCGACCTGGCAGCCTTCCTAGATCGCAACAAGGTATCCGATCGGGCTGCTGTAATGATTGTTGGTGAGACAGCGAAATCACTCGGGCAGGACATTAGTACACTGACTCTCAACAGGAGTAGTATTCAGCGCCAGAGACAGCACTGCCGAGCAGAATGTGCAGAGAAGATTCAACAAAGCTTTCAACCTGGTGGTGTACTGGTCGTTCACTGGGATGGCAAGCTTCTACCTGATGTCAGTGGTCAGGAAATGGTGGACCGCTTGCCTATACTGGTGTCTTCTACCGATGGGGATGTACAGTTATTGGCCGTTCCAAAAATTCCTGCAGGAACAGGGTCTGCGCAAGCCCGTGCAGTCTTTGATGCACTGAATGAGTGGGGAATAACCAGTAATGTCCAAGGATTGTGCTTTGACACCACCAGCTCTAATACTGGCCGAAAAAATGGAGCCTGTGTTTTGCTTCAACAGCTGATTGGTAGGGATCTTCTGTACCTTGCTTGCCGTCATCATATGCTCGAACTTGTGGCCAGTGCAGCATTCACACAAGTTATGGGTTCCTCATCAGCACCAGAAGTTCTTCTCTTCAAGAGATTTAAAGCACACTGGCAGTTCATCGATAAGAGTCAATTTCAAGATTCATCTTCTGATCAGGAAAGTGCCCTTGTCATTGCTAGCATCAAGGAGGCTCTTGGAACGATGCTCATGTCTGCTGTGGCTGAAAACCAACCTCGTGATGATTACCGCGAGTTAGCAGAAGTAACGCTGATCTATCTTGGCATAACTCCACAACGTGGAATACACTTCAGAGCGCCTGGGGCTATGCATCAAGCCAGGTGGATGTCAAAAATTATCTACACCTTCAAGGTGTGGCTGTTCCGTTCACAGTTTCAACTGTCCACACGTGAGGAGACAGGTCTGCGTCAACTGAGCATATTTTTTGCGACAGTCTATGTCAAGGCTTGGTATACAGCTCCTCTTGCAAGTGCTGCAGCAAACAATGATCTTCAGCTTCTGAAATGCCTATTAAAGTACAGTTCTACAAACAGTGCTATTTCAAAGGTAACATCCCACAAGATGATGGATCACTTGTGGTACCTATCAGAGAACTTGGTTGGCTTGGCATTCTTTGATAATGCAATCAGCAACGAGATCAAAGACAGAATGGTTCAAGCAATGAATGAAGTTGATGGAGCAGCTGATCCTCCTAAGCGCATACAATTACATCAAGTTTCCTCTGCCGACCTAGAACGTATGTCAACAGCTGACTTTGTGACGAAAAATACCAGATCTTTGTTCATCACGCTGGATCTTCCACAGGGATTCCTTCATTTACCCGCCGAACAGTGGGCTCAGAGTGAAGACTACCAGGCTGCAGCCAAACGTGTTCACCATCTTACAGTCATTAATGATCATGCTGAAAGGGGAGTCGCTCTAGTGGAACAGTTTTCCGGACGCCTCACCAAGAATGAAGAACAACTACAGTTCCTAATGCAGCTGGTCTCTGACAATCGCAAGCGGTACCCCAACGCACTGAAACGCTCATTAATGGATCACCAGTGACAGTTGGTGATAGACGCTTGACATTGTAAGCTACTTTATCGTTGCAATTTACTTTGTATTACATACTAGAAGTGAAATAAAAAAATCTGTTAATTTCAAGCATCTGCTAACATTTTGTATGGACTGTATTAGAAACGTGGACAGTGAGGTAAACTTTAGATCGCCTGAGCTAACACTAATTGTTAGAATTTCTTTCTGAAATTTTATGTGTAATGTTTTTGTACCATATGTAAGATAATAAGAGGGTCAGAGCTTAGTTTTTTTTTAATTTTATTTTTTGCCTGTAAGTAAGGGCCACCCTAATATATATATATATATATATATATATATATATATATATATATATATATATATATATATATATATATATATATAGCTCCTCCTTCGTGGTTGAAGATGAGCACATTTCTCATTTCATATGGACTCGAAGAAGTCCAATCCTTGCTTAAAAAGCCGGCCACATATGTGGCATGGGTGGGTTAGGTCAATTGCAGATAGGCTTGCTTCTTATCTCAGCTTTTTGTTGGTTCAGTGCTCTTTCACCCTGGCCACTCTTCTTGCTTCAAATCTTGAGACTCCGAGACTCACAGTTTCACGCCATGAGAAGCAATCAAGAGCTAGTGCTTCCCAGCCGTGAATGTCAATCTCGCATTCCTTGAAGGAACTAAGTGTCTTTGTAGCCCTTGTATTGAGCTCCCTGGGAGCGCTTTCCTGCACACAACTCGCCGTACAGAAGTCATTTGGGAAGGCGATTGTCTGGCATGTGGACTACATGTCCCGCCCATTGAGTTTTCTCTTAAACATATATATAGCACTACTTTCATGCTTACAGCATGCTCAGAGCGCTATGGCCCAATCTTATTTTTTGACCAGCGGGGGGAGGGAGAATCTGGGCATTTTCTTTGCTGCCTTTAGGCCCTCAGTAAACACGACTCTGCTCGAGCTGGGTGTCAAACCTTGAGCCCCCTTCATAAAAAGCCAAACCAAGCCAAGTTCAAGCATACTTGGCCTCTCGATCACGTTTCCCATGCTAACCATATCAGTTAATATATGCATGACCAGCTGTTTATGTGTGCTGTACAAGTACACGTTGGAAAGTAGCTAAAACTGTGACTTCTGTGAGCCTATTCTTTAATACTAGTTTAGATGGGACAGAGTTGCTAAGATGATTCTTGCTAAGATAAGGTGTGAAAAAATAAAAAAAGAAACCACTGGACTTGGGGATCAGTAACTGGTTTGTTCAAGGGGAGGTAAAAACAAAAATTAAGCACTTCAACATATTTCTATTTGTTAGTGTCATTACATCCATCATATGCACTGTTCAAGAATTCATGTCAAATACAAAATGACATTTCATGACAAATACAGAGGAGAGGAGTAATTATGCCTACCACCAAACATGATTTCAGCAGTGGCACTGTCTATACTGCCCCTCTGTGAACCTGTGCAGGTGTAGCGGCCCAGGTCATTCTGGTCTAGGTCTGGAATGTACAGAACTCCACTTTGTTCAACAGCCTTGGAAGGTAGCTGACCGCCATCTTTCCTCCAGGTCAAGACATAATTAGCCTAAAAAAATAAAATAATTAAACAAAACATTTAAAGCACTTAAAAAAACTTTGTAAAAATTTCAGGCAAAAAATTCCTTAAAACACTAATGGAGCTTAATTACCTTAGTTGTGAAACAAATTATGAATAAACATGATGTATTGTATAATAGCAGGGTACAATAATTAACTAGAGAAAAAAGAAAAGAAAATTTGGTTAAAAATAGATAAGCTCCAATGATGACTAACCAACTACCTCAGAACCAGCCCTAGGTACTAGGCTAACATCTAACATAATGATTCATGTCCCAATAAAAAAGAATATAATAATATTTTGTTATCATGTTCTTGTATTAGTCTAAGTTCCCCTTTCAGACCTTGTGGTCTATAGGGTTGATAATGTAAAGATCAGCTGTTTCTTTGGCCCATGGTTAACAAGTGTGTCATGTGGCCAGTACAACCACCAACTGCCTTAACTGTTCCCCAACTAATGTCAGGTACCCTTAAGAACAGGGTGGAATCAGAGGCACCCTGGATTTTAAAAAGCTCAGTCTTCAACAGGATTCAAACTCAGGACCTCTGGGTTCAGAAGCCAATCGCTTTACCGCTCAGCCACCGTGCCTCAAACAATAGATGAAGGAGGAGATAATGGAATCTGAAAATGAATGCTTATTGTTTAGACTCGAATTAAATATCTGAGATGAAAAGGTGGGAAACTTACAGCGCTGTTAAATTGGATAGCCTCACAGATAAACTCGGCTTGATCACCTTGCCGCTTGACCAGTCGAGTGGGTTCTTGAATCCTAACTTGTATAGGCAAATCAGGTCCTGTAATAAAAACCCATAGATGTTTACAGAAGTAGTTTGATATAAAAAAAAAAAAAAAATATTGTAGTTAAAAACCTAAATTATAAACTTAATCCCTTAATCCTGCTATAAAACTGTTTCTAATAATGTAGTTACAGAAACTTTTCAGACGGAAAGACAGCACAGTCAGCACAAAGACAATAGCTGCTTTTACCCTTTGGGGGCTAGTATACAAAAAAAACGGCATTATTTCAGAATTTCAACATACAAACATTTATTATTTAAAAAAAAAAACAATTTACAACTCCAAAATAATGTTTGAAAAAAATATCTATACACATAAACAAAGAAAATAAATGAGCATTAATTAATAGATTTAAGAAAATGAAGTAGTTTATTAAACACAGTTGAATGGCTTTGTAAATGAAGTATAGATCTCATAATCTCCTTAAAATATTTTGGCACAATTTTATTTTGCGCAAGTTGGCAAATCTTGGATTACAAATACTGCACAAAAAACACGACCTAGTATATTTTTACCTATCCATCCCCTCCACATTCTGTACCAAAACAGCTAAAACAGGATTATATTTTTACTTATCTATGACCACCACATTCAGTAACAAAACAGCTAAAACAGGATTATATTTTTACTTATCTATGACCACCACATTCAGTAACAAAACAGCTAAAACAGGATTATATTTTTACTTATCTATGACCACCACATTCAGTAACAAAACAGCTAAAACAGGATTATATTTTTACTTATCTATGACCACCACATTCAGTAACAAAACAGCTAAAACAGGATTATATTTTTACTTATCTATGACCACCACATTCAGTAACAAAAAAGCAAAATATGATTTTGAAATGTGTAGTTATTTATTCCCATCATCTTTAGTACTAAGGACAGCATAAAAAAAACACACCTACTAATTAATTTTTACCTAAGGACTAAAAAATACTTACTTTCTACAAAGAGTGTTCCTGTGTCTCGATTTGAGCCATCAGGGTTGGTCACTGAACAAACATATCGTCCAGCATCAGTGTAGTCCACATCTAAGATGGTCAGCTCATAGCCGGGACCAGTCCCAATTGTGGCTCTGCTGGGCAAAGCTTGCCCGTCAAGCCTGCTCCATACCACATTAAATGGTCCTCTGCCACGAGGTGTGCACAGAAATCTGATAGTCGAGCCAAGAGGCTCCCTGACAATTTCAGGACTCACATCCACTTCAAACTCTGATGAAAAATGACACGTATTACAATGAAAAGTTTATTTTCTTTATTGACCGCTTGCTTAAAATAAGTAAAACAATATCAAAATATAAGTGTGATGTTTCAACTGTCAAAATTATTCATTGACTGCACACACTGCCATATAAACAATAATTTGATAAAACTCTCCATTTAACATGTCTCTTTATATAAGTAGACATACTTATATTATGTTGCAGCCCCCTACAATTAAGATTATAGTATGCCAAAATGATGAACTCCCTTTGCATCAATAGAAAAGATTAACATAACAATTATTATGTTACATGTGTTATTATCAATGTTATATATATATATACATATATATGTGTATGTATGTGTTAGGTATTATCAATGTTATATATATATATATAGATAGATATAGATAGATAGATAGATAGATAGATAGATAGATAGATAGATAGATAGATAGATATGGGAGGATGGGTGCTTTTTTTGTATATTGTTTGTGTTTGTATTTATATTGTCATTGTAATAGTAGTAATGCTGAGGTGGACAATTGTAGTCAGACTGTATTTCCAATTATGTAGAAAGAAAAAAATGGACTTAGATGTGATATATAAATGTCTTTTCTATTCACTAAACTTGCTAAAAGGATGTACATTCCCATGGACCAGGTTAACATTACATAAAAACACTGTACTTTCTAAATGTATATTCAGCTCCATTTCATCATTCTATATATTTTTAATGCTATGATGGAACTCAGGAGAGGCTCTTATAACAGGCAGATACGATGAAATGATCATCTAGTTCAGTGATTCCCAAACTGTATTTCTAGTGTTCCAAGAGGCCTGAGTAGGTGTTCCACAAACTACTGGAAAAATTAACTAGTTGGCAGCCATGTGAATTAAAATCTGCAAGGTGTTCCGATAATACTCGGAATCTGTGAAAAGTCCTGTTAAGAAAAAAGTTTGGAAAACACTGATCTAATTTATGGGAGACCTCTGGACAGAGGGTTAGGTGAAGAGCAAATCTCTTATTCCTTGCCAAAGGGTAAAATTCTTCCCTTAGGTAAAAGGTCATAAAATGGTGCAAGCTCAACCCTTAATGGTCAGGAATTAATGTAGATAAATATGTAAAATTAGCATTAATATCTCATTAAAACACCATCATAGAGTTATTAATACCTGGTTATAAACATCATAATAGAGTAAGTTAAAAAAAAAAAGAACAGAAACTTGACTCAATGAAGTAAATTAAGTCTGACAAAGAGTTAAGTTATTTGAAATCAAGCCATGATATTGAAGTAAAAGAATGCAGCGTTCAGCTCGGCAACATTTAAACAAAAAATTCATCTTTAAATTGAAATGAAATAAGTAGGTGCTGACTTTGTAAAAAAAATGACTACTTGGAAATCCTTGAAAAATTAAATATAGGGAGAAAGATATGCCATATTGGCTTCATCTTGTATCGTTAGATTACCCAAACAAACAAGAAGGTAATATAGAAATAGAAAGATATACCATATTGGCTACATCTTGTATCATTAGATTACCCAAACAAACAAGAAGGTAATATAGAAATAGAAAGATATGCCATATTGCCTTCATCTTGTATCGTTAGATTACCCAAACAAACAAGAAGGTAATATAGAAATAGAAAGATATGCCATATTGCCTTCATCTTGTATCGTTAGATTACCCAAACAAACAAGAAGGTAATATAGAAATAGAAAGATATGCCATATTGCCTTCATCTTGTATCGTTAGATTACCCAAACAAACAAGGTAATATAGAAATAGAAAGATATGCCATATTGGCTTCATCTTGTACAGTTAGGGAGAAAGATATGCCATATTGGCTTCATCTTGTATCGTTAGATTACCCAAACAAACAAGAAGGTAATATAGAAATAGAAAGATATACCATATTGGCTTCATCTTGTATCATTAGATTACCCAAACAAACAAGAAGATAATATAGAAATAGAAAGATATGCCATATTGCCTTCATCTTGTACAATTAGATTACCCAAACAAACAAGAAGGTAATATAGAAAATAGAAAGAAATGCCTTTCAGGCAAGTGGCTATACTCACGCTGAGTTTTTTGACATCTTCCACCAGGCTGTCTTGGGTTACCATTATATCCAATAGCACACCTAGAGTCAAAAGTATCATAAGATGAAAGTTATTAGGAGTGAGTCTTAAGGTGATATAATATACAACTCTTAAATATGCAATAACAACAATTTTACCATATCAAGGAGGAAAGATGGTTGAGTTGCAAAGGGCTTGGCCTCTGAACCATGGGGGATATGGGGCATCTTGTGTTCTAATTCCAGTATGCTGGGATTTTGAAATTTCGGGGAAGTAAAGTCAGTGGGTCATTGTGTTGGCCTCAATAAGTGTAAAAATAGATAGGTTTCTATAACATCTTCCCCTTGAAGTATAAAATGTTGAATCGAAAACTTAACTTTGTATCATACAGAATGACTATAACAATAGAAAATAATGTAATTACTTACTGTCCACAGTCCCGTCCAGTGTAGCCAGGAGGGCACTTGTCACAAGTGATTCTATTGTCTGAGGTATCCAATACACAAGTTGGTGAGAAACTGTGGGAAAGTCAAGCAACATATTCTGTTTCTTCCAAAACAAGAGTTCCTACACATAATTAATATCTTTGCCACTTGAGGTTACATGGACAGATAGACATGTTGTCCAGAAGGAAGATAGTTTTTACTTAAAAGACTCATACAAGTTTTTGTGCAATTAAAGGTGCTCACAAAATGGAAAATACATAACTGCGAAAATGACTTTAAAAATTAAAGCGGTTCCTCCAAAAGAAAAAAAGATTATTAAGAAATCAAAAAAAATATCCATATCCAACAAAGATCCATATCTTGTGTTTTTTAGACAAATGTTTTCCTGACTGGAAAAAAACTATCAGTGTTGAGCCTAGGTTTTTTATTTAAATCACTCAGTTTTCAGAGAGGCTTATATTGTAATCAACAGAATGTAAGATTTAAGGTCCACTGTAACAAAACCCACGGATTCAAACTGAAAAGATAATGATAAAAGCAGAATAATAACAATAAAGGAATCACTAAACAAGACTCACTTGTTGGATGAGATAGCGAGAGGACACGCACAAGGTCTGCAATCATTTGGTGTGCCTGATGTAGGGTCACCATAATATCCTCTAATACAACGCTCGCACCTGTCTCCCTCCGTGTTGTGCTGGCAGTTCTAGAGTTGGCGAAAAAGAAAATGAAAAATATAAAACAAATAAACTTAAAGGCTTAAGTACACAGTCATAGCAGTCTATCTATTACAAAAGATTAGTCATATACGTACGTCTAAAGGAAAATTCCTACATAAAAAAAAAGAACTAAAAAATCTTAAGTGCAGTGCAAACATGGAATCCCACACCAAATATTGCTACCTACCTGACAAACACCTGTAGCTGGGTCACAGCTGCTACTGTGTCCATTGCAGCTGCATCTGGCACAACGACCAAGGGCAGTTCTTGGGTCAGGGACTCGAACAAAGCCAGGAGCACATGACTGGAGACAACAAAATGACATTTTACCACAAGCTTACTACTCACTGACAAAATAACAAGATACAGTGGCTGAAAAAATAGTCAACTTGGAAATAATGGGACTAAACTTAAAGTCTCCCCCCCCCCCCCCACTTCCCTAAAAAAAAAAGCAAGCATCAAATAACTTAGTTTTGTTTCACTTCAGTGTATGTATGGTTATACAGAAGTTTTTTTGTGCTGTTGTATTAAGTCTGCTTTAGTAGAAAGGTGATATGATTAGATAGATTCTTTTTTTAATTAAAAACAACAATGTTCCACAAATGGAACACGTGAAAGACATTTTCTAGTTATACAAATACTGAAACCCCCAAATAAGCAATGCCACCCCTTGAGTAAAGTAGAGAGTTAAATACCTCTACAAAGTAATAGACAAAGTAAGCCTAACCTGACATGAAAGGCCAGAGTAACCTTCAGGACAGCTACATCTCTCTACTTCTGGAGCAGCCACTTGACCGTTGGGCCCTGCAATGTCCATGCGCAGGTTACCCAGTGTAACAGACTGCATGGCATGGTGGTAGGTGGCCCTGATGAGAATGGCACTAATGTCAGCTAGCACTGTCAGGAAGGTCTCTCTAGATGGTGTCAGTAGATCTGAGTCTTGGAATGAGTCCTGAACGAAAGCAATTTAAGAATTTTAAGAAATCAGAAATTCAAATGGATACCAATGTCTTATATAGTTAAGTGATTAACAAAAAATAGAATGGGCTAAAAATTTAAAAAAAAAAAAATAATTGGAAGACGTCATCACAAAACATCTAGAACAAATAAGCTTTAAAAAAATTGCAAGACTTCATCAAAAAACATCTAGAATAAATAATAACCTTTACAAAATCTGTGATAATTTTACATCACTCTAGACAGTTTGTTATTTTCTAGAACAGCTTGAGTTAGATTCTAGATCTGAAATCTTTAATGTGTGATGAAAAAAAAATCAAATTTTCCACACAGTTTGGATACCACAGGCATAGGCAGTTGTGCAGATAAAGACCAAAAGGACACATGGTGGGAGCTCAGTCATGCAGAACAGGCCATCCTAGCCCAGTTCCGAGTCAGACACTGTCTAATAGGCGCATACTTTGAACGGTTTAGGGAGAACTACGACACACGGTGTCACCATTGCATCGAGGACGAAGAAACAGTAAACCACATTCTATTTAGGAATGTTGTGTTTTGCATGAGGGACGATCGGGACAAGGAAATCAGAGAGATAACTGATCTGTGTGCGGCAATAGGGCTGTACTTGTACGGGGGTAAGGCGACCTTAAAACTCACTGCCCACTTCCTCTTCCATGCTCTAAGGGAGTAATTCTCAGCATGGTTCGCTACCAATGGGGTTTCTGATTTGGATACAACAGGATTTGTAATGAAGTCCTACAGGCTTTGTCATGAAGTCCTACAGACTTTGCCATAAGTACTACAGGTTTTGTCATGAAGTCTTACAGGCTATGTCATGAAGTTCTAGAGGCTTTGTCATAAAGTCCTACATGTTTTGTCATGAAGTCCTGCAGGTTTTGTCATGAGGTCCTACAGGTTTTGTCCTGAAGTGCTATGGGTTAAATTGCACAAGCCCTTTTTACCTCGACTAAATGAATTTCATATCTGTTTATCTGACGAGGTCTTAGTTGTGGGCGGAACACGTGATACAGCTTCTGATTTTGTTTGCCCTGACAGAAAGAAAAAAAAGAAGACCAAATTGGAATGATATATGTTTGAAAATCTAACGCAAATATCTATTTATTTTTTAAAAAGGTTTATAATATAGGAATATTTAGTACAAGTCTAATTCCTTATCTGTAGTATTTTCAGCTTCATTTAAGAGGGAGTCAAAGAGAAAATATGGTAAAAAGGAAATATTAGACTAGCATGGGTCTGGTTCCATTGCATTACATAGCAAGCTCATAACAAATATTAACAAATGAGGAAAATGTATATATAAATTTATTCTTCAATTATGTAACAGGCTCTCTTTGTAAATAAAAAAATTTTTGTACAATTTTTTTTTCTGTAATGTATCTGAGAACAAAGAAGCTAATATCAAATTGCATACAAGGCCAGGTGCGCAAATGTTTGAAACTTACAATCAAGACAACATCCAGATCTGTGTAGTCTCTGCCAACTGTTGGGGAAGCTGTGTACCTCAATGTGAATTTCAAATAACCTCCATAGGATGAGACCTTTAAACAACAGCATTTCATTTTTTCATTAATATTCAATTAACAACTTAATTTAACTTTCAATCCGTCCCTTTTTTTTTCTGCACTAAAATAAGTTAAATTTGAATAAGGGTGTGGTATATTGCCATTATTATTATTGTATTATGTGAATATATATGTCTGTATGTTTATTCATGTTACTAATAAAGAACATCACTTCAAGGTCATCCACCAGAAAATGTAAACACTAAAACATGTCTTCCCAGTACATTCGATATTCTATACAGTCTTAATAAGTCACAATGGCCACCGAAGCAAAACAAAAGAAAAAAGTCCAATAAAAATTGAGGAATGTTAAATGGTTAAGTTTTTGGCAGCAACATAAGTTCTATAGGAGGAGCTGATGAATAATTATTCAATCATTTTAAAAGTCTGCTGCTTGAATGGACTTATAATGGGAAGGAAATGGCGGAACGTTTTTGTGCTGGCAACACGAAGCCCTAACAAGCTGTTGCTCCTACATAATTTAAAGACTACTGCTGACAGCCTTCATTCAGGATAGACAAACTGCTCAAAAATGTCTCACTCTTATTCATCAAATTATAGACATGTTTACAGTAAAATAAATAAATTATGGCTTTTATATAGCACTACTTTCATGCTTATAGCATGCTCAGAGCGCTTTGGTCCAATCTCAGTTGTGGACAAGTGGGGGGTGGGGGTATCTAGGAGAAGGTTTTTCTGTGCTGCCTTCAGGCGCTCAGTAAACACAACTCTGCCTGAGTCGGGTGTCAAACCTCGAGTCCCCTTCATATGTAGCCAAGCCAAGCCAAGTTCAAGCGCACTTAGCCTCTCGACCACACTTCCCACCACAGTACTGACTATAAGTTTCTAGAAATATTTACAATCACAACTTTTTTTAATTCACAAAAATGTGTTGGTCACATAGCACTCTCATTGACAAACAAAATAGGTGAGCTTTAGAATCTTTCTGAATGCTATTCAGTACCAAGTAGAAAAAAGTCTTACCTTATCTCCTCTAAACTTGGGTGGAAGATTGAAATACAGACTGTCCTGCTCTCGCTGTGACCCTTCAAAGTTGTTGAATGTAATCTCATTGCGTGCAGCATTGACAGAAAAGCCATCGGTGACAGTTCTGGAAAGTCTGCCATTAACCAGAGCAAAGTTGTGTGAGCCATCAGCATCAAGCACCGGTGTGATCTAAAAATAGTCCAGCAAATGACAACTATAGAAAGTCTTAACATTTCATTTATGTCAAAAATGAACTAATTGTAGCAGCTTAACAAAAATACTAAAAATTGGTATGGCACACAAAAAAAAAAGATTAATTGTGAAGCAAGCCCATCAGATTATATATACTCTAAAGAGCACATTAACATATTAAAAGTCAAAACGAGCTCAAGCACTTTTAAACAAATAACTCATTTTTAGAGTTTCTATACATTTTAATAATAAATAAAACAACTTGAATCAAACATCTAAAAACTTTTGTTTTACAGACTACCACATCCTTCTATGGGAGCACAGTGGCTGAGTGATAAAATGCTTGGTTTCTGAACTGGGGTCCTGGGCTCGAATCCTGGTGAAGACTGGGATTTTTAATTTTGGGATCTTTGGGCGCCTCTGAGTCCACCCAGCTCTAATGGGTACCTGACATTGGTCGGGAAAAAGTAAAGGCGGTTGGTCATTGTGCCGGCCACATTAACCCACTTTAACCATGGGTAACAGAAACAGACCACCTTTACATCATCTGCCCAATAGATTGCAAGGTCTGAAAGGGGAAACTTTTAAAAAAATATCCTTCAATAAACCCACTGCTATCATACATTTTTCTGAATATAAATCCTTTTGTAGATCATTTCCACATTATACATTTTCTTTTCCTACCACAAGGTATCCTCATAGCTATATTTTTTATATTGTGAAACAATCAAGGCATGCATCTTGTAGTAATCACTATCTACTACTTTATTAGTAAAACTTAGAGATTCCTAGAAAATAGAATAGCAAGTAGAAGATAGAATATTCTGACTCGTTTTTTGTCTTGTATGCTTCTCTTCAATATAGCTACCAAACAGCACTTTTTAGGGAGTTTGTTCAAATATCTGTCTCAAGTTATTTTCAAGTAGATAGCACAAGAGACAACAATAATATTTTTACATTTCATCACAATTATAAAAACATGTCTGCTCTTCAAATAAAAAACCTGTACAAAGCATTCTCACCTCTTCCCTGTAGAAGTGAGAGCTGGTACAGATGTTGGTGATACCCATACAGAAACACTTCAAACATCCCATGTCCAAATCTTTGTTCAGGTTGAAATAGCCTGTCCTGCAAGTGCTGCAGTTACGTCCTTCTACATTATTCTAGAAAATATAAAGAGATCAGGTATACAAACTACTGACTGGCCTCACATGCAGATGATTGTTCTATATTGTTCTAGAAAGGATAAAGAGATCAGATATACAAACTACTGACTGGCCTCACATGAAGATGATTGTTCTACATTGTTCTAGAAAGGATAAAGAGATCAGGTATACAAACTACTGACTGGCCTCACATGCAGATGATTGTTCTACATTGTTCTAGAAAGGATAAAGAGATCAGATATACAAACTACTGACTGGCCTCACATGAAGATGATTGTTCTATATTGTTCTAGAAAGGATAAAGAGATCAGATATACAAACTACTGACTGGCCTCACATGAAGATGATTGTTCTACATTGTTCTAGAAAGGATAAACAGATTAGTTATCCCTCCATCCCAATGCCACTACAGCCCATGAAGAGCCTGCCTCAGCACACCCCTCTATTCAGATCTCTCCTGAACCTTTCGTCTCCATGCCCGAACTCCAAGCAGTTGAATCTGCCTCCACATCATCATTTATACATACTATAAACTGCTAACAGGCCTCAAATGAAGATGATTTAAATGCCCAAGATCTAATATTTGGATGGATTGAGAAGCCTATTTTGTGAGAAAGTACTAATTAAGAACAGCAAAAATACTATATTGCAATTTGTCAAGGTCTATAAGCTCACAATGGGATTGACAGCCCACAAGTGACAAAATGAACGATTTTTAATTTAAAAAATACTTCATTTACAGACAGTACAGAGCAGGGAGTTGTATTTAAGTAATAATATTAAACAGAATCTGAAAGAGATCACTAGACAATTCAACAGATCACAGTCACAATCTAGCTTACCTTGCACTGGCATTGCCTAGTTCGAGGGTCACATTCAGTATTGGGCATTGTACCTCTGTCATCACACTCACATTTCACAGCTGAAACAGACATGACTAACTAGTTCATTGCTTCAGAATAATATATTATTAGTGCGCAATCTTGGAGTTTTCTTCGATTCAACACTTTCAACCCACACATAAGTCAGCACTGCAAGGGTCTTTATCTTTAGCTGTGCAGATCAGGACAGATCCAACCACATTTAACAAATGAGTCAACATAAAAGCTAGCTGTGGCATTCATGCTCCCCTGCCTTGACTACTCTAAAGCCGAACTAGCAGGTATACCCAATGACAAAATCGGTAAGCTGCAACAAATTTAGAACAACGCTGCACAAATAGTCCTAAGAAAAGAAGAAGAGATTCTGCTACTACTCTCTTGCGCACACTTCGTTCTATTCCTGTAAAAGCGAGAATCAACTACAAGGTGGCCACACTTTGTCATCAGTGTATTTATAATAAAAAATTCCCTTGTACCTTAGCAAACTGATTGCTCCATATATCCCTCAGAGAGCCCTCTGCTCTATCGACTCAACACAAAATCTAATCTGACCTAATGTTTCTATAACTAATAAAACACACACACACAAATAGGTTACAGCTTTGTTTACAATAGAATAACATACACATTTGTTTATAGGACAATAACTTACAAATTTGTTTACAGTAATCTCCAGGGCTCATTGGGTCACCACTGTAACCAGGTGCACATCTATAAAACAAAGAAACTCAGTGATTTAAATAACTTTTTAAACGTAAATACTTTCGTTAAGATCTTTACTCTTTGCATTCGAGCTTAAGAGTTAGTGGCTTTGAAACTACAAGCAAAATTCAGAATCCCTGGGGTGTCAAAAATCAAGTTTTTAAAATTGAAATTGAGATCATTCCCATCACCAGCCAATAGCAAAGGAGAAACTTGATTAACTTGTTATGGAATTTCTTCAAGGGACAAAGTCTGATGTCAACAAAGAAACATTAACATTTCAGAGTCTAAAATATCAATACAAATAAAAAGAATATGGACTTAACTAAACTACAAATTAGGTTTTGAGACTTGAGCATGTTTGCCTATATAACTTTACAACTAAACAAGCACCCCATGTGATGATTACAAAACACATATTTATTATAAACACAGCAAACAGGAGTAATGGTGGAAACAAATACAATGAACCTATGACTATATTCAACCCTGCAAAGACTATAAAAAGGGTAACATCAAACATAACTGACCTTTCACATCTGCGACCTTCATGACCTACTGGACAAGCAGTACAGGTGACCTGTCTGTCTCTATCTAGTACACAGTCAGAGCTGAATCTGGATGGATCAAATAATGAAAGTCCAGTTAATAAATAAAGTTAAGAGAAAATTGACCAAATAATTGAGCACGAGCTTAATTAGTTACTCACTGATTAGGAGATTCTGTCAGAGGGCATGGACACTTCTGGCAGTCATTGACAGTTCCACGGGTTGCATCTCCATAATATCCACGGGCACAGCGCTCACACCTGGCCCCCTCAGTGTTGTGACGACAGTTCTGTGAGAGTACAGATAGTTTTTAAAAAAATTAATGATAGTATGATAGGCAGGTTTTACTAGGCAGGTTTTACTAGGCAGGTTTTTACTAGGTTGTAAGGGTACAAGGCTAGCAGATTAAGATATTTAATGTGATTATACCCAACAAACCAATTAATTGAGGATAAAACAGAAACTGATGATAATAGTTTAAGGAAAGTGACATTAGTGCTGTCAAGATTGAGAAGAAATTTAGTGCTACGATTAGGAATCAGTTGTTTGTTTCATAGGAAGGGAAAGTTTTGACTTAGAGGCGATGGCGCGACTAGTAAAAAAAAAAAGAATAGGATTTTAGGAAGAATAGGGAACAGAATACTTTGGATTACTTTAGAGAGAGACAGCTTTTATGAACATAGAGATGTAGCTCGACAACATTTAACGGTTCGCTTCATTATTATTAAACTTCTTGTTCAATATTCACTATCAGCATCAACTAAGTTATATTGCTGGCCTTTCACTTGTGTTATTTGATTTAGCTATTTGGGAGTTGCCTCCATTTGATTTATCTGCATAATACACTGCTTAAGTTCTTCAAACACAAGATTACCTTTTCAATATTATAACTTTGAACCACTTTGCCAATCTTTGTTTTTGCTGGTGAATTTCATGTGGGAATAAGATCTTATGTTCAAATAAACTTACCTTACAAACACCATTTTCAGGATCACATTCAGTCGAGTGCTTGTTACACCTGCATTCCTCACACAGACCTAGGTACAGACCACCTCCAGTTCTGGTGTAACCAGAGTCGCAATCCTACAACATAGAACAAGATATTGTGTTAGATCAATTATCTGAACATAAACAAGATATAGTGTTAGATCAATTATCTGACATAAACAAGATATAGTGTTAGATCAATTATCTGAACATAAACAATATATATTGTTAGATCAATTATCTGAACATAAACAAGATATAGTGCTAAAAGCACATTATCATTGGTTAGGCAATAATACAACTTCAGATCTATTGTCTAAGAATCAAAATACTCTTTCAGGCTTCACTTAACCAGGGCAGAGTACCAAAGGACTGGAAAGAAGCTAATGTCACCCCCTATTTAAAAAAGGAGAAAAATCTAACCCAGGAAACTACAGACCAGTATCATTTACCAGCATCACATGTAAAATCCTAGAACACATAATATGTAGCAACATCATAAACAAAATGTCCTCACACCATACCAACATGGCTTTAGGAAATATAGATCATGTGAAACACAACTAATAGGACTAATTGAAGATTTTTCTAAAGGTTTAGATAATAGTGAACAAATAGATGCTATCTTACTAGATTTTTCCAAGGCTTTTGACAAAGTTCACCACCATAGTTTGCTTAAAAAATTAAAATATTTTGGCATTAATGGTCCACTGCATCAGTGGATTAAAGATTTCCTGATAGGGAGAGAACAAACTGTAATAATAAATGGCTCTAAATCAACACCAATAACAGTAAACTCAGGTGTACCTCAAGGAACAGCCTTGGGTCCACTACTATTTTTAATTTACATAAATGATTTACCAAATTGCATTACTTCAGGAACAAAAGTCAGATTATTTGCAGACGATTGCATAATATATAGAACAATAAAAACAACACAAGACACAGATATTTTACAAAGAGAATTAGATGAATTACAGAAATGGGAATCAAAATGAGCCTGTCTTTCCACCCAGAAAAATGTCAGTTGTTAAGAGTAACAAAAAACAAATTAATTCTACTTATCTTTTTCATGGTAAACCAGTAACACAGACTAAAAACGCAAAATACCTAGGTGTTATAATAAATGAAAAACTGTCATGGAATCCACATATTGATGAAACTATAAAAAAATCAAACAAAGCATTAGGATTTATTAAAAGAAATTTCTATAAATCAAATAAGAACTAAAATGTTATTTAACCTTGGTTAGGCCAATAATAGAATATGCATCCTCCATTTGGGACCCCTCAACTCAAGAAAACATTAAGAAACTGGAACAGACACAAAATAGAGCAGTGAGATTCATAACAAATGAATATTCACATTTGACTAGAGTAACACCTATAGTAAAATCACTAAATTTAGAAAGCCTTCAGGACAGAAGACTCAAAAGTAAAGTAGCAATTATACATAAAACACTGAACCATAATCTTCAGAAAGACACAAAGATAAAGGCACATTCCTCATCCCATGCTAGGACAAATTTGTACAAATACTCCTTCTTCCCTAGTGCTATTAGAGCATGGAATGGGTTGCCTGAGTTAGCCAGGAAAACCAGTGACTTGGCAGAATTTAAGTCATTGGTTAATATGCATGAGTAAATGCATAGGACGCGTAGGACGTAATCATCTTCTTTTTTGAAGTAACGTCTGTATTATATAAGATAAGATAAGAATCATACAATTTTGTTTTATAGCTGTGTGTATTATGCTTTGGAATCAGACCTCTGCTGCCCTGTGGCTATACCCAAACATGGGAAAGTCTTAGGGAGTAAAACCGGAGGAAAAATTAGGAGCCATTGAACCAAAGACAACCTGCAGCACTACACCCTAGCAAAACCTGTAATGCAGTTGATCCTAAAATATATTAGCACCTGGTTTGGACACATCAGCTGCATGTAGTGGGGGAACTGCTGTGAGGGCGACATCTTCCCGACCATAGCGAATACCTGGGCTTTCATCTCATTTCCTGAGATGACCCATAGTCGCTTCATCGTTGAGGGAGGCCTTAGTAATGTCTATAGTATTTCATCTTCTAAAATTATTATTGCTATTATTGTCTTAAATTACCTCACAAGAGAGACCCTTGTAACCCAGTGGACATGCACACTGCTCAACTTGGTAAGCCCGTTCTCTTGATGTTACGCGATCTTCAGCAACATCCAAGGAGATTGCACTTATCCTGGAAATATTTCCAATGTAATTCAATCATTTTATGTTAGCAAGAAAAAACAAAATTTCAGAACAGGAAAAAAAAATGTTCTAACTATAAGCAAAACTGGGTTGCCTCCAAACAAAAGAGTGATGCTAAAAAGATATTTGTATAGAATAGACAATAACATATTGAAAGACATACAGTTAAATCATCTTTCAACTAATATATATTTTTAGACAAGACAATTATTGCTTATGAAATCATAAATACAGTGCAATGATATATTTTAAAACGACAATGAAGTTTCTTCCAAGATTGAAAGAGAATATTTTTCATTTTAATCTTTAAATTTCAATATTTAGTTAAAGGAACACATTTCAGAAAGCATTTATAACCTGCAACTAAAAAATAAGAAAGGATTCTCAGGTCAAATTTTACTTGCATTTTAATCATTAAAAAACTTGTTGATTTTAGGCTTTTTACAAAACTATCAACTCACACTGTCTGTCTGGTAAAAAGTTTGTACACATTATTTATCTCACACCCATTCTCTGATCTAGTTGAAACTTTGCATAATTATTTTTTGACATAGACAAGACATGAATCAGTTAAAAAAAAACAAAAAAAAAATGTAACAATTAGACAATTACTGGTAATGAATTTTTTTGTTTAAGGGAAACTAATACTTCAGTATTTACAGATATGGCTAAATTTGTTGGGTTCAGTCCCCTTAAATAATTATTATCACTGTTTCTCCCTCACCAAGTTGATACTTAAAACAATTATTTATTGTGCCTAACAAAACATGAATCAGTAAACAAAATTATCAATTACTCAATTAATTATTGGCAATTAATTTTGTTTGATATCAAATAAGGAAAAGAACTTATAGATTATTAGTAGATATATTTTTGAGGACAGAGCTCTTCCCCTTTAGATAAACTATTTTTAAAAAAGAATTTTTTAAAATAATTTGCTTGTTTTAGCTTTTCTTTTGTGTGTTTGTGACTGAACTAAGATAAGAATTTTATTTATTTTCTTGTATTTCAAACATGGTCAGTAAAAAATAATACAGAACTGAAACAAGCAAGGAATGAAGATAGATATTTTTTTCCCCAGAAGTCTTACTAAGCTTGAAACAAAAATGTGACAATGTCTTACGCAGACTCAGCTGTGTCTCTTGTGAAGGTAGCTCTGATAAAGATGTGCTGTAAGTTGGCCAGAGCCATCAGGAAGTTTTCTCTGGACACAAGGTTACCATCTATTTTGTACCACTTATTCTAAGACAAAGTAATATGAAAAGAAGCGAACATTAATAACATTTATGCGAGAGCATTATTAAGATTACCATTACGAGAAATATTATTCAACTATTTTATAACAATTTAAAAAAATAATGTTTATCAAAAACTATAAACAAAATATTTACTTCAATCATTGGTACTACAAAGGACACTGGTCTCCCTTCTTCAACTTCTGCATTGACTTTGTATTCAAGATCTATTTCACTTCCCTAGCAAGAGAGAAAAAACATTTTAAATATGGATTTAAAATGACTATATTTCGATTGCTTAGTTATATCAATATAAAATAAAACTTGTGTAAAAGCAATTAAAAATTTTATTTAAAAATATTTAAAAACTCACAAATTTTTATTTTATTCATTTTTTTTTAATGGTGAAGTCCCAACTTACTCTAATTGTCACTAATGATTCCACTAGAGAAACAGGAGTATTGTCTCGTCCGGCTTTGTAACGCAGGGTGAACCGGAGGTTACCTCCATAAGCTGTGACCTTGTTCCCTAAAAACTGCTGTGGCAATGACCAGAAAAGAATTTTATTATTGTAGTTTTCAAACTCTGTGAAGACCAGCTCCCTGCTCTGCCTCTCTATAGAAAATCCCTCCTCTATCTTTTCACTCTGTGTCACATCTGTCAGGGTGACATCTGATGAAGTCTGGCTGAAGCTCAGTGTGATCTGTAAGAAAAAAAAATCATTTTACAATGAGTTTGTTCCGCTGTTATTGGAATGTAAAAGTGGTCTAGATTTATAAATCTTTGAATTAATGAAAAACTGTTACAATAATTTACTAATTGATATGATTGTTTAAGAAGATCTACTAATTCTAGGCCTAGACATACAATGTCTAGCAACTAATCTTAGGAAATGCCCATTTTCTCTCTAACCAAATGACATAGCTTAAACTGCTCATAGGCAGCAATATTTGATGTTAAGATTTTTAATGTGGAACTTTTTCTCTACTAATTAATGATAGCATCATTGATTTGACCCCATTAAATTAAATCAGTTTTTGGTTTTATAAGCAGGTATGTGTGTTATATAACAAGAGCATGCATTCTCCAATAATTCTAAACGGAAAGAAACGTTTTCTGATTACAAACAAAAATGTTATTAAAGTTTAATCATAACAGGGTAGAATGTAGAAATCCAAAGAATGCTGTCAGAACATGAAAATAATTACAGAGATAAAGAGTTAAACTTCTCTAAAAGTTAGGCATTGATTAAAAAGAAATGTCCAAAGGATTTACAAATCATCAATAATTCTTAATATATCTGTATAGATGTGTTTAAACTAATGAATTAGTGAGATACAAATTTCGCTAGTTAGTTGTGTGGAAAATAATTTAACACTCCTCTAGGCAGCATATTAAAGGTGAAAGAAGAATAAAGTCATAATTATTTAATGACTCAATAACACTGGGACAGTAGCATGCTAAATTTATTATTATTCATTTTTATTAAATAATTGTTAGATTAGATTTCTCATATTTTTTCTTTATTAAGTGCTCAAAGACATTGAGATGTACACCTATCAGATGACACAAGTATAAGATCTGAAAAAAGTGGTCAGTTTCTTTCAGTAAAATCAAATATTTGTTTCACTATTATTGGAGAAGTCCAGCATGTCAGAAGGTCATATCCAGTGTGTGTGCTTTATGTCCAGTATGTGTGTGTGTATAGTACTGCATCAGTTTTATGCGAGACGTGCTGGTCTCATTCACTGTTTACTGTAGTCTTATTTTGCCAAATAAAGCCATGTTATTGGTATACTAGTATTTGTTGTTTCATTACAGTTGGTATTAAAGAAACTTGCATTAACCTTGTATGACTTGTAGAATGTATTGATGAAACAAAATACCTTACTGCAACATGCAGCAGCCCTCCCATACTATAAATGTAACTGTAGCTAAAAATCTTAAACAAGTGTTGATTAAAAAATACTTTTTAAAAAAAAGGGGGTTATCAACTACAACTATATATCTCAATAATGTAGAAGCTATTTCCTTTTTTATTACAAAAGAAATTGATTACCAATTAATTGATTAATTTTTTCATTGATTTTCATTGAGGTACAAGAAATGAATGTGAAGGAGAAATAACAGGTACAATTATGTAAAGGTACCCCCTCCCCCACACACACATATTTAGCCATATCTCTGAATATTGAAGGATTAAAAGAGAAGTTAGTTTACAGGCACTCTCTTCCAGGTGGAGCTCTGGCAGATCTGTGTGACTCCCATACAGAAACAAGGGATACATCCCATTGGGTTAGCATCTGACAGGTAGAAGGTCTCAGGCTTGCAGGTATCACACAGTGTACCCGTCACTGAACTCTGAAAGTAAATACAACCACAAGTTCTTATCACAAAGTCATCTAATCTTAATCACTTACACATTTCAATTATTAAACAATAACTACGCATAAAGAAAAATTGTAACTACAACATTGTTTCAAGAGTTGCAGTAAAGAAAGTAAAGTTTCCCTTTCAGACCTTGCGATCTATAGGACAGATGATGTAAAGGTCATCTGTTTCTGTGGTCAAAGGTCAACGAGGGTGTCATGTGGCCAGCACAACGACAAACCGCCTTTACTTTTCCCAACTAATATCAGCTGGGTGGACTCAGAAGCGCCCAAAGATCGCAAAATCCCAGTCTTCACCAAGATTCGAACTCAGCATCCCCGGTTCAAAAGCCAAGCGCTTTACTGCTCAGCCACAGCGCCTCCATCAAGAGTTGCATTTCTTTACCAAAAGCTTACAAAGGTCTTGAGTGGTCTAGTTATATAAAGCTTGTCAAGTTCCCTTCCAGCACTGGATCTCTGATCATAGCTTAAAAGTATGTGGATAGTAGACTCAAGGTCGAAGAGGTTTTCCTAATACTCATTTATTTGTACCAACTTCTTGAAAAGAATAAGCTCTCACCTTGCATTCACATGTTCCAGTTAAAGGATTAGGCAAACGGCTTACACTGCCTCTTGTGTCACACACACTGTCAGGTTGCCTATAGCAAAACTGTCCAGGGATTGATGGGTCACCAACGTAACCTCTAGCACAGCGTTCACACCTACGTCCTGTATATCCTGGGGGACATCTGCAAGTGACCTCTCTGTCTTGGTCCAGGAAACAACTTCGTTCAAACCTAGAGGATAATAATTTATTTTTAAAAAAGGTGCTTCTCTAAAATGTTGGGACTTGGTGTTATCTAGGACTTTGACAGACTAGACTTATGTTTTTATTATAATGTATACAAAGCAAACACAACTAGAATATGTCATTAGTAATATCAAGTAATATGAAATATTAAATCTAAATTAGATCGATAATTAATGCAAAATAAAACAATTAGTTCTAAACACTAGTGGTTTGTGGTTGTAATTTTGGTTTTGACTTGTAAATTTGTGACATTCCTTCAGAAATCATGATTATTTTATCCTGGTTTAAACCTTCTACAGGGAATAGCTTCCAGCATGGTTCAGAGATCAATGTAAAGACACCCTGGAGCAGATACCACAGGACATGTCAGGCCTTTTATACAAATAGAAAAGTTGCATTTATAAATATTTGAATTTATTCTTTCCATAAGATCAGTATTTGTTTTCTTTTTGTCATTCATTTATTAAGATGCATTGCTTATTGCTAATAACAATGGAAGTTATTCTGTAACATTACCATTTGTGAATGCTAAATATGCTAAAAATAGCTCAGGAGTGATAAACATACACACTCTCGACATTCATTCTTATTCTGTCATTCTAGATCCATAAATTTAGGCATACAAAGGGATAAAGATAAAGTTTGGGAGTCTGTATTAGGCTCTACATTAAAAACCTATTTCAGCATTTTCATTGTGGGATTTGTTGACTCATTTGGATATTTTGGGTCATTGTGCTTGCTTATTCTGCATATCATGTTTGAACAATTAAGTTATTCTAAGTTGGAACTGTGTGTCACTTCATCAACATACATTTATGCAGTCCATAAAATGGAGCAGGGAAAGACAGACCTAAATAATACAATTTCTCATTTCTTTTTTTTTAATTTTAATATTATAAAATCATATATAAATTTAACATTTAAAGCCTCTTTAATGTACCTTTGAAGTCTATTACTACTTTTGAAGACCCATTTACTCAATTCAAAATTTTTTTTACACCAATTAAAAATTAATACTAATCACTACAAGAAGATTTAATGTGATAGATCTATAATTCTGAGAGCCATTATCAAATTGTACGTTGTTTTAGTTTTCATGTAATTAATTTTTAGACAATCCTTAAAAAGATGAAGACAGTTACTTACTGGATTGGTCCATAGGAGCTAGGACATGGACAGGACTGGCATCTACCATAACGTGGATCTTTATAATAACCAGAGGCACATTCATTGCAGTAAGGTCCAGCAGTGTTGTCACGGCAGTTCTACAAGAGAACAATGATATATCCTTTAGGGTATAACACCTCAACAAATACATTCATGTACATCTTACAATATCAAATAAACATCACTAACTAACACCTGTTGACGCAGGAGCTATCAATAACTATCATTCTAGCCAGGTTGCAGCAGCATTTGTAAGTATAAAATTAAGGAACACAAATAGATTAAAGCTTTTGTTCAAGACCCAGTGGTCCATAAGGTAAATGGTGCCACCCCTTGCTAGGACAAACAATTAATGAGGATGTTAATTGGCTAGCACAACCACCAAACATCTCAAGTTTATCTTAACTATTCTGTGGCTAAGGCTAAATACCCATAAGCACCTGGGTGAATTCTGTGCTCCAATAGTTTTCACAAAAACTCAACCCTGAGACTTTTCTTTTGGAGGCTAAGTACCCAACTACTCCACCTTTCCAACATTTTAACAACATTTTCCAATAAAATGTTCTGAAAGGAACATTTTGTCAAATTTTAATTTACAGTTTATGAAAAGTTTCAAAGGTACTACGTTACTGACAAGTAATTAGAAATATTATTTTCACTTCAGAACCTGTTTCCATAACATTTATATATAGAAACTAAAAAAGAAAATGCAGCAGCTTAAACTAGCACAGTGGTTTAGCACTTGGTGAGCAGTGATTATTTTATAGGCAGTGATGTTTGTTTGAGAAGTGATATTTGGTTGCAAAGTGATGTTCAGTGAACAGTGATATTTGAGTAATGATGTTTGATGAGCAGTGATGTTTCATGAGAGGTGATGTTTGATAAACAGTAATTTTGGGTATGCAGTTATGCCAGAACCATTAATAACAGAAAATCTTTTTCAGATTTATGGAATGAATTCCAATTTGCTGGGTATAATTGTACAGCAACAACTAGAGCATACTCTATATAGTTCAGACATTTCATTTCATCTGTCAATGACTTTCGTCATAGGGGGTGCTATATGACAGGTTGCGTAACCAAATCTCTTCACTTTTCCTGGTCAGCAGCTGTTCCTTGCAGGATATCAAGAGAGAGGCTTGTCTGTTCTTTTACGTTATCCAGACTGTTTTCCTTTGGACGACCTTTTCTTCGTGCTCACACCAGTGTACCTTAAAGTAATACTTTCAACAGAGTCATGTCTTACTATATGAGTAAATCAGATCATCTTTTATCTCTTCACAGTGATGAGTTCTTATTTTTTTGCCAGCCACAGTGTTGAGTTGTAGCAGTACAAAGTCATTCGTCATCTTTTCCTTGTATCTGATACCCAGCATTTTTCTGCAGCATTTACTCTCAAAGGCTTGAATGCTTCTTTCAGCCTCAGCGTACAGTATCCAGCTTTCACAGCAGTACAAAGTCATTCGTCATCTTTTCCGTGTATCTGATACCCAGCATTTTTCTGCAGCATTTACTCTCAAAGGCTTGAATGCTTCTTTCAGCCTCTGCGTACAGTATCCAGCTTTCACAATCATATAGGAGTACAGAGACCACTAGCAAAGAATACAGCTTTTATTTTACTTGGAAGCTGATGTTACTTTTTCAGATTTTCTACAGTTTGCTCGTGGTAGAGGATGCCGAGCTTAAACAGGTTTTTTATCTCTTGTATTGCCCTGGATGTGGCAAAATATGTAGGTCAAAGCTGGGACTGCGAAGCCATGGGAAATACTTTATACCTCACTAATCATCGGACTCAAAGACTAGCCTTATTATTATTATTATTATTATTGATCCACTCCACTATTATTGATCTACTCCAATGAACAATTGTTCAGTTTTAAAATTAGAACTATCCCACACAGATTCTAAAGAATTGATGACACTGTACCTGATGAGGAAGGAAGAATTGTTAGGATGCTCTATAGAACTTACCCTACAGATTCCGGTTAGTGGGTCACACTCATTGGAATACTGGTTACAATTACAGGCCACACATCTACGTCCAAAACTTCCATCATCTACTCTATAGAATCCAGGGGCACAATCCTGTGTAAAAAAAAAATGACACCAAAATCAATATGTGACATAATGACAAACAAATAGGTCAGCGAAAAAAATGATCAAATGATAATTTTCAAACATTGTCAACCAAAAAGAAGAAGAGAAGTGTCTGTTTCAGTGAAAAAGTTATTGCAAATAAATGTTCACAAAAATAGAAAAATGATTTGCTGAAAGATAGGAACCTTAGCTACACATGAAAATAAGTGATGACAGCCCTTGAAACAGACAGTATGATAGAAATCAACATTTCAGACAAAAAGGAATGGATGGTATGTTATTAAATTGTAATGAATATGTCCAAGTCATGACTGCTCCTCAAAGAAGTTACATACACAGGCTAAAGACTTTCAATTTGTACACTTACCTCGCAGGAGTTGCCAGTGTAACCTGCAGGGCACTTACACTCCTCAACATAGATAGCTCTGCCCAGACCTGTCTGCTCCACTCTGCCAGTGGTGAGTACAACATTGCCCAGCCTGTTAGTAGAAATGTTAAGCATAACATTCTTAGACAATTGAAATTGGAAGCAATACTCTAGGATTCTGCTTTTCAGCAAGTATTCAGTTAAGCTAATTCTATACCACTGCATAGTGTTCCTAGTGATGTTTGCTTTTGACAACTAGTATTTGACTGATGACATGTTTAATTTTGGCTCTGATATTTTGGTCTGTTTCTTTAAAATCCATGCCTAAGCCATGACTGAGTCTTGTGACTTTTATATGTGTAAGAGTTTGAGTTTTTTGGCACATCGGCACACTTTAGGCCATGTTGTGCCCTGTTTGTGTAAGAGGAGCCTTCTTGAGTTTAAATTAAAGTAACATAACAATGGCTTAAAACCTGTCACTTCAAATGAAATCACAAATCACCTGATCAGGGACTGTTTACTGTCATAAGTGGCTCGGATCAAAATATGTGTAACATTCTCCAGGACCAGCATCAGATCTTCCCTGGTGGCATACTGAGAGATGGGTCCACCCCTGGACGGTACCTGACTTCTTTC
The DNA here is from genome assembly GCA_036873155.1 of Biomphalaria sudanica. NCBI lineage: Eukaryota > Metazoa > Mollusca > Gastropoda > Planorbidae > Biomphalaria > Biomphalaria sudanica. The sequence continues at coordinate 756,147 of JAZGLO010000453.1, read as the reverse complement.
CCATGCACTCTAAAAGCCACAGAAAAGAAAAAAATTAAATTTATTCTCAGATGAACAATCTTCTATTTCCATGTTATGAAACTAATACATGCCATAATAATAATAAAAATAATAATCTTTATTGTCCGTATGGAAATTTGTCTTACAACTTGTGCATTTCACCAAACAAAAAACATTATAACTATAAGAAACCAAAGTATACATTCACATTAGACTCACTCATAATTTACATGTGACAAAGTTTATACCAGATTGTTCTTATTTAATGATTTGATTGCCAGGGGAACAAAAGAGTGTTTGTGTCTGTTTGTCTTTGCTATCAGTGTCTTGTATCTCTTTTGTGATGGTAAAATCACAAAATCCTGACACAAAGGGTGATTCTTTATTTCGAGGATCTTGTTAGCTTTTTTATAGATGTTTGTCTCAAACAACTGCCCAAATGGGGTTTGTTTTTTGCCAATGATTTTACCAGCAGCATTTAGGATTCTATAAAGTTTATTTTTATTTTTAATGCTCAGATTGCCATACCAGGCAGTGATATTGAAACTTAAAATATTGCAGATGTGAGCGTGATAAAACATAGCCAAGGCCTTTTCGCTAACATTAAACGAGGACAGTTTTCTTAGTAATCGTAATCTTTGCTGCCCTGCAATGAAAATGTAACAAGGGCACTGTAATTTATGTCTAGCATCATTAATTAAATCAAATCTAATGGATTTAATGAAGTTTCTTTTTTAAGAGCCATTTTTGTAACAGTACAAGCAATTCTTATACTTTAATGCAAACCATCAAAGTGAAATGTTATTCAAAGAAAGATATAGAAGCTGCTAAGACCATACAAACACCATAATATATGATTATAAAATAATGCTACTGTTATTAAAAAAGGCTAAGTAGCTTGGGAGTTACCAAACTTATTTAACATAGGAAAATATCAAAAACACTTCTGCATTATTTCTTAACATTGCTAACTTTCTAATCACTACACACAAAAAATATTTTTCCACCTTTTTTGTTTTTAATAATAATATCCCAGTAAACAAAATCCCTTAAAATTGTGCATTATGCAGACAAATAGAATTAATAGATGTAACTATTTTAGACCACTGGTTCTTTTGAGGTTTAAAACACTCAACTATTTTACATTTCTTTTTATATTCTTCCAAAGTTACTTCTAGTCACCACTGACACCATAAATAGACAAGATCAGATTTGCAAAAGGCTTCAGATCTTACCTCATTGAGAGGAATGTTTACAATGGTTGACTGTCTAGGCCTGAACCTTTTATCCACCCTTTCATAAACATCTGCTCTGTGGAACAGTGTGATGCCATTGCCCTGGAAACAAAACAATATAGGTAAACACAATATTTTCTTCTTGTCTATGTTTGGAATATATGACATCAACTAGTATACAGCCTATATTTTCTAATACACAAATGTCAAAAAAGCTGTTTCAATTGTATAAGACAAGTAAGAGCAACAAAAAAAATATAGCCCTAGCAAACGATGGAATGATTACAATAAAATGATGTAGTGAGATTTCATTTACCTTGAATACAATACCCAATAGAAAGAATGATAGTTGGTTTGACTACAATTAAATGAAGTGATTAATTGTATAAAGAAAACAGCATACATTTACGTAGAAGACAAAATAGCTGACTTTATAGGTTATTCCCTTTTAATATTTGCTATTTCTATCTATTTCTGATAGCTAAAGTTCCAATAAGCTTCCAGTGTGTGTTTATTTACATGTTTTCATTGGTCAAAATTTAACTTGATAAATATTGTACTTGATGAATAACTCTCAAAATAACCTCCATTTCTAACTCTGTTTCATAAAACATTAAATGGATTGTACAGTAGTCTGGGGTATCACAGAGTGAAGTAAAACTAGTATTACAAAATGTAAACACAAGCATGAAAGAGAGAGAGAGAGAGAGACCAATAAGGACAAAAATGGTAGAAATATGAAAAGAACAAAAAAAACAGAAGAGAATGTCAATGTGTAGTGAAAGCTAACTTACAATTAAAATAATGTCTGGATCATTGGTAGGATTCTCAAAGCCATCCACCTCATAGTAAACTTGGTAGCTTAGTGTTCCTCCATAGCTGTTCAACTGGTAAAGAGAAACTAAACGTTTAATACTCATGTAAGTAGCATAGCATGTTAAAAAGCCTAGGGTAACACATGTATAGAGCATGATTAACTTCTCCTTTGTAGACACATCTGTATTGATAAGATAAACTGAAGGGGAAAAGTCAACAAGAGAGATGATTTGTATGTACTTGGTAGAAAGAGAGATGATTTGTATGTACTTGGTAGAAAGAGAGACGATTTGTATGTACTTGGTAGAAAGAGAGATGATTTGTATGTACTTGGTAGAAAGAGAGATGATTTGTATGTACTTGGTAGAAAGAGAAATGATTTGTATGTACTTGGTAGAAAGAGAGATGATTTGTATGTACTTGGTAGAAAGAGATATGATTTGTATGTACTTGGTAGAAAGAGAGATGATTTGTATGTACTTGGTAGAAAGAGAGATGATTTGTATGTACTTGGTAGAAAGAGATATGATTTGTAAGTACTTGGTAGAAAGAGATATGATTTCTATGTACTTGGTAGAAAGAGATATGATTTCTATGTACTTGGTAGAAAGACACTCACCTGTTTCTTAAGGAACTTATGAGGCAGGGACCAATACCAGCTTCCTGTTCTTAAAATTGAGTTAAAATCTTTGACTTCAAACTGTCTGGATGTGGGAATGTACTGAACGATGCCAGGCTCTGCAGCTTCTAGATTCTGGCGTCTCACTAGATTCACTTGACTACCCATAGTTATCTAATAAATACAAAATTTAAATTTCTAATTAGAAAAGTCTTCTCAAGATTTTTCTTAATTTTTCAACTTAGGGGAATGTCAAAGCAGCAGTTGAGCTGTTGAGCCAAATGTCTCATGTTTATATTGAGTGAGGATTATAGGGAATTACATATAGCTCAGAAGACAATGAATGCGCCCAGATGAGCCACTGGTTTTAGTTTCTTCTTGAGATCTGCTAGAATCTGGTGTGACTAAACAAACCAATTTTTTTTCTTTACAGCATTTTAAAGACTTCTTTAAAAAGTAATAGTTTTTCCATAAATTTTTTTGTAGTAGAATCTTACAAAAAGAATTGTTACACAACATGATGTTTCCCTAAATAAAAAGCTAAATGAGAGATATAGAGACCACTTCAGAAACTTTATTTTATAGCTACCAAAGTTTGAAGGACCTGGTGGCCATGTGATAACGCTCTAAACTTTCTGATACATTATTAGAGGACTTGTACTTATTTCAATATTGATACACCCTGAATCCATCCATAATGCAAAGTCAATTCTGTATGGTTTGGATATTTGATGAGCTTTGAAAATAAATTCAATCTCTAGACTTTTAGCAGCATGAAAATTATGTCCATTACCAAAATAAAGGAGATAATTTTTTTAAAGCCATTGGTCATTGATAGTAAGAAGAAAAAAAAAGAGCTGAAAAGATTTTACATTGTGCAAAACAAAAGTAATCTTATACAGCAAAAAGAAACTATTATCTAGGAATCTGGTCTGGCTTATGTGAGATTTTTTATAGTAAATTAATAGCTTACTTTGAGGAAAAAAATCAAATTGTTTGAATGGTTTGTGTTGATAACGTGTTGCTTTTATATTCACACAAATGTAAAGGCTCACAATATATTTTTTAAAATTCTAGTATAACTATATGAGGTATTTACAAATCAGGGTCTATTCTGGTATAGGCTTTTGAAAGTACAGCTGGAGAGAAAAGGTACATTTGAAGGCTAGACATAGATATAAAGAAAGCTTAGTACATATGTATTCATATCAGCTCATAGTTTCTTTCAAAATTATGTCTGAATGTAAGGGAAGTTGTTTATAGTTTGCAGATCTTGGTCACAAAGTCATATAATAGGAACCTGAAAAGTTAGTTTGGTACCTACCTGCATAACGCAGCTACTTCTAGTTCTGGCAATGTTTTCATTACCTGAGATATCTGCAGGCTACTGCTATAACAAGATTGGGTCTAGGTCTGCTTAACGCAGCTACTTCTAGTTTTGACAATGTTCTCATTACCTGAGATATCTGAAGGCTACTGCTGTAACAAGACTGGGTCTGGCCAAAGCAGAAACATTTTACACACTGGTTTTCAGTGTAAGCCTCACTGTTGAAAGTAGAATCCCTGCACACACCTGTACGACCTGTGGACCAGAAAAAGCATCTGTTTTAAAACACTAATTAAATCAATTTTTAGATTCTCTAAAATCTTGTTTTCTCTCTAGCCTTTAATAATAAAATTTGATGAATCAGGAAGAGTGCAGAACTTCATTTGGCTACACCAACAGCTTTTACCAGCTCTGAACACGTATTGTATTATAAAAATCTTCATTTCTGTCACTTTCATCTTATTATTCTGTAACCAATGTATGTTTAAATCTAATTGTAAGACAAATTTTGTAATAGATAATAAAGATTATTTTTATCATTGTTATTAGCAAAATTAATTAAATATTTTTTTATTTGCTTTATGAACCAATATTGCACTACAATTTAAAAAAAAAATGATTGTTAATATTTTCCTTTGTAACCAAAAAATTGTCTTGTATTTTTTTAAATTTTAAACAAATTTTAAGAAAGAGCCTTACGTCTGACAATAATGTTGGCATCTGGAATGGCAAAAATACTTCCTCTGTTATTTACAGCCTCACAGGTGTAAGCACCTGCGTCCTGTGGTATAGCATTGCGAATGGTGAGATTTCCGTAACCATTTTCACTTGTGACAGTTACCCTGGTACCATTAGGAATGTTGCCCCAATTCAGACGCCACACAATAAGAGGTGTAGGCACACCAATGGCCTCGCAGATAATGGTAAAGGTTCCATTGATCTCCACAGTAATTTCAGGCAATGGTGGGGTGATGATGGTTGGCTTGGCTGTGAGGAACAAAGAAAACCTTTAATAAATTTGTCACTTTATTTTCAAGCTAAGAAAATAGAGTGACTGAGGAAGTTGACATTTAGAGCCTAACTACAAACTCTATGTATGTATCTTTACAGTTTGAATTTTAAGATGTGGTTAACATCCAAAGACATGTTCTGAAGCAATTAAATACAATTACAAAAGAAAAAGAAAGTCAAGTGATAAGGAGAAACGTGGGGCGACATATGGAATCTAAAAAAAAAAGTAACAAACTAAAAAGCTAATAATTGAAATAATTTTCAAATAAATAGAGAAAACAAAATGGATGCTATTTTTAAAATTTCAACATTACCAGCTAAATAATAAAATTTCTTTTTGCTAAATGGAAGAGCTTAACAATGTGATTCAGCAGATTTTTCCCAACCAAGCATTGCAAGTAGCCAAAGGTAACTTACAGCAGCCAACTTCATCAGATCTGTCCAGACAATCAGTTTCACCATCACACTGATAGCCAAGTGGAATGCATTGGTCCCTGCTGGCACACTGGAACTCACTGGCTTTGCAATCACTGCCAGGTTTTTCAACTTCTGCTCAAAGTTTAAAACAAAAGATTAAGCGCATTTACCATTCAAAATGTAATATTATAAAATTATTGTGATCTAGACGATAACAATTTTTTTTTTATCATAAAATCTAAATCTCAAAGTTGTATTAAAATTTTAACTTTGCTATTACAAGTTGCTACAAAATTTTATCTATAATTTTTTGTTATAGTAAGTCAATATTCACATTTAATAATAATTGACATTACTTTATATAAACTAGGCAATGCCAAATTGTTTAGAATGTACATAAATATATAAAAATATATGCTGTAATAAGATTTTTTTTTATTGAAGTGGGGATTTACAAAAACATGTTAAAGATAATGTTTATATCATTGATAGAGTTGTATTTAAAATATATATATATATATATATTTGTGAAACCAGCTTTAAGAACATCAACATAAAAATGTACTCACCACAGTTCCTCTCATCACTCCTGTCACCACAGTCATTGTCACCGTCACAACGCCAGATCTTCATGGCACATTTGCCATTGTCACACCTGAACTCATTGGGTTCACAGGGAAGATAGTCAAAAGCTAAAAGTGAAAGAGACACCACACTTAGAAGAGAAACAAGTCCTATGTTCTTAAGTTTTATCAGAATATCTCATTAGAGTTCTATGAGCTAAGCAAAGTTTAATCAGAATGTCTCAGACTTTTATGAGCTAAGCAAATGTTTCTTTAGACTTCTATGAGCTATGCAATGTTTTATCAGAATGTCTCAGTAGAATTTTATGAGCTATGCAAAGTTTTATCTGAATGTCTCATTAGACTTTTATGAGCTATGCAAATGTTTCTTTAGAATATTACGAGCTATGCAAAGTTTTATACGAATATCTCATTAGACTTTTATGAGCCATACAACTGTTTCTTTAGACTATTATGAGCTAAGCAAAGTTTTATCAGAATATCTCATTAGACTTCTATGAGCTAGGCAAAGTTTTATTGGATTGTTTAAAAAAAAGAAGAAGGTGAATACTACATAGTGTGAATGTTTCTAACGCAGCTCACATACAGAGGGATAAAGGAATCACAGTGTGTGGGTGAATGTTTTCCCATCTAGAATACAAAAATAGGAGTATAGGGTTAACAAACATAATGAATATAAAAACGTCACTACATACGACAATTGCGTTCATCAGAGCCATCTCTGCAGTCATCATCACCATCACAGTAATAGCCCTTGTAAATGCATGTACCATTGCTACATGGGACCTCATCTGGGCCACAAGGACCATCTGGTGGAACTACAGGGGGTCCAACTGAAAAACAAATTTAATTTATAATGGGATAGTTAGCTTTACCAAATGAAAAATATTAATAGATTTAATCAACTCAGTAACAACAACTCAAAATGAGCTAATTAACAATACTTAAAAATAGCTGTTACAAAACAAAATGATTTTAAAAAATTGTAACATTTGTTTATTGACAAACCTTATTAAAATATAAATACAAATATAATAAATAAATATATCTATGCTTTATATTTTAAATTGCAGAGAGATAAAAAAAAAACACTGAATCAAATCATCATTCATGTAATTAATATCAATAACAGGATATTTTAGCCTACAAGTTAGGCCTGATCCATTGGGGTTATAAACAAGGCATGTCTATCACATACAATAAGAAACAAAGTTGAGCTTTAAACCCAGAGATTTCCTTGAGCTAAACCATGAGAAATGAACATTAAAACACAAAGACAAAATTATTATATATAGATAAGTGACAGGTACATTTGAAGGTGATTAGAACAGTCTAGATCACAGCACAAGTACACAAGTATAAGAACATTTAAGTGTAAGCAAATATTCTCCATTCAAAAATGTATCATTGCTATCAGTACTGTAACAAATGAAGCTCCAATAGCCATAAATTACCTAGTACCAATTATGATACTTAAATTCTACTATTCTACTACCATGAATGCCACTTACCAAATTCTACCTCCAGACGAGCATGTGCCTCAATTTTTCCAAAAGAACCAAAAGCTTGACACAAATAGTCACCAGCATCTTCAATTCTTAGGTCAGGAATCAACAGTCGGTTACCAGTAATGACTGCTTGTGGTGGCATCGACTGGTTTTTAAAAAAAGACATATAACTCCAATTTAGATGTGAATTTTAGGTCTGTTTTAAATTTCTGGAGCACAGTAAAAACAAAAGGCAAAATTGTGTGGTCCGAAATTGAGGTTTGCACTATCTCTATTAAAAGTCAATTAGTATTGGAATATATTTTCATTCTTTGAGTCTTAGATGGCCAGAAATTAGCAAACGTCAAAAAGTTTGTCTATCTGGGGAGCACCATATCAGCAAACACCAACCTAGATGATGAGGTTGACTTCCGTGTTGCTCGTGCCAGCGCTGCTTTTGGCAGACTTCAAGAGCATGTGTGGCAACGGAGAGCACTCAGCAAATACACAAAACTAAAAGTCTACAGTGCTGTAGTTCTCCCATCACTTCTATATGCATCAGAGTCCTGGACCCTATATTCCCGCCACATCAAAAAGCTAAACTCCTTCCAAGTACATTGTCTTAAGAGTATGTATAAGGTGCGTTGGTCCAACGCCGCATAATCAAAAAGCTGAAAAAAGAAGCAGCTGACCTAACCCACCCATGCCACGTATGCGGCCGGCTTTTTAAAGCAAGGATTTGGGCTTTACTGTCATCTTCAAGTCCATAGGAAAATAAAAAAGGATATATTCATAAATATATTTTTTCATTGATATTTTATTTTAATTTCCTCTCAGGTAATTAAGAATCAAGAAAACCAAATATTATACTAAATAGAGTTTTTGTTTTTAATTTGCTTTATCATGCAATACTTATGAAAAAGTATGAATGAAACTGCACAAATAATTAATCAGAAAAGATTATGTTTGAGTTGCATACAAATTAATCTAGTTATTACTCCCCTAAACAAAAATAGTTATGAAATATAGCATCTAGAGATACAAAATCATCAAATTTTAGAAATTTGAAAAATAGCTTCCAAGCTTTAAGAATCAAGTTGTATGTGTATTCAACATAAATTAGGGATCAGCAAACAAACTCTATAGGCAGGGCTGTCACCATTTGTTATGTTTAGTCCAAAAGCCAAACTACGTTAGTTGCCACAAATAGTAGGCTTACAATAACTAAAATAACTTAATTCAGATCCTAGCTAGAATAAAATATAAAATGAAATGTTTTTTAGAAGCTTCTTTGTCTTAATCTATTTTGACATGTTCTTAAAATATTAAAACAAAACTTTAAATAAGGCTGTTATGCAATTTTTTGTGGATGGTTCCTAAAAATGATAGAGCTGCTGTAAGACTAAGTTATTTTGGGTTTAAACTTTTAAAGTAACTTTTTCAAAACTCATGGGATTAGGCTAGGACAGAAGGAGATGCAAGGAAAACAAATGAAATGTTGACATCCCAGGACTGTCCTGGTCTGTCCACCTCGTTCACTAAACATAAAATAAAAACTTTTTATTTGATTACTTCAACCTTCTATTTAATTGTGTTCAAACAGATCTTGATCTAACAACTTAGAAATGCTTCAGGATCTGTGAAACTCATCAAGGTATTCAGACTTGTAGCATTGACATTAGCAATTAGTTGTGTCACTTACTCCTCCTGTTCCTGTTCTTCTAATCCAAGTAATTCTTGATGGTTGCTCACCAACCACATTGCACATAAAAGAAGCACTGGTTCCAAATCTTTTCTTCATCTGCTGTGGGCTGACATAAATGCTTGTGCCTCCTAAAGTAAATATACCTTTTTAGTAGCAAACAACACATACACTTCAAGCTCATAATGGGTCTAAGTTTACTTAAACAAACTTAACATTTTCACTCAAATAGTCGAAGGAGCATGATGGTGCTGTAGGCTGACATAAATGCTTGTGCCTCCTAAAGTAAATATACCTTTTTAGTAGCAAACAACACATACACTTCAAGCTCATAATGGGTCTAAGTTTACTTAAACAAACTTAACATTTTCACTCAAATAGTCGAAGGAGCATGATGGTGCTGTGGGCTGACATAAATGCTTGTGCCTCCTAAAGTAAATATACCTTTTTAGTAGCAAACAACACATACACTTCAAGCTCATAATGGTCTAAGTTTACTTAAACAAACTTAACATTTTCACTCAAATAGTCGAAGGAGCATGATGGTGCTGTGGGCTGACATAAATGCTTGTGCCTCCTAAAGCAAATATACCTTTTTAGTAGCAAACAACACATACACTTCAAGCTCATGAATCCACTCGACTCTAATGGGATTTATTTATTAGCAGGTGAACTGTAGGCCATTGAAACAAATAAGTTTTACATCTGGACAGTAAAGCCTGAAAGTGAAACTTTACTGTCATCTTCATGGTCCCAGGTTCTAACCCTGACCACCCTGAAGGAGGTTTTGGCTAGATAGAAGATAATAGCTGTCATAATAATTTTTGTTAGAAAGAGGTGGGGGGGGGGGGGGGGTTCTCCAAATATTTTAAATTTTTAACATAAATGATTACTTTTTAATTCAGAAGTAAGCTTACATCTTTCTTTTGAATAAGATAATTTGTGGGCTAATTACTGCATTGCCTCCAGCCTGTGCAGAGTATTTTTAAAGTGATAATTGGCTCGCGCAGACCAATACTACTTTTAAGCTAAATGCAGTTCACAGTAGCGCAGAAGTCGGAGATGGCTGCGAACAACAGATAGCCATAGGTGTTATATCGGAGTTTCTGTCTCCTAGACTGGCTGCAGACCAAAGCTAAAGAGCCCAGTCTGCCCAATTAGATAATACATCTGAGTAAATGACAGAACTTCATTTTAAAAATAATAAAATACTTCTCTTTGCAAAAAAAAGTTTTTCTTTAAGGATTACATGATAATTCTGAGTAAATAAAATACTTCTCATTGCAAATAAGAAAATTCACGCATCATATCTTGGAAAGTCAGAAAACTTTAAAACTGTATATTGGATGTAAGTCAAGACATGTCACAAAGCGTACCTTGACAATTCTGCTCGTCACTTCCATCAGAGCAATCCCTCTCTCCATCACACCTGCGCTCTCTGGGGAAGCAAGTTCCATCACAGGATATTTCACCCGATGCACAAGCTGAAATATATATTAGATGAGGTTAAGAGAAACCAAAACAGATTTTGCATTTAAAACAGAATTTAGAGGATCTTAAATTCAGGACACACAAAAAAAATTAACAATTTAAAAGAAAGCTACCTAGAAAACAGCATTAAAAAATGTAAACAAAAAAAAGAAGATACCACAACCATGTTACACATTATAAAAGGATCTTTAAGGCAAAGCCTATCATCCCCCTCCTCCCCAAAAAAAACAAAAAAAAAAACACACAATCCCCACAGCCCCAGATGGCGTAGAACTAACTTCTAAGTGAAGAAAATTTCAATCTAAACTTTAAACATGCAAAATATTTTTAAAATCCTTCTTTTAAAAAACAAAACATAGCTATCTATGGAAGCGAAACTCTGCATTTGCAACTATTTCTTTTAACAATATAGAAGTTATTTCCCTTATTCATTTTTTTTTAAATTGATTCATATTTTATTAGGTACAATAAATAATTGTTTAAAGTTTAAACTTGATCTAACAATGGGTGTGGGAGAAATAAGTGGTTCAATTATCTGTGAATACTGAAGGGTTTATTTTCCTTGCTAGTATCAAACAAAATAATTAATTACCAGTAATTAAACCACTATTGTTTTTAAGTTTTTTATTGGTTCATTTCTTGTCAGTGTCATTAAATAACTCTGCAAAGTTTCAACTTCATTTGAGAACGGGTGTGGGAGAAATAACAAACTTTTTACCAGAAAGACAGACAAAGTGAGCTTAGTAAAAAAGGAAAACGAATGCTTTGCTTACGGCAGTTGCTTTCATCACTGCCATCGTCACAGTCATTTACTCTGTTGCAGCGTCTTTCCCTGTCAATGCAGCGACCACTAGTACATGTGAACTGTTCCGAGGAACAAGTAACTAGAAGAAGAAGAAAAAAAAAAAGAAACAAAAGGTTACAATAGCTTGAGCATGATTTGGCAAGGGGTGGGGGTAAGTTTTTAGATTAAGGTTAGAACTAAAAAAAAAAATTTTTAATTTCTAAAATAACAACTTTGAACTATACATAAATAAATACTTATTATAGTGATTTATAAATAAATAGGCCTCTACAACTTAATGAAAATTAAAATTGGATCATTAAAAATGTAATAATAAAATTTAAAAAAATAAAAAAGATGAGGTCTACATAGGATTACATTTAAAAGAATGACCTGGTAAAGATTTGTTATGACAGGTTATGAAAGGGCATTACAAGACCATATCAGGTAGTGAAATATTTGAGAGCATTTTTTGAAAATGGATGGCAATTATTTTTACAAATTATATTTTTTAACTTTGTAAATGTTATATGCGTTGCTATAAAAAAAAAAATATTATTTGATGATGTAATTGTAATTTAAAATGATATGCAGTAGACGTTAGCTATGTAATTCAATTTTTACTTATTAAGGCATATAGATGTATTTAAAAGAGGTGACAGAAATGTTTTAAATTTTTACTGACTATTTACATAGGTTAATGTACATGTATTATAACAAAACTATTGCATATTGTAAAGCTTATATAAAGAAATACCAAACAACCAACAAATTATCAACAAAAAAAAAAGGTAATTCAAAATCATTTTATGCACACCACAAATATTGATTTTTCATTGTTAGTAAAGATGGTTGATAATGACAACAAAACAAAATCTAGCCCCATGTGTAAGTTAGTAGTTACTATAAAAATATATAAATGCTAAATGACTGCCAGACACACAACTTGAATATGATGGATCAAAAAAGTTAAATCATTTTAAGAATTGGATGTGTCTAATGGTACAAATTATGAATGTACTTAGAGAATACAGGCAGGTGAATGGATGCATAATGATATTTTTATGAATAACTAGGTGTACCTCAAGGAACAGTCTCATGTCCCCTACTATTTTTACAAAAATGACCTTACAGAATTTAAGTCATTGGTGAAAATGCATGACTAGATAGATGACGTATAAGACATAATAATCTTCTTTTTTGAAGTAACGTCTGTATTTTATAAGATAAAATAACTAAACAATCCTTTACAACTTAATTTACAACTTATGAGCAGTAAAAGTTCTGGTGTAGAAGGAGCAGTAGAAGTATTGATCTAACAAGTATTTGCTAGTGTTACAAGCAGAAAATGTAATCATTTTTGTAAGTTTCCACATATCTAATGTTCTAGCACTTTCTATTGTGACTAATTGGAAATACAGTAAATCTGGCAGTCTTAAAGTAAACTAACAGTACCGATGTAACAATATTAAGAAAAAAAAAATATTATTATAATCTAAGACTAGTAGGCCTAGCAATATCAAATTCTTGTAAATATTGCTATTAAAGTCTTGTAAATATGAGTATATTTTATTCATATAATATTTAATAAATAGATTAGATGAGAAATCAATGCTCTTGGAATAATCTAATCCAAAACAAGTTGCTTTTAATTATATGAATTTATTGCTAGATTTAGTTAAATACCTTTACATTAAATTTGCACTCAAAATCTAAATAATGAAGTGTTAGAATCTGAGAAAAAAAATTCATTGAAAGATTTCAGAACTTTTTTTTTTCATGATTTAAAAATTAATGATGTGATAATTTACAGATTTGGTTCAAACATTGAAGTTAGATTAAAAAAAAAAAAAAAAAAGATAAGCACTGTATACAAAAATTTAATAAATATATGTGCTATTATCAAATGTAAACCAGGTGGTTGTTTTTTAAAAAAGAAAGAATAGTGATATCAATTATTTAAGCCCAAATGAAGGGTAGAAAAAACTGTTACTGACACCAAATACAGAGATTAAAGAATGATTAAAATACATATTTAGACATATTAAATTGAGATAAAGAATGATTAAAATGTATATTTAGACAACTAATATTATACAGAAAACAAGCAAACTTTGGTTAGATATCAGCAAAGCCACAATTGTTTCAGTAAACTTGTCTCCACTTACTGGGAGCACAATCCTTTTCATCACTGTTGTCATTACAGTTTCTTCGACCATCGCAAACACTTGACAGCTCAATACAGCGACGGACATCACAGAGAAACTTACCGGGGCATCGGGCAGCTGAAACAGTGCTAATCAGTTAAAATAACCAATGTGGGAATTTTTTGTTTCAGAAGAGTGTCATATTCTGAATGTGTTTCAAATCATTTCATAACTCTCGAGTGTACATTTCAAAAGCTGAATATGCATAAACACATAATTTTTCATATTTTATACATCAAATAAACATTGAAAAATAATGCACTAATCACCAACTGGCATCTTAAATTAAAATGGGAAAAGGCAAATTATATATTTGTATAATGTTTTAAATCAAATTTTTAAAATGTATATTATAAAAGGCAAAGATGAAAAGGACTTAGTAATTAAGCTCTTTATAAAAAGGCATTGTTAAAATCAAAGCATTATGTTTTGTTGCAGCCATTTTGGCGCTAAATGTTTTAAACCAATTATATATGTTAAGTTTATGTCTTCAAAAAGAATAATACATGTGTTTTTGTGTTCAAACAATTTTAAATGTAAAGAACAACTTTTTTTTTTTCCATTAGATTTTCTAATTAAGATGTGTCACTAACATCATAATGTTTGGGTTTTAACACTGTTCAGAAAACAAAATAAAACAATCATAGAAAGTCATAGCAAAAAATTATGCAATTTGTTTATTTAATTAACGGTATCTCCAAATAAATATTAACACTGAATAAAAGAAAACTGATGAGTATCAACACCTCGCAAATAGTTTTGAAAGGAAGGGGGCATAGAAAGCAGGTATAATATAATTAAGATATAAATCCTAAGGTTGAAATTAAAGTATCAATAGAAAGTTTCTCAAAGCTCATTGCTATTTATTGTTCCTTCTGTTCATCTGTAGGGTATGTGTACTTTAACTTTGCAATAAAAGAAATGGTTTTCACTTTCCTGAATATATATAGAGGTAGTATAAAGTGACATTAATAATGTAGAAAAAAAAAAACTATTCATCTTGTATGAAGTTGATTACTTACACTAACTAATGTATCTAGTCTTATTTATATTTTAAATTTATATCTTACAATGTTACTACATCTATATGCAAACTAATGAGTCTTGTCTTCAAATCCAAAGATTAATGAGGTGTGCAGTGTTTCACATGGCTGGCCAACCCCAGCTATATACCCCTATATATCTATATATACAACTTCAAGATCATTACTTTGTTTTTTAATTGCAAAATAAAATAACTTTTTTTCACATAAGAAATTATATTTGGAGATAATTTTTTCTTTTTAAATATTTTAATCTTAGTGTTTCTTTTTAAAACAAAGAAGGTTATGGGAATAAAAGGGGAATTAAAAACTAAAAAAAATAAATCATGACAATAATCATCTCCCTTAGATTTAATCTTTTTTTTTTTTAAATCTGTTTTTAATTGCATTCCACTATACCATATTATATCAGCATCATCATGTAATTTCTGTTATAAGTTTCTGTTATAATTCGACTATGTTTTTAGAAGCATCTTTAGTTCAAGCAGTGTTTGAAACCAGCAGTATGTCATTATTATGATTTATTAAATTAGAAAAAAATATACAAATTGATTTGAAAAGAAATTATGTTGAAGGATTGAAATCTTAAGTATTAATTAAATCCTGGAATAAAAACATACATTAGAACTAGAACTGTAAGATTAAACTACAATTATCATAGTAAAGCTTAAATTAGAAATGTTAAAACTATAATTACTGTTATTTAGTGTTAAATTTGTTTAAAAAGAAGCATTAATATTTAATACCAATTGGATAAATCCATCTAGATTTTAGAAGACTAATAAAAAGCGACTAATTTCCAAATATTTACACATTTAAATGGCAAAAAAGAAAAACAAAATACTATTCAGTCAGCCAACAAAAGTGAGGATGAAAAGATTAAAACCAATAAAATAAGATTTTAAAACAAAAAATGTTGGTTAACGGGTAGAATCCGAGATAAAACACTTGACTTACGACAATTTCTTTCATCAGAACTATCAGAGCAATCTACCTGCCCATCGCACCTGAAACCTGCATCAATGCACTGGCCCCCAACATTACAACGAAACTGGCCAGGAAAGCATTTTAATGCTGAAAGTATGGGGCCACACAAAACAAAAGCCCAGCACAAGCAAGATAAAAATGTTTTTAAAAAAAGCTAAATAAATTGGTTCCTATTATATAAGAAAAAAGAAGCTACTGTAATCATGTCACTAAGAATGGACTTCTAAAATAAAGAACACATAATAGAATGGAAAAATAAAACAAAAATAGCACATAATATTAGCTATCATCAAGAGTTCTGTGCAACTATTTATTCGGAAAGATTAGTCTAAATAGACATGCCATACAATCAATACTAGCAAAACAAAACTGTTCTTATTAAAATATTGATAAAACCAGCTGGTAAACAAAACAAAACTGTTCATTTGAAAAAAAAAATGTAACTCTGTCCCCACGCTGATATACATGGTGCGCACTAGCACACTGTTCCACACAAGCATTGAAAATAGGAGGAGGAAAATAGAGACATGATGGAAAGTGCAGGTTTATTTTGAAAAGGAAAACTAGATGTAAGAAAATCCTGTTAGTTTGTGTGAATTATTTGTTTTATTTATTAAATCACTATCACTGTTTTTCTTCCTCTGTTGAGTTCTTGCCTTGAATTTACAACAATATTGATAAAACCATCCGGTAAAAAAAACAAAACTGTTCTTTTTAAAATATTGATAAAACAAGCCAGAAAAAAACTCATTAAATATAAAGGCTTATACAGGATAGAGAAGTTTGATTTACACTACACAGGGAACAACAAAGAGTGTACTGAAATCATTTTAAACTTTTTCTTTGAAGATTGAAGAAAACTTAAAAGTCCGAACTTTTATTAGTTTGTTATTCACACAATAATTGTATATCTTCGTCTGGAATATAGTTCTAACTAAATAATAATAATTTTACGCTAAAGCAATCAGTTCAGTTGAGAGAAATTGCACATTACTTGAATACAATGTTCACCTATTGACAAAATTATAGCTAAGAATCTATATACAAAGAATTATTTCATGTTAGATCCTTACATTCTTCAGCTGAGGACTGCCAATGATGTATAAGACATGCACAAAATAGGAAGAAACTATCCCCTCAAACAGTAAGCTTCAATCACCCAGATGATATAAAGCACACTAAACATAGCAAAGAAATTTTTAAGATATTCTTGACATTATGCACAAAGGTATGAAGAAGAAAGAAAAAGCAACCTCCGAGTCTATAGCGTACACGATCTATGCATGACTTATTTTTGAGCCTAATAAGGTGCTTATTGGCTAGCACCTTAACAGAGACAGCATTCACAAGGTATTTTGGATTATATTTTTCTTTGGTGTATTTAAAGAACAAAAGGCTAGTCTGTACCACAAAATGCAAGTGTATTCAAAACCAAAGAGAATGTCAGACTATACAGTTGAGGTAGAGAACTGATTGCATATTTAGCATCAAATATATTGGTAAGAGTAATCTATTGTATAGGGATGAAACAAGCAAGCAACTTTACCACAATCTCTCTCATCAGAGCCATCCCGACAGTCATCTCTGCCATCACATTTACGTCTGATGTCAATGCAATCTCCATTTTCACATGTGAACTGGTCTGATGTGCAGGTTCTGGGTGCTGAAGAATAGAAATGAGAAAACTAAGAAAAAGCAGAACGCTATCAGACATTTGCCTTTTGGCTATATAATTGCAAACATCGCAATGGTGACAAAAAAAAACTTTGAACAGTGAAAAAACATTGGCCTCAGCTCTGGAAGAAAAGTGTGCCAAACAAACAAAAAATATCACAGAATGTTGATTCAAAAGTGAGATAATAATTTATTTTGACTATTAACAAAAACAACATTTTTTGCACCTTTTTAGAAAAATTTCCATTTTTTTCTGAGAATAACTGACCATTTCAATGCCCCCCCCCCTAAAAATACTAATTAGTCTATTAATGATGATAAATTAAGAACAAATTCTTAAAAAGTCAAAACTCTTTAGCATAAAATACTTAGTTAAAGAGTTGCATGCTGCATAAAAAAAAAAAGACTTACGACAGTCTCTTTCATCCGAGCCATCCCTGCAGTCCACTCTGCGATCACATTTACGCCTGATGTCAATGCAGTTTCCATTATCACAAGTGAACTGCTCTGAAGTACATGTTGCTGCCAAATGCAAAAAAGAATAGAAACAGCTAGCAATAGTAGACACAATTAAATTATGAGAAATATACAATGTTGCCATTAGCTCTTCTACACAAGAATTTCCATTAATAATGAAAGATTGATTACATGATGGTGGAAGTGCATTGAGGAAAAAAAATGTTTTAATTTTAAGGTAATGGAGTATTTGACTGAGAAAAAAGAAGCATAAGCATTAAACTTCATTTGAATGGGTCCACCTGGGGAATACAGTTTTTTTTTTCATTTCAAATTTTAATATCCTGAATTTTTAACCCATTTTTGTTTTGCCAGTTATTTCCTGAGTGAACCATAATTCTCTGATTTACCTTTTAATCATGATCATGCGTTTCCAGCATCAGCCTCATAGAGAGTACAAGCGTGGAATTTAAGCCTTAAGCCTACATGTCACAAGTGCTGATAAAATGCAGATACCCTGCTGGACCAGCCCTACCAATAACTTTGGATCAATAGCATTTTTTCTTGTCTGCTAATGCCAGTCTAATTAGTCCACTAAACTATGGAATGAAACTGTGACAGGTAAGAGAAGAACATCCACTTACGACAATTCCTTTCATCTGATCTGTCAAAACAATCTGTTTGTCTGTCACATCTGGCACTGCTGGGTACGCACTGTCCATTGGCACATCTGAATTCTCTGGGATTGCAAGCTAAGGGTAGATAATAAGATAGGAATTAATTTTAATCCAACTTCCATTACATTGTCAAGATCAGTCAAACAAACTATGAACAGATTCATCCATTTTGAACCCTCCAACATAAAAAATAAGAACAAAGAAGTTGTTCTGTTCAACAAACATAAGCTGCTCATCAGAACTGGGTTACTTTCTCAAACTGATAGCATACCAGAATGGTAGTGGTGACCTTCTATTTAAAAGTCTGATAAACTAGGCGTATGGATATGTATAGCAGGAAATAATCCTGTTTTCTGAAACAATTCATTAAGTTAAAAGATACACTAAGTCTCAGTTTCAGCAATAGTTCCAGTACACCTCTTAAAGCTCAGACACTAAATATATAAAATTTGTTAATATACTCACTGCAATTGAACTCATCAGAGTTATCTGGGCAATTAGAGACTCTATCACATCTGTACACTCTATCCACACAGGAGCCATCATCACAGGTGAATTCAGTGCGGCTACAGCCTGGAGTAAAGAAAATCACAATCATGATCGAACAAGCTTTAAAGCGTCTACGAGACCAACAGTAAAAAACTAAACCCATCATTCACATGGATTTATTTTTACATTCAAAGCACATCATTAAATTGACAGCCTTTCATTTCAATATTATAACTTGTTTTATTTTATTCTCAAGAAACAGTGCGGTATCAAAAGGTTTAGGGTTATACAGTGAGAATCTTTTAAAAACAGCTCAATTTCAACAGATACTAGACTTGCCTTTTGTTCTGTGCCAATATTCAAGAAACTTACCACAATTCTCTTCATCAGATCTGTCACGGCATTCAAATCTACGATTGCATCTAGCACTAGAGGCCACACATTGCCCATCAGCGCATTTGAACTGTGTTAATGGATCACAGTCTGCAACAAAAAAAAATTATGTTATGTACCATCAGCTACTAAGTTTAGGTAACAAGTTCCAATAGCTAATCTTATTTTTTAAATGGCACAGACATTCAGAAAATGAAAAAAATAAATAAATAAACGAAAAAACTAATACATTTAAAAAACAAAAATATTTCTGTCTAAAGGTGTCTTGGGAAGATGTTAGTCACCATTCAAACAGAGTAAGTTAAGTTCCCCTTTCAGACCATGCGGTCTATAGAGAAGAAGATGTTGAGGTCATCTGTTTCTTTGGCCAATGGTTAAGGAGCAGGATGTCATGTGGCCAGCACAATGACCAACTGCCTTTACTTTCCACCAACTCGAATCAGGATACCGTTATTGGGTGGACTCAGGGCACCCATAAAAATCCTGAAGTTAAAAGTCCCAGTCTTCACCCAGATTTAAACCCAGGCTCAGAAACCAATCGCTTAACCACTCAGCCACCGTGCTTAAACAGACTAAAAGAAAGGAATAGATTTAATGTTTCAAACATACATTTGTTTAAAATTGGAGGTAAGTGTTTGATTGCTTTTTTTCTAAGATTTGGACGTTTTCAAAACTAAAGATTCTAATGTCCTACTTCGAACCTCCAGCAGGGTGGCAAGGTTCAAACTGCAAACTGGGACAGCAGTCTGCTTAGTTCTTTGCCCCCTGACTAAAAAATAAGGTAAAGTTCCCCTTTTAGACCTAGCCGTAAAGGTCATCTGTTTCTGTGGCCCACGGTTAATGAAGGTGTCATGTGGCCAGCACAACGACCAACTGCCTTTACTTTTCCACAACTCATGTCAGGTACCCATTAGAGCTGGGTGAACTAAGGCGCCCAAAGATCCCGAAATAAAAAAATCCCAGTCTTCACCTAGATTCGAACCCTGAAATACTTACCACAATTAGTTTCATCAGACTGGTCACTGCATTCAAATCTTCTGTTACATCTGGCACGTAGGGGTACACACTGCCCATTATCACAGGTAAACTCAGTCGCTTCATTACAGCCTGAAAAATTGTTTCAAAACTTTGGGCTATCTAATATCAATTCATAGTATCTTGGACTACTGGTTACTAAAATCTCATTCCCCTGGGCACTCTAGTATTAAAAAGAAAGAAAAAAGAGAAAAAAAAAGAAATGTGTGTCTTTTGAGGCTAAAAAATAACATTGTTAAGAAGAAATATTGTTTCTTCATTACATGATTCTGCCTTCTTCATCATTCTCCTCGGAGCTGAACTGCTCTGTGGTCTGCAAATATCTCAGTTCTTTAAAGAATTTTTTGTGAAGAATATTTTAAGGCCAGTGCAATTGACTGGACTTATATGGAGGTGATTATCAGTTTTAGTAGATTCCTCAGTCACAGTGAGTGATGTGTTCCTACTTTCAGGAACATGCTTTGCCCTATAAATGGAAAAAACCTATACAAGATTGTACTATGATCTCATTTTACTGTATTCTGACAGAGACAAATGTTTATGGTTTTAGTTTTTGATAACTTCTTCACCTCTTTTGGAATGAGTAATTTTTAACTGCATGCGACTTGTCAGTCAGTTTGTCTGCAATTTTATTTTGCTTGATTTGTATGTCACTGATAGTCCATAAAAATATTTCTTTTTTGTTGTTATAGAGAATTAGTGCTGTATTAATTACAGCTGATATAGAAAGAGCACCTGGTTGCATGCGGCCTCAGAACGAGACAGGTGGAGGTCACCCACAAAAGCCGCACTATACGCATTTGAGACCAAAAGAAAATCAGCTGCCGAGGACAGAGGCAGACAGCAAAAAGAAAATCTAAATCGACCACCTGCGGACAACAGTTATGCTTGCCCTGGATGTGGCCAAATATGCAGGTCACAGCCGGGGCTATGCAGCCACGGGAAATACTGCGTTCCTCACTAATCTTCAGACTCGAAGACAAGCCTTATTATTATTAAATACAGCACTATAGGATATTGTTTGTTTGTTTGTAAAATGTTTTACATGTTTCAGATGTTCCTTCAGAGTTGAAGATAGTTTACTTCCTAGTCCAAACCTCCCGCAGGACGACGGGGGATGGGAGCGGGCAGGGTTTGAACCCTCGACCGTCGATAAATCTGAACGACAGTCCAGCGCGCAAACCGCGCTTGATGTTGTTCATGGTTTGATGGAAGAAAATGTATAAGGTGAACATGTGAGATTTCATTGGGGGAAGTAACTGCTAGTGCACTCACTCTCCTTTCTTTTCTCAAGCTGAGAGATAACCTGTGTAGCAATACCTTCGTCCATTCTTCTTCTTTCATAAGGCCTCTTCAGTATTTAATGGCTTCCTTAGATTAATCATGAGTTGACACTCTGACCTAATGGTTCTGGTGTAAGAATCGTCCTGGTCAATGCCTGTTTGTTGGAAAAAAAAGCCTTTCCAACGATCAACAGGATAATGACCCCTTTGGCGCCAATTCCCTAGTGGATTTTATTGAAGGTGTAAAAATAATGGATAAAATTCCTATCTCTCCAGTTAAAGGAACTACTTACGACAATCTGATTCATCCGATCTGTCACTGCAGTCATATCTTCGATCACAGCGTGCTGATAGAGGTACACACTTGCCATCTCCACACGTCAGCTCGGTTTGTGGGTCACAGCCTATAGTGTTGGTAAAAGTATTAAAAAAATGAATATAACTTGGTTATCTGGAAAGCTTACATTGCACAAAATCACTGAGATTCAATAATTTCGTCCTGTAAAAAAATAATTACTTACCACACTCTAACTCATCTGATCTGTCACTGCAGTCATATCTACGATCACAGCGTGCTGATAGAGGTACACATGAGCCATCTCCACATGTCAGCTCAGTATCTGCATCACAGCCTGAGACAATGTCAGCAAAAATACATTTTAAAAACTTTATGACTTTCTATTTGAAACAAACGTATTAAAGCAATACTCCTCCTGTTAAAGCCATACTCCTCTTGTTAAAGCCATACTCCTCTTGTTAAAGCAATATTCCTCTTGTTAAAGCAATATTCCTCTTGTTAAAGCAATACTCCTCTTGTTAAAGCAATATTCCTCTTGTTAAAGCAATATTCCTCTTGTTAAAGCAATACTCCACTTGTTAAAGCAATATTCCTCTTGTTAAAGCAATACTCCTCTTGTTAAAGCAATACCCCTCTGTGTGACATGCCCAAACTGAAGATTGCACTAAACATAACTCTGATTGTCCCTCTTGTAGTGAGACTACTTACCACAGTTCTCCTCATCAGATCTGTCATAACAGTCCCCATTGTTGTTGCACCTGGCACTGGTGGGTACACACTGACCGTTAGCACAACTGAACTCCAGCACCTCGTCACACTCTGAAATATTGCAATGTCGAAAAAAAAAGGTTTCTAAATAGGTCCAAGATACAACAACTTTTTTTATTTATATTATTTTTATTCCAAACACATTCTTTTAATATAAAAGCCAAAAGCTCAAGGTTGTTCTACATCCTTATGTACATATTATCTCATAATTTAGACCTCTACGGGTTTGATATTTATTTTTTCCCTATTTTTTTTTTGTCTAAGTGTGTGAAATGCCAGAGACAGATCTTTGTGGAGACAGCTTGCCGCCCAATGCTCCAAACTTTAAGTCTAAGTAAGTGTGAAATGTGAGTCATTAAAAAAATGGTTAGGAACTTGTTACAATGACATTTAAAAAAATATGAATGAAACATCCATATTACTAAACTTAATTCCCTTCAGCTCAACACAATAACTTACCACAATTAAATTCATCGGAATAGTCTCTGCACTCTCTAATCCTGTTGCATCTTGAGGTATTTCTAACACAGCTTCCATCAGAGCATGTAAACTGGTTCTTTTTGCAACCAGCTGGAAAAGGAGAAAATAAAAAGATCATTATTGATAATCTAATTTCAAACATACTTCAATCATATTTTTTTAAATAAACACTAAACTGCAAGATTTCTCTATTCTTATTTATTTCTAGCTATAGCTGATTTGCATATTCAATATAGTTTGCTTGTTTGACTGCCTAATGCTTGAAAAACATCAAAATTTAACTAAACACTGTTCAGCTGGAAATAAACAATGTACACAATAGTGTTTCAACTTCTATGAAATAAATATATACTATTATACTTTTGGTGACCTGAAACCTGATGTAGAAAAACCTACTTCAATGAATTCTATTTTCATGTTTGTTTTACAAGTTTCAGATGTTCCTTCAGATTAGAAGACAATCTAATCCAAACCTTCCGCAAGACGATGGGGGATGGCAGTGGGTGGGTTTGAACCTGGGACCGCCAATGCGCATAGCGCTTACCGCACAACCAGGTAGCCATTCTTATTCAAACTACTGTACTCATCAGTTAAAAGGTCCTAGCCAAGGTTTAAGCCTAAGACAAGACTATCCATGTACCAACAAAATGGACAATGGCATGTGACTTTCTTGAACAGTGGCAAGGTTGTGTATTTCTAGATCTACGTCTTAAATATGGTTTAGCGTTAATATACTTCTGAGAGTCACAAATGCTTCAATTAGTCTAAGCCATAATAACCCCAGAAAAAATAAGTTCAATAGTAATGAGGAATGTAGGAATTTTAAAGTGATAAGACCAAATAGAGCTCTGAGTTCCTATAATGGGTTCCAACGTTTACTTCATCAGCACTATTACAGGCCTTTAGTCATCTCACACCCCATTCAATAATAATAATTATTATATAAAATAAATGTATAGTTCATTGGGAAAGGATGGCTAAGTGACTTGTGCTGAAAATGTTTATCTAAGTGAGGAGGATTGTAAGCAGTAAAACTTATGGCACTGTGATAAAATAACAAACATAAACACCAAGAGTTCAAATGACAAATTTACACCTAGAGCCTGAGTAAGTTATTCTTAATTCTAAAAAATTATCGGATGGGAATAACTTTAAATAAAGCTGTTTTTCGTTGTTGTTTTTTTTTACTTACGACATAATTGCTCATCAGAACCGTCCAAGCAGTCATCATTGCCATCGCAGGTGTAATCAAGGCTAATACATTTTTTCTCGACATTACAGATAAATTGATTATCTGCACATTTGAACTCTATAAAATAAAGTCAACACAACATCTCTACAAAGAGAATTGGAACTGATAAAATTTTGAATTTTTAATTATTATTAACTCTTTCTCTCCTAATCGACGATACCATCGTTGATTTTGACCTCATTATATTAAATTATTGTTTAATTTTTTAAACTTGAATTTGTGTTATATAAAAAGAGCATACATTTCCCTTTATTTCTATACCAAGTACAACATTTTCTGATAACAAACAACAAAGCTATTGAAGCCCAATCATAACAGGGGTAGTGAAATAGTAATGAGCAAATGAAGAATTCCTTCAAAATGTGGAAAAATAATTGTGGAGAGAAAGTGTTAATAATAATTAATATATAATAATGGCAATGTCTTCAATGCCCAAAAAATTCTATTGTTACAGTTAATGAAGAAATGTAAATTTGATGATAAATAGAAATGAAAAAAAAAATCTTAAGTTTGCAAAGATGACAAGTATACAAAAAAATATTTGCTATAAAGGATAAGAATAAGTTTATTATAAGCTAAAAAATAATTATAATACAAAATATTCCCTTCAAGGTTAATTTGTAACTACTTAAGTTTAAAGATATCAGATTTATAAGACTTGTTAGTCAATAACACAATTTAGACAAATCTACCAGTTGTAATGGTGTCTAAAATGAAAAGTAAAAAAAAAAAAATTTTGTTTTATAAGACCTTAACTTTTTTGTGGCTGTTAAAGGTGATTTTTTCGTTTGTGATTAATCCTTGTGCTTGTGATATATGACAAGCTGTTTATCCATGGTCCCATGAAACATTAACATCATCTAACCTGGGAAACATATATCTAGAGGAGCTTCACTTGTTATAAAACAACCTATTTACCCATGGCCTCAAGAAACAAACTTCACCTAACCTGGGAAACACATATCTAGAGGAGCTTCACTTGTTATAAAACACCCTATTTACCCATGGCCTCAAGAAACAAACTTCACCTAACCTAGGAAACACATATCTAGAGGAGCTTCACTTGTTATAAAACACCCTATTTACCCATGGCCTCAAGAAACAAACTTCACCTAACCTGGGAAACACATATCTAGAGGAGCTTCACTTGTTATAAAACAACCTATTTACCCATGGCCTCAAGAAACAAACTTCACCTAACCTAGGAAACACATATCTAGAGGAGCTTCACTTGTTATAAAACAACCTATTTACCCATGGCCTCAAGAAACAAACTTCACCTAACCTGGGAAACACATATCTAGAGGAGCTTCACTTGTTATAAAACAACCTATTTACCCATGGCCTCAAGAAACAAACATCAACTAACCTAGGAAACACATATCTAGAGGAGCTTCACTTGTTATAAAACAACCTATTTACCCATAGCCTCAAGAAACAAACTTCACCTAACCTGGGAAACACATATCTAGAGGAGCTTCACTTGTTATAAAACAACCTATTTACCCATGGCCTCAAGAAACAAACATCACCTAACCTAGGAAACACATATCTAGAGGAGCTTCACTTGTTATAAAACAACCTATTTACCCATGGCCTCAAGAAACAAACATCACCTAACCTAGGAAACACATATCTAGAGGAGCTACACTTGTTATAAAACAACCTATTTACCCATGGCCTCAAGAAACAAACTTCACCTAACCTAGGAAACATATATCTAGAGGAGCTTCACTTGTTATAAAACAACCTATTTACCCATGGCCTCAAGAAACAAACTTCACCTAACCTGGGAAACACATATCTAGAGGAGCTTCACTTGTTATAAAACACCCTATTTACCCATGGCCTCAAGAAACAAACATCACCTAACCTAGGAAACACATATCTAGAGGAGCTTCACTTGTTATAAAACAACCTATTTACCCATGGCCTCAAGAAACAAACATCACCTAACCTAGGAAACATATATTTAGAGGAGCTTCACTTGTTATAAAACAACCTATTTACCCATGGCCTCAAGAAACAAACATCACCTAACCTGGGAAACACATATCTAGAGGAGCTTCACTTGTTATAAAACACCCTATTTACCCATGGCCTCAAGAAACAAACTTCACCTAACCTAGGAAACATATATCTAGAGGAGCTTCACTTGTTATAAAACAACCTATTTACCCATGGCCTCAAGAAACAAACTTCACCTAACCTAGGAAACATATATCTAGAGGAGCTTCACTTGTTATAAAACAACCTATTTACCCATGGCCTCAAGAAACAAACTTCACCTAACCTGGGAAATACATATCTAGAGGAGCTTCACTTGTTATAAAACACCCTATTTACCCATGGCCTCAAGAAACAAACTTCACCTAACCTGGGAAACACATATCTAGAGGAGCTTCACTTGTTATAAAACAACCTATTTACCCATGGCCTCAAGAAACAAACTTCACCTAACCTAGGAAACACATATCTAGAGGAGCTTCACTTGTTATAAAACACCCTATTTACCCATGGCCTCAAGAAACAAACTTCACCTAACCTGGGAAACACATATCTAGAGGAGCTTCACTTGTTATAAAACACCCTATTTACCCATGGCCTCAAGAAACAAACTTCACCTAACCTGGGAAACACATATCTAGAGGAGCTTCACTTGTTATAAAACACCCTATTTACCCATGGCCTCAAGAAACAAACATCACCTAACCTAGGAAACACATATCTAGAGGAGCTTCACTTGTTATAAAACAACCTATTTACCCATGGCCTCAAGAAAAAAACATCACCTAACCTAGGAAACATATATTTAGAGGAGCTTCACTTGTTATAAAACAACCTATTTACCCATGGCCTCAAGAAACAAACATCACCTAACCTGGGAAACACATATCTAGAGGAGCTTCACTTGTTATAAAACACCCTATTTACCCATGGCCTCAAGAAACAAACTTCACCTAACCTAGGAAACATATATCTAGAGGAGCTTCACTTGTTATAAAACAACCTATTTACCCATGGCCTCAAAAAACAAACTTCACCTAACCTGGGAAATACATATCTAGAGGAGCTTCACTTGTTATAAAACACCCTATTTACCCATGGCCTCAAGAAACAAACTTCACCTAACCTGGGAAACACATATCTAGAGGAGCTTCACTTGTTATAAAACAACCTATTTACCCATGGCCTCAAGAAACAAACTTCACCTAACCTAGGAAACACATATCTAGAGGAGCTTCACTTGTTATAAAACACCCTATTTACCCATGGCCTCAAGAAACAAACTTCACCTAACCTGGGAAACACATATCTAGAGGAGCTTCACTTGTTATAAAACACCCTATTTACCCATGGCCTCAAGAAACAAACTTCACCTAATCTGGGAAACACATATCTAGAGGAGCTTCACTTGTTATAAAACACCCTATTTACCCATGGCCTCAAGAAACAAACTTCACCTAACCTAGGACATATATAGCTAGTCATGTGTTCGTTTTAAGTTGGATAGTTTAGGTGGATTCAATTCTTAAGACCAGTATGACAGAGAAGAAGGTCAGGTAAAACATCACAGAAAAACAAGTTGCAAATGTTAACTTTGTCCTTTCAGAGCTCGCTGGACAAGTAACTGTGCGCAGTCATTCAGCACACAGTATATAATACTTAACCAGTTTAATCAAAATATGAATCTTTATACCAATTCACCCATACCCAGATGATAAATAGTAGCGGGCATCAAACATTTGATGTAGTCTAAATAGAGAAGTGCACAAGGAAGTAAGAGTGAATCAAGTGCAATAAGAATGAAACAGTGACATGAAGAAGTGGAGTGCATTAAAGAATCAGCCAAAGAGAAAATAAATTGCAATAGGAACGAGACTAGTGCAAAAGGAACTAGCCAATCCATAGTATTCAGCATTTCAATAATATTGAATAATAATAATATTGAGCAATATAGCTAAGTCAATGTTAAGCGGGGGGGGGGGGGGGAAGGTTAACACAGGGTTAAAAAACTTTTTTTTAAAGCTAATATTTGTATAGGATTGGGTGCTGGTAACTGGTTGGAGACCAAAGCAATAAGCTCAAGTCCATTCTTTCAAGGAAACTTCTGACCCCCATTCAGATTTGATGCTGGAATGTGGAGACGTTGTATGGACCAGGAAAGTTACTACGAGATACAAACATCAGGATATGAGAAATGGGGGAAGGGAAAACAATCC
Source organism: Biomphalaria sudanica (assembly GCA_036873155.1). Lineage (NCBI taxonomy): Eukaryota > Metazoa > Mollusca > Gastropoda > Planorbidae > Biomphalaria > Biomphalaria sudanica. The sequence continues at coordinate 727,409 of JAZGLO010000453.1, read as the reverse complement.
AGAAAGTGTTGACAAGCTGGTGGCCACATGTTCTTGATGACAGAATGTTCTAGACTTTTTGGAATAAAACCACATTTACTTGGTAATGACTCATGCTCCACTAGTATTTTTTTGACTGATGGTGATAATGATTCCATATTTCAATTGTAACTAATAAATAATATTTAGTACTGCAAATAAAACGTGTAAATTATATTCAGAAATATAGATGAACCTGTAAATCAACATACAATGTACACAAGCAATGACTACCTACCACATAATTCATCTGAGCCATCCTCACAATCTCGTTCACCATTACAAAATTGTTCAAATGTTATACACTGTCCACTAGTACAAGTAAAGTCTGTATCCTGGCAACCTTAGCAACATACAAAAATGAAAGTCTAGATCATGTTTATTTCACCTTAATATGCTCAACCTTGCAACCATTTAGCTGTAAATGGTTAAAGTGGTAAAGGGGGAAGATTGGACATTTCTTAAAAGGAACCTAAGTGTCTTCTTTGTAGTAAAAAGGTGAATTGGATCATTTATTGTTCTCAGTCAGCTCTTCCTGTATACATGACTGTAAAAATCATGCATTCATGGTTTCAAACATGTAAAATTTTACCAGAGTTAAACACTCATTTGCATTGTAAGTTAATCCAGAGCTTAACACTCATTTGCACTGTAAGTTAATCCAGAGTTAAACACTAATTTGCAATGTAAGTTTAGCTAGAGTAAAACACTAATTTGCAAATAGTGTAAGACAACAATGGTAAGTAACAATTAAACACCTAAGACACCTTAGTAACCTACAAAAAAAAAGAGTATAAGGTGTGTTTTAAAGATTTATGGTACTGCAATCACTAATCCATAAACAAAACTAATATAAATTTTATAATGTTTTTGTTAAATAGTAATGGCAATGGTAAATTATGTGCAATACTGTAATTCATAAATTATTTTTAATTTAATTCTATATTTATTATTAAGTCAAATAGCTTCCTTGCTGGGAACTTACAAAATAGAAATGGGACTTTAAAAAATATTAAGAAAAACAAAAAATGAATATAACATATTTGGTGGCTCTAATAGTATTTTAACAAAAAATAAATACAAAGGGCACACTGTAATGTGTAATGAACATATAAAAAGGAGCACACTATAATGTGTAAGGAACTTATTTAAAACACTGCAATGTGTAAGGAACTGATAAAACAAACTAACAAAAAAAGACCACAATGTGACGTGTAATGAAGTAATAAATAAAAAAAAACACTGTAATGAACTAATAAAAAGACCACACTTTAATGAACTAATGAAAAGGCCACACTGTAATGTGTAATGAGCTAATAAAAAAGACCACACTGTAATGTGTAAGGAATTAATAAAAGGAGCACACTGTAATGTGTAATGAACTAATAAAAGGAGCACACTGTAATGTGTAATGAAGCAACTAAAAAGTTTTTACTTTTTTTTTTTTATCAACATTAAATTTTAGGTTGGTCTCTTTTTTGTAAAATGTACAATGAAATATTTTCAAATAGTTTATGATAGCCTTAGTGTTTATATTTTTTAAGGATGTGTGTTTAAATTGTGTACAAAAGACAAATTGATTTGTATATTTTTAGACTGAATCTGGTACCAGTAATATACTTTTTAAAATTAGACTACAAATCATTTTAAAACATATGTATGCTAAACAGCAATACCAGTTAAAGCAGGGTATAATCATGAACAAAGTTTAGACCTACGTTTGCAGCCAGTTTCGTCGGATCTGTCAGAGCAATCAAGTTGACCATTACATCGTCGACCCTGGTCAATGCAGCCCCCAGAGGCGCAACGGAACTGATCTACCCGACATGCTACAGCAGCATATGCAGCCAAACAAACAGGATGAAACAAAACATTGGTTGTTACATGCCATGCATAAAAAAACACATGCAATTATGACACTAGGAAAAGAAGATAACAATGAAATTAGTTTACTTTAACACAACAATTATCATAGCCTTTACTTTAACACAACAATTATCATAGCCTTTACAAGTCACCAATAGACTTATCGAAGAAGTTTTTAAGTATTCTATAACTTTATTTTCAAATAAGACACATCATAAACTTTGACATGGATGATAATTTATTTTTTTCTTAGCTGGTAAAAACAAATTTGCCAGGTACATACAGCATTCCATTTCATCACTCTTGTCACGACAATCATGCCGGCCGTCGCAGCGCCGCCGCTCATCAATGCATCGCTCCTCCCTCTTACACTTGAACTGATTGGCTTCACAAGTGAATACTGATTTAAAAATTTTACCATCTGGTTATCTGAACAGCCTTCCATTTGATCAAAATAATTAGTTAAACATAGGCCCTAAGCTAGACACAATTTTATAACTAGTTTAGTTGGGTTTTTTTTATAGTTTGTTTTTTTTTACACTGGAGAAACATAACAAAAAGAAAATAGAAGAAACAGTATTGGGAGTAATTTAAAAAGTACGAGTGTGTCACACTGTAAGTACGTCACATGGACAATGCAAGCTATAAGAGAATAGGGAAAAAATGACCACTTGATCAGAAATGTCAATGCCGAAAAGCATAGGTCAGTGTGACAAGAGTGAGTCGCAATGGCCACCTATGCTTAGCAAAACATGGAAGTCATCCTTAAAGGTTGAAAAGAGGCTAAACATCAACGAAGATCAATAGCTGAGAAGAATGCTAGGAATAATACAGAGATCATACCACCAATAGAGAAGTTCTTTCGTGCACTAGCACTCATCCCCTTAGTGAAGCGGTGGCTGAATGTTTGAATGAGATTCGCTGGACATATTCTTAGGTTAGATGAAACACATTGAACAAAGTCAGCCATAACATGAAAACCGAAAAGAGGAAAGCAAAAACAAGGCCATCCTTGTGTCACACATTCTAATAAGACCTAAAATCCATGGGCAGCAGCTGGTAAGAGGCTGTGGAAGTTGCCTAAGACCAATCTCTGTGAACAGTGCAGGAGAATCTGATTAAGTCTAAACAGGTCAATAAGACCAATTTGTGTGAACAGCGCAAGAGAACCTACGTCTGACTATGTCTAGAGATCTACAAGACCAATTTGTGGAAAAAGCACAGGAGAACTTCAGTCTAAGTATGTCTAAAGAGGTCAGAAAACAAACAATGACATCAAGGATTATACAGGCTTAGTCTCTGTGAACAGTGCAGGAGAATCTGAGTAAGTTTAAATAGGTCAATAAGACCAATTTGTGTCAAGGGAACCTACGTCTGACTATGTCTAGAGATCTACAAGACCAATTTGTGGAAAAAGCACAGGAAAACTTAAGTACGTCTAAAGAGGTCAAAAAACAAAAGATGACATCAAGGATTATACAGGCTTAGTCTTAACAGATTAAATAACATCAGATAACTGAGGAAAAATTTGTGAAAGAGTCTGCAATTGCACCACTGAAACTTTTACAGAGTAACAGAATAAGAGAGTGGATAAAGAAATATAAGTATTATAAGAATCAGTCACAGTAATTAATCTTTTTAGAGGCTTTAAGTATAACATACAAAGTTTTTCTACTATAATTGTAAAGTTGCCCCAGCAATAATTGTTACTTTCCCTTTACTGTAAATTGGTTTTGCTATTTGTTAACAATGTCTGGTTTATTGTATTTCTACATATAAATGTTTTTTCCCAACAGTAATAATTTTCTTTTAAGCCAATAACAGATAAATTACAAATTACAGATTCGTTAAAAAAGGCAGCTTAAGATATTATTGAAAACACCTTATTATTCATATACAAAAATTGTACTAACTATATAATTATATATAAAATTGGACCTTGGAGGACTACAGCCAGATTAAATCCACGAGAAACATGCTGGGAAGTCGCACATGTGTAACTTCCAGAATCAGAAATCTCTGCTTGTCGAAGGTAAAGCTCAGAAAGATGGTACTCCCTACGATCATGATGCCTGATCTGGATCCTGTTGAGGATGTTCCCACTGTATGATGAGATATTGATTGTATCGTCTTTATACCAGTAAATGTTATTGGATCTCTCCAGCCTGCCAGTAATGTTACAAGTCAGTTTCACCTGCGTGCCCACAATTGCCTCCTCTGGTCCAGTGATAAATATCTCTCCTTGGGATGCATTAGCGATAGGATTTAAATTTCAAAAAATTTTTAGCATGCAAAAGTTGACCAGTGGCTGCTTATGTTTTTCAGATTTGAAACAAAAAAAAAACACCCTTTCCCATTTTATGGTTTGAGAACAACTGTTCTATTAATAGCTAGCTGCCACTGGGCAAGTTTTTTGAAAACACAGACACACAAGACCAACATCATCAGTCAAACAATTAGCTTCTGGACTTGGGTAATTGAAAAATACAGATTTGTTTTTCTACAATAACATGTTTTTATTATTCACTGAACACAACAAATGGTTAACAAAATAGTAAGTAGTTTTGTATGATGCTTTAGAGCATGAGATGCAAGAAAATTTGACGAGTATCAGAAGTCAATCGGCATGCTAATCAATTCATGCACAATCAAGATTTTAAAATGCACTAATTTTTATTAATACATATTGTTTTATTTATTTCTTAAGATAAACTTGACTTATAATATTATATCAAAATACTGGAAGTGTACATAAGTAGAACGAAGAGACAGACAGAGAAAGGAATAGACGGGCCCGCCTTGAGGAAGATTCTGTGAAAGGCTAAATAGAGAGAGAAACGGAGAAGGACAGTCAACAGATCTTGTGTGGCACCCAACAGTACAACAGACTAAGGGATATTACTAGTACTGTACATATAAGAAGGCCAATTCAGCAGACAAACATGGTAACAGAGCGGAGGCTAAGTCTTTATTAGTTGACTTACCACAGTTCTCTTCATCTGAGCCATCATCACAATCCTTAAATCCATCACACTTCATTTTCAGGGAGAAGCACTCACCATTACACTTAAACTGTTCCTCAGTGCACGCCATTGGCTCTGTCTCTATGTTGAATTACAAAAAAGAAAATATCAGTAGATACAACAGAATGGTAACTCTTTGGCTCTGAGTTGAATAATAAAAAAAAGTATCAGTAGATACAAAAGCATTTTTAACTTTAACTGAAAAGTGTACCAACTGTATTAACTACTAATTTAATTGGCTTTTTTTACTAAATTAAAAACTTACAAAGCTCTAGGGGGAAAAAAATGCTTAAATATCAGGAGCTATGATTTACTGAGTTAAGTTTAGTAGCACAGGATTTTTCCCTGTTACAACTACTATTAATTGTATCTTAAGACCTTCATAAAAAAACGCAATCATTACAAGACAGAAACTGCTTCTATGGTGCTGTGAAAAACTAGTGACCCAAATCTTCCTTCTGTTATAATGGAGTAAGGAATAGTCTTGACACCTTCCACACAATCCCCTTTTCTCAACTCCAATACCATCTTTTACATGCCTTCTGTAAACAACTGCTCATCACACAAAACATATAACTCAAGAACTTGACAACTAGAATTCCAAATAATGGGGTCCTTTAATAATGAGTCAATAAAAAAAGCTAATAGGACACGATTGGCAACACAATAAACTACTACAAATGTTACACTGTACATCACCGTACTGCCGTACTAAACTCAATTGTCTCCTTCTCTTCCTGGACTCCTACGTTTCACTTGAGGACTCCACCAGGACTGACTTCATGGCCGACTAACCGTCCCAGTCTCCTCGCTGTCCTGCACTGAACTGCACTGCCTTACACACTGTCTCTGGTCCACCAAGGCTTCTGATCACATGACCATAACATGGGTCATATTTACATGTAAAGTTCATATCAGTACTGTCCCTTGTCCACAGATATAGCACTCTAAACTGTATTACTGGCCTGTGTCACATGTATCAGCTGATTGTACACAGTTAGCCCTATCGCGCCACCAAAAGGATTACAACAATACTCAGAAAGACACAAAAGATAAAGGCATATTTCTTGTTCCATATGCTAGGCCAAATCTGTACAAATGCTCCTTCTTTCCTAGTGGTAGTAGATCATTTAATGGGTTGCCTGAATCAGTCAGGAAAACCACCAATGACTTGGCAGAATTAAAATTGATCAACATGCATTACTAGATTGACCTAGGAACATGAAGCAACATTTGTATTTCATAAAATAGAAGATAGATGTAATCAAAAAGGATACAAATATTTGTTACTTATATTAAAAGCAAATTGATGACCTACCATCACAGGTTTCTTTACGACATGTACCATCCTGACAGCGGACATAGTCAGGAGGACAGGCTGGAAGTACTGTTGGGAATGTTGGGCCAGAAAAGAATATAATTACATCATAATAATCTTTATTATGCACAAAAAAAGTGTCTGACAACATTTTATAACATATAACATGTTATGATCTACTCATATTGTTAAATTTATTAATAGCTTTGTAAGGAATGTTACTTTAACAATACTACTACCCTCAGCAAGCTAATTAGATTTGGCTACTTACTACATCGATCTGGTAGTTCATCCGATTTGTCCTCACACTCTGGAATACCGTTACACTCTTCATCTCTTGGAATGCAAATCGGCGTACCTGTGTAGCACTGAAACTCTTCATCAGAACACTGTCTTTCTGTAGTTTCTACAAAATGACATGTAAATCATGTATCAATTAGAATTGGGTGGACTCATGGGTATCCCCAATTGAAATCCAAATCTTCACTGATATTTGAACTAGACACCTCTCTGTGCAGAAGCCAATCACTTTACCAGCTGACCACCACAATACATTGAATACCTCTGGAGTCCACAACATTAAATTTTGACATTTGTCTCCTTTACCAGCCCCACCAGCTGATAACCAAAAGCTCAGAGATTAGCTATGAGATGAAAAAAATTTTTTTTTGAATACCTTGACAAACTTCACCCTCATCAGATCCATCTGGGCAATTGAATTGACCATTACACTTCAGTACCCTCTCAATACATGTTCCATCTTTACAGCGGAATCTTCCCTCCAAACAATCTGAAAGAGGAAATGTCAAATTAATTAGATTATGTGTGACTATGACACTGATGCATGTCAAACACAAATAAAAACTTTCTGATACATTTCAAACATTTGAAAGTAAAAAAAAATATTTTAAAATAGGTACCCCTATCAGACCTGCAATCTATGGAGGCAAATGATATAAGGCTCATTAGTTTCTCTGCCCAATGGTTAAGGAGGTTTCCATGTGGCCAGAACTGTAACAGACCTGAACTCATTAGTTTCTCTGCCCGATGGTTAAGGAGGTTTCCATATGGCCAGAACTGTAACAGACCTGAACTCTCACATACAAGTCAGCAGAATGTATTTTATTTATCCATATGTTCCCTCTAATTAATGATACATTTTCCATTTTATCTCTCTGGGGCATTTGAAAATCCAGAAGTTCAATATCCCAGTCTTTACCAGGATTGGACATGAATCAATATCTCAATGCTAAAATATAACATCTTGTTGAATAAAAGAAAACCAACTTAAGAACAAATTATAAAAATAGAGCTTTTTGTTGCCAACTAAGAAACCCGAATTTCGGCTAATTGAAGTTTTAAGACATCAAGAACGTAAATAATAAAAATGCTAAGTTCATAAAAAGGACACAAGACCTAGGGGGTCACTTATGACTCATCTATTTTATTTTTGCTCTTGTTTTATATTGAGTCATTTCGACAGCACAGGGACTGATTGCCTTTGAGTTTACATATGTCTCATGAATGGATTTTTATTATGATGAAATTCAAAAATAGAAACTTCTTCCACTAAAAAAAAACATTAAGAATTATCCAGCCTATCTCTCATGCTCTGATGACATTTCTATATTCAAGTCACATCTATCAATTCACTGCATTGTACCACTTAGCCACAACGAAACGTGCAACTTAGAGGTGAAAACTCCTAATTTTAATTTAAAGTAAATAATGTTACACAAAAAAAACTATTGTGGAACTCCCAAAACAATGGAGTCAAAGCAAAGCCACACCTAGAAATACTTAGGTACCAAACAATGGGCAATGTGTGGGCCAGTCTGTCTCCCCCCCCCCCGCCACTTTCCAAACACATTTTTTACACTGTTTACATGTTTGTTTACATGTTTGTTTACATTTTTGCAACGGCTAGAAATGATTCACTGGGTGTCTACCATAAAAGGTACAGAGACATACAGTTTTCATTCCCAAGGGGAAATGACTAGGATCCTGTAAGTCCACCCCTGGCGGCTGGCATGGTCAAAGTTTTGAGAACAAGCTTTAGATATTGAAGTGTGATTCAAGTTTAACATGAAATCATTTATTGCTTATAAGAAAAAAAAAACAAAAAAAAACAGTCATTTTAAAGTACTAATTAAATTAGTTATATTTGAACTAACCACAAGTACGTTGACAGGTGCCATCATCACAGAGAAAAAGGCCACGAGGGCAGGTTGCGGGCTCTGGAGCTGAAAAAAAAAGTAGTTAAAAACTGACATATGTATATAGAGTATGTAAAAAAATGTTACAGGGCAGACTGTTAAACTGGTCAATAAATATATTATATACACAATACCTACCACAGTCTTTTTCATCTGACTCATTGTTACAGTCAATTTGTCCATCGCAATAGAGATCTTGTGAGATACAGTCATCTCCACAGTTAAATTCATTTGGCTTACACGTTAATCCAATTACTAGAAGTCAATAAACAAAAGTATGAACAAATTTTAAATGTGTCTGAAATAATCTTATCTGTTTTTGTGTGAGGGCTCTTTGGTAAAAGTGAGAGAAAAAAATATGGTTATCAAGTAGATTTCAGACATTATGAATTCTATACTACAATGGTTTCAGATTTTAAAACTATTTTTGTTTATTTCTAAAAAGAAAAACTTTCTATGTTCATTTATAGTCTATTTGTGTGCCTCACCTGGAATAGTGGGCCCAACCTCATAGTCCATAACAGCTCTTAGAGAGAATGTAGCATTGATGGTGTTGTAATCAATGTTCTCCAAGTTGATCAAGTTATTGTTTTGAGTTATATCATCATCAAAGATCTGTACAGAGAGCATAACGAGAACACAATGAGTATAGGCGTGACATATAACACTAAACAAACCTCCTAAAGAAGTAATACCAAAATACCTTAAAACCTTAGTAATAAATTTTCAAAGCATTAGGAACAAAACAGCAGACTTAGAAATTTTATTAGAATGTGAGAAACCAGACATAATTGCAGGAACAGAAACTTGGCTACATCCTGAAATTTATAATGCAGAAATTTTCAATAGTAATTATGAAATTTTTAGAAAAGATAGGGCTGATAATCATGGAGGAGTTCTTTTAGCAATAAAAAACACTCTTATAGCAGAAGAAATTACCTTACCTAACTTAAAAAACATAGAATCTACATTTTGTAAAATTAATACCACCTCAACATCCCTTATAATAGGCAGCATTTACAGACCACCAAATTCTAGTTTAGAATACATGCAGGAACTATGTAATCAGATTACTACACTTAAAGAGACAAATAAAAATGCAGTTTTTTGGATTATGGGTGACTTTAACCTACCTGATATAAATTGGAAAACACTAACCATAGATAAACACCAAAACCTTAAGGACATAAATGAGCTTTTCATAGAAACCTTACACAACCTAAGTTTAGATCAAATCATTAAAAAGCCAACTAGATTAAACAACACATTAGATCTCTTTTTAACCAACAGACCTGGATTAGTAGTTGATTATGATATTATCCCTGGTCTATCAGACCATGAGATCATAAAAATACACAGTCAGATAAAAGCAGTAGCCAATACAAAACCCAAAAGAAAAATCTTACTCTGGAATAAATGTAACCTAACACAACTACACCAAGCTGCATTAAACTTTCAACAAACATTCTTATTAGAAAAAGACATTAACCAACCAGTCGATGACCTCTGGAATTTCATTAAAAACCATCTTAAAAGCATTATAGAAAATCATATACCAACTAAATACACATCAAACAAAATAAATAAATGCTGGTTTAATAATAGATTAAAGAAGCTTTGTAAACAGAAGGAAAACCTATATAGAAAATTTAAAGAAACCAAGGCAGAAAGAGTTTACAAAAAGTATATAAAAATTAAACACCTAACCCAAAAAGTAAGCAGACAGCTGCAGAGTGAATACATAAACAATGTAATATCTAAAGATAACAACAAAAACCTATGGTCATACATTAAGTCTAAGAAAATGGAAACAACAGGCATAGCGCCATTAAAAGATGAACTTAACATAATACATAATGATAATGAAACTAAAGCAAACATCCTAAACAAATACTTTGCATCAGCATTCTCAGCCCCAGGAGACAAAGACATATTTCTTAATTTGAACCAAGTAGACAACATAGAAGATTTAGTAGTACAAGAAAATGGAATTAAAAAACTATTAGCCAACACCAAACCAAATAAAGCGTCTGGACCTGATGGTATTCCAGCTAGATTACTCAAAGAACTAAGCAATGAGCTAGCCCCAGTGTTCAAAATACTCTTTCAGGCATCGCTTAACCAGGGCAGAGTACCAAAGGACTGGAAAGAAGCTAATGTCACCCCCCTATTTAAAAAAGGAGAAAAATCTGATCCAGGAAACTACAGACCAGTATCACTTACCAGCATCACATGTAAAATACTAGAACACATAATATGTAGCAATATCATAAACCACTTAGACAAACATAATGTCCTCACCCCATACCAACATGGCTTTAGGAAATATAGATCATGTGAAACACAACTAATAGGACTAATTGATGATTTTTCAAAAGGTTTAGATAATAGTGAACAAATAGATGCTATCTTACTAGATTTTTCCAAGGCTTTTGACAAAGTTCACCACCATAGTTTGCTTAAAAAATTAAAATATTTCGGCATTAACGGTCCACTGCATCAGTGGATTAAAGATTTTCTGATAGGGAAAGAACAAACTGTAATAATAAATGGCTCTAAATCAACACCAATAACAGTAAACTCAGGTGTACCTCAAGGAACAGTCTTGGGTCCACTACTATTTTTAATTTACATAAATGATTTACCAAATTGCATTAGTTCAGGAACAAAAGTCAGATTATTTGCAGATGATTGCATAATATATAGAACAATAAAAACAAAACAAGACACAGATATTTTACAAAGAGAATTAGATGAATTACAGAAATGGGAATCAAATTGGAGCATGTCTTTCCACCCAGAAAAATGTCAGTTGTTAAGAGTAACAAAAAAACTAAAACAAATTAATTACACTTATCTTATTCATGGCAAACCAGTAACACAGACTAAAAACGCAAAATACCTAGGTGTTATAATAAATGAAAAACTGTCATGGAATCCACATATTGATGAAACTATAAAAAAATCCAACAAAGCATTAGGGTTTATTAAAAGAAATTTTTATAAATCAAATAAGAACATAAAACTAAAATGTTATTTAACCTTGGTTAGGCCAATAATAGAATATGCATCCACCGTGTGGGACCCCTCAACTCAAGAAAACATTAAGAAACTGGAACAAACACAAAATAGAGCAGTGAGATTCATAACAAACGAATATTCACATTTGACTAGGGTAACACCATTAGTAAAATCACTAAATTTAGAAAGCCTTCAGGACAGAAGACTCAAAAGTAAAGTAGCAATTATACATAAAACACTGAACCATAATCTTCAAATACAAAAACAAAATTTAATAAAATACTCTGAAAGACACAAAAATAAAGGCACATTCCTCGTCCCATATGCTAGGACAAATTTGTACAAATACTCCTTCTTCCCTAGTGCTATTAGAGCATGGAATGGGTTGCCTGAGCTAGCCAGAAAAACCAGTGACTTGGCAGAATTTAAATCATTGGTTAATATGCATGACTAAATGCATGACGCGTAGGACGTAATCATCTTCTTTTTTGAAGTAACGTCTGTATTATATAAGATAAGATAAGATAACAACAAGAAACTGATGGACAAATATCAAACTAAATATGCTCACTTCGATATGAAAGTTTTGATACAGCTCGTTGGAAGACAGTATGTCATCAGCCAGCTGGGCTTGGGCTATGACGTTATTGGGAGTGGTCCTTGGGTAAAAAATGCCTATAAAATCTCCTTTTTTGACTGAAATAGGATTAGTAGACACTTCCCTTATACCAACAGGTGCTGAGGGCAGTTCAGTTTTTGAGATTAAGTTGAAATGAGAATCAAATAAGTCTTGTCTCCACACGCCAACATATGCAGAACCTGAAATAAGATGAATAAATTTGCAAATATTAGTGATTTCAGCAAATAACCCTTAAGTCTTTTAACGGTCCAAAACACATAAGAAAATCTATTTTTATCTATTACATAGATGACATATATTTGCTTTTAAATTAGTGTTACTTGGCTGGAAGGTGTTCACATGTAAGTCAAGTTTCCCTTTCAGACCTTGCAATTTATGGGACAGATTAAGTTCATCTGTTTCTATGGCCGACAGTTAATGAGCAGGATGTCATATGGCCAGCACAATGACCAACCGCCTTTATTTTCCCCAACTAAAATCAGGTACCCATTAGCGTTGGGTGGACGCGGGCGCCCTAAGAATCCTGAAATTCAAAATCCCAGTCTTCACTGAGATTCTAACCCAGGATTCCAGGTTTGGAAGAGAAAGCCTTTAATCACTAAGCCACTGCGCCCCTGCCCACTCCCATCCCCCGTCGCCCTGCGGGAGGTTTGGACTAGGAAGTAATTATCTTTAACTCTGAAGGAACATTCGAAACATGTAAAAACATGTTACAAACATTCACATGGGATTAAGCATAAAAGGTACAGAGATGCATAAAGCTTTCATTAAAGAATGTAGAATCAACAGAAAATTTAACTAAGATTCTGGATGGAGCTGTATTTCACACTAAGAATAAGTCTATTGCAAAGCTAAAAGAAAAAGCAACTAAAAAAAAAGCTAAATTACATAACTACTAGTGTTTTGAATGTAATTGTTTCAAAATAATAATCACCATGAGCCTACAAATACTGAGAAAATATCTAATGCTGTACTTCTTGTTTGTTGGTTAAGGCAAATGGAAATAATAATAAACAAGTATAAACAGCAGTACTGTTAATTTTATTTTAGTTCTTTTCTTTTTTTATACAATTACCTCATCTTCTAGTGACAATATGTAACATTACCAAGGTTTAATAAGGCCTTTCAATGTCCTGACAGATTAATATAAGAGATTTCAACACAAACACGCTCATTTTATAAACTGTATCATTTCTATATTATCTTTAAAGACTAGTTAACACAATAATCATTCTATTGTGTGTATTTTGGTCCTTTTTTTTTTATCTTTGAGAGACTGATGTATAAAGACTGTATAGATAATAAAATTATATAAATACAAAAACTATGATGGAATTAAAGCTTTTACAAACACAATTTTTTAGGGCCAGATTGCTTAGTGAAATATATTTACTGTGATTTTCAAACTACTTACCTTGGGGTATGATTCTGTAGTACTCCCAACCAACTATGTTACCATCACAGGGGAAGACATTATTAACGAGAAGATTGGCCCAGTTGTTGCCACTTCTAGGCAACTTGTCTGGATTACGCCCAACATGGGACGGACAAGAGACTTCAGCTGAGGAAGTATGCCAATGGATAATCAGTATAAAATCTCTCTTTTGTTAACTCTTTCTCTCCGTAATTATTTACCACATTCTGATGGAATCAACGTTTGTATCGTTGGTTAGGAGAGAAAGAGTTAAAAAAATATCTGCAACAGTAAAATATTAAAGCAATAAATTAATAATCTGAAACTGAATAAACAAATTTTCCACATTCTATTCATATGTGGAAGCTAGCAGTCTGAGAACATATGCAAATGCTTCTGTCAAGGTAACTAAGCAATAGGAGTTTAAATTTGGAGTGATTTTTAAGAACTCAAGATTAAAACTTACACATTAACTTTTTATTACTGTAGTCTTAAAAACAGAATAACAAAGAGTCATTTTAATAATAGTTTTCCGAGGAGTTTGAATATATAGAGAGCCATTCAAACTATTCAAAATAAGGTTCTTCTGCAAAAGTGTATCTATCACCTTTGACTTTCCAGACACTAAAATGATGAATTAAGCTACATAATTATTTATGATTTCTTTTTAATTTGGTTTAATATATAGAGCACTGTTAACAAACAAAATGTAGGCTCAAGGCGCTGTGATAACATTACTAATATTTCTTGTAAGGAAGAAAAAATATCTCAGCAAATAAAATATATTTAATATGTTTTCTTAGCATAGCTTTAATGGATAATTTTCAAAGCTTTGAAGGGGACAACAAAGAATCATTTCTTCATAGCACGCTAAATGCTTGTTGTGTATTTTTCAGACATCAATATTTTAAAATTTTAAGTTGTTTCCATATATATATATATGATATATATATCATGTTCAAATCTACTACTTAGTATACAAAAATTAAATAACAAAATAAAAATTGCACCTTAATATAGAAACAAAATGTCATTGCAATCAAGACAAAATAATCAATGGTATAAGCTTAAAACCAAATGTAAACCCTACACAAAAAAAATAATAAAAAATATTAATACACATAAACAAGTTATAGTTGTGCGCAAAAAAAGAAGGAAACAAAATTACCTCATACTATGTGGATTCCTTTTGAAAGCATGAGATAAATAATGTAAAGAGTATTAAATGTTTAGAGTCAAACTTCTGATAGCCCAGTAGCTAGGTTTGCAAGTATAAAGTCAGTCAAGCAAAAGAACATAAATATGACTGAAGTAATACAAGCGAAAGATTGTTGGATTCCTATGAGGAGCTTTTGGGTTCTTGTATCCCTTCTCTGATCATCAGTTTGCTTGTTCTAAGGTGCTTTTGTGGTAAAATAAAATGTTGAGATAATTTACATCTTTTTTTTTTTTGTGTAAATTAGTTTAACTCTTTCTCTCCTAACTAAAATATCAACTTTGATTCCACCAGAATGTGGTAAATAATTACGGAGAGAAAGAGTTAACATACAGTTTTTTTTACATAATGACAGGGTAAGAATTTCACTTGACGAGGTTTGAATGAATGATTTTCTTTAAAATATTCCTTGTCAACTTTTGTATTCAAGTATTTTAATACATACTTTTGTCAAATGTGTATTTATATATCTCTATCATTAAAGCTTGTTAACTTTAGAAGTCCATATTGCCAAGAATAGAGAGCTTCCTTTTAGTTAAAAAAAAAAACAACTTCTAAACTTCTAATAAGACTGGAGGGCCCTAGTCACTATGGCTTTTGAATTACCTAGATTTTATATGAAACATCTCTACAATGCTTTCAATCCAAGCATTTTTCTAACCAAGGGAACGAGTCCTCACAAGTTAAAAATTTTTGACTTCTCTAATCAAAATATTATCCCTTATTTAAGAATAACATCTTGTCATAATACTCAAATACCATAAAAACAATATCACATTATGCACAATAAGAACTGCCTGGACATGCAGTTTTTTAGCTGGACCATCGTTGGGAATTATCTATGGTCCCTGGTTCAAATCTGCCCACTGCCATCCCCTGTCATCCTGTGGGAGACTTGTACTAGGAAGTAAATTTTTTCAGCTCTAAAGGAATATCCAAAACATGTAAATCATTTTACAAACAATAAGAACAGCTTGGTATTAAAGGGGATTCATTTCTATTCATCCCTTCCTAATAAAATGACCAAACGCAAAATCTGACAAACAGAAATACATCTTTAAAACAGAAATTCGTCTTCAATAATAAACACAATAAACTTGATAGAAAAGGACTCTCCCGTTGTTAAATATCCATTAAAATACACTTAAAACTGTTTGAATACTCATTAAAATTTTCTACTGATTGTTTTCTTCTTGCATCATAAAAGACACACAAACAATTTTAGTAGCAATGAATAAAGTAAAGTCTTGTTTATGACCCAGCAGCTCTGATTGCAGAGAATGTTTACTTCATCTGGTTTTAGACTATTGGTTAAGTAGTGTAATTTTGGACAGTTTAAGATTTTTGGCACATCGGCACAATTCTGGCCATGTCGTGCTATACTGACCAAACCCCTATACTTTCAAGATAAGACAAAGTTACAAGGATATGAACAGTCCTCAAATTATGCTTAAGAATTTAGTGAGTCTTCACCAGAATTTATGCCCTTTGAATTTGCAGTTGAGCTGTCAACCACATACCTATTAGGCCCCAATGGTTTTGTAAAACAATTTAAAACCTTTTTATGTACTTCAAGGTAATTTTATGAAAAATGCTCATAACATGACTAATTCGCATTTCTAAATTGACCGTTAGATAGCTATTGACTTGCAAGTATATATAGCCTAATTTAAAAACTACAGTCTTTTTTAATGTGCAACTAAAAGCAGATGCAAAATAAGTAAATAATGCTTACTACAGTATAAATATAAACCACAGCATTTTAAATAAAGAGCTTTTCACTTATAGATGTTATTAGGTCCAATCATCTAAGTCTTGTTAGTAAAAGTAATCAAAGTTCATGCTATACCCAAAAGCAACTTACAGATCTAAATGTGAGAACATTTATCATATTATTAATAACTTGTGGACCTTTTTTCTCATTTGGCTAACAACTAGAAAAAAGAAACTTGAAAAATCTTATCTTTAATCTAGGAGTCCTCCATAATAAAGGTCAAAGTGGAATCACCCAGACATTTAATTACATTCTATAAAATAAACTAGAATGAAAATATTGGCACCATAATCTTGACTAAGTTACAAATTGCACTTCATTAACCCTTCTTTACAATATTATGTTAAATTTCTTCAAAATTTCATAAAATTTTACAAAACAAAAACATCTTTTAAAAGCCTAAACCATACAGCCCACTAATCTCTAAAAAAATAAAAAGAATTGAAATATAAGTCAGTGGGTGTGTTTCTACTGTGCGGTGCCAAACTCACAGCAATTTTGTTCATCTGCTCCATCAGGGCAGTGCTTCCTTCTGTCACATGCAAGAGTTCTATTGATACAAACTTTGTTTGCTGAGCAAAAAAATTCTCTGGTAGTGCAAGGATGTGCAGGGACAGCTTGGGTGTAAGAAATTGTAATTCAAAAATATAAATACTTTTAATTTAAGGGTAAAGAAGTAAGAGGTCAATATTTGTAGCGCTACCTTAGATGTGTGAACTAAACTTTAAAAACATGTTTTTGTGAGATTATGACTACTCATGGACCCATTTTGAGAAACCTATTCATTTTTATTAAACATTATTGTTACACTCTGTACTATTTAATTGATTACTAAAAACCTTAGAAATGACAAATTAAGAGAGGTTAAAAAAAGACATACAAGAACAAGAGCATTGCACTCATGCTTTTCATAAAATAGACTTAGTATGGTATGGGCTCTGGACTGTCAATCAATGGTCTCAATGGTCCTTGGTTCGCTGCCATACCCAGCTGTCCTGCAAAACCTTTGGGCTAGGAAATCTGAAGAAACATCCGAAACATGCACACAAAAAAAAAAAAAATCCAATTTGATTAATCTGACCAAGTTGGGGCATGATTCTTTTGGTCCTATTAACCGGATTCAATTTTAAAATAGGACTTGTTTATGTACTTTATGATTCAGTCCCAATAAGCTGCTGGTCCAATTAACTAGATAAAAAAAAATGATTGCTTTAGTTTCATAACATAGATACAAGACATGCATTTTTTCATGAGCAAATATACAACCTAAATGTAATTTACCAACAGCAAACAAAAAAAATAAAAAAATATCTGATCTATTTTAAACATAGAAACTTACAAATTTTGGAAAATGTAAATCCCTGGCCACTAACAGTTTGGTTTCCAATTCTTCCCCTTCTTACAGAATCTAACAATGTGTCCCGTATTTCATCTTCAGTAGCTTCACCTACAGATCCAAGGTCAAATGTCACTAACAAACCTCGGCTGAAAAATCAAAGACAGAAAAATGTTAAAATGGATCAAGTACAGTTGTCATATAACATGGAGAACTGTGAACCATCCCATCTTTGTTATTAACATGTTCAGCATTCAAAAAATTTGCCTCCAACCAGGCATAGTATATGGTCCCTAGACTTCTTAAAAATGATGAACTCATGTCTACCTGAATCAATAACCTTAACATCAACAGCAATTAAACTGTTCTTCAATGGATTCCAGCACACATTGAATAAGAAAGAAATGAAAAAACAGACATACTGGCCAAAGATATGAAAAAACAGACATACTGGCCAAAGATGGAAGAATGAACTAACAAAGGAAAATTCCTCTCTGCCCAGAAGATGTGATGAAAATGATAGAGTGTAGATTCAATGACAATTGGACCAGCTCACATCCCAATTACAAGAAAAAGGACGCCTATTATAAGCTATCTCAACATGACCAATGCATAATTTTTTTACTCTGAACCAGACACAACAGAATGAGACAACATATATTCCTAAGCTAAAAGTCGGGACTAGCGAAACTTTCCATTGTGGAGCATCACCAGAAAATGCTGACCTAGTCCTTTAAAGCTGCAAACTTTATCAAGAGGCTCAAACAAGACTCTGGTCCCAAAACCCTCCCATAGAAGTAAAAATAATAAGGACTCATAAGGAGAACTTCCTGATTTGGAAAACATGTATAGGATTACTGATCTGAACCCTTCAACGTGGAAAATGAGAAGGATGAAGAAGAAAAACAAAAAGTAGTAATTCAAAACTTTGGCCCTCTTATCTTATCTTATATGACGTTACTTCAAACAAAGAAGGTGATTATGTCCTACGCGTCATGCATTTAGTCATGCATATTAACCAATGACCTGAATTCTGCAATGATACCGGTATCTCTGGTAGACGAGGGGTTCATGCAACTCCTTCACACATACCAATTTGTTAGACAATTAGAATATCGGTCAAGCATGTTTTATGTTCAAAATGAAAAAATATATGTATCGGTACCCTTTGAAAAAAATAAATGTTTTCAAGTCCTAAAATTTTCTTTTAATTAAACTTTTTTTTACACTAAACCATTCTCATTCTAGTTCCACGAGAACCAACAAAATGACATGATTCATATTATTTCCCCTTCTGTCAACTTCTATTTCTATTTCTGAATCATTTCAAATGCCTTCCTAAAAAAATGAAAAGATATGAGTATCTGAGTGCATATTGTTCACACTTACCTAACCTGCAAGATTGTGATAGTGTGAAGCCCTAAAAGATTTCTAAACAAATTTTCTAAGTCTCTCTGTAGCTCTCTAGCAAGTTCTCTAAATTCTCTAGAATTTCTCTCTTCAAGTGCAGGAGAATATCTTAAACTGCTGTAGTGAATAATTACTCTATAATAACCTGATGGAGACAAAAAAAATAACATTAGATAAGTGTTTTCTCTGAGTTAGTATCAACCAAATAATATACAGGTTGCCAAAAAAAAAAAAAGTTTTACACAATACAATATTTTTTGTTGTGGTGGAGCTGTTTTCTATCTTATTCAGTATGTTTAAAATAGCCTTTTCCATTTTTTAGGACTCATTTATTTATACATAAAGGAAAGATTTTAATATGATCACATTATCATCACCACACTCCATTTAATTCGATTTTGTTTTTGTATTTAAAGATTATGGTTTCAGTGTTTTTTTATTATAATTGCTACTTTACTTCTTCTATCATGAAGGCTTTCTAAATTTAGTGATTTTACTATAGGTGTACTTTAGTCAAATTTGAATATTTGTTTGTTATGAA
This sequence comes from Biomphalaria sudanica, assembly GCA_036873155.1. Classification (NCBI taxonomy): domain Eukaryota; kingdom Metazoa; phylum Mollusca; class Gastropoda; family Planorbidae; genus Biomphalaria; species Biomphalaria sudanica. Next base: position 707,616 of record JAZGLO010000453.1, on the reverse strand, counting down.
TCTCAATGTTCTATTTTGTGTCTGTAACAGTTTCTTAGTTTTCTTCAGACAATTTCTTGAGTTGAGGGGTCCCAAACAAAGGATGCATATTCTATTATTGGCCTAACCAAGGTTAAATAACATTTTAGTTTTATGTTCTTATTTGATTTATATAAATTTCTTTTAATAAACCTGTTAGAGTCTATATTGAGTAAGAGTAATCTATCTTTTTGTTTTTTTACTCCATTATTTTTTTTTGGGGGGGGGGGGGGGAGCTGAAAGGTGGAAGGTTAACAGGTGTCTCCACCTTCCCAAACGCTCTAAACTCTAAAGTAGTATAAGACCATCTCAGACGACAGCTTGCTTTAATTAACCGTCACATCTAGATCTTTGTCTATATCGAAGGTGTCGCTTTAACTGGCACAGAGAGGAGAATACCTGGTAGCAGAAGCTTTTGAGTGAAAGAGATGACAGCGGTAGATCTAGTCAATCTAGACTCTAGGTAAATCTATATTAATATATTATATTACTATATTATAAAAGACCACGGGATACACATTTTGATACCGAAGGAAACTATATTGCAGAATACAGACTCTAGATATAGACGGCGAAATGAAGATTTAGAAATATTGCCACTTGAAATTCGACATTCTCTCTTCGAACTCAAATACAATCCTTATTTTTCTACATACATTTTTTTTAAAGTTATGAAAGCCAAATATTTAGATATAAATATTTTCGATTAAATTATTCATACACATTTATATCATTATATGATAATAATAATATAGATTATACATTTTATAAACAATTGCACATGCAGGCCTACATATTATCAATAAACTAATTAGTGAGTTTATAAATGTTTATTTTAATTATCTTAAAAATTAATTTGATTTTACTTTCTACATACAACTACAGTAAAAAAAAAAGTCCACAAAATATAGGTCTAGATTACAGAAAGATTTAGATACTATCTTGAGTCTAGATGTAGATTCTTAGATCTAGATCTAGACAAGATCACTGGAACTAGATTTTAGTAGGTCTATTAGAGTTGACTTAAGTCCTAATAACTATTTCAATTACTAAACCATTGGGGCCAGCATCGGCATGATATTGGCACAATAAGGGTTATCCCCAATTAAGCCCTTATAAATATTTCAGTTACTAAACCATTGGGGCCATCATTGGAATGATATTGGTACAATAAGGGTTATCCCTAATTGAGCCCTAATAAATATTTCAGTTACTAAACCATTAGGGCCAGCATCGGACCGATAATGGCACAATAAGGGTTATCCCTAATTGAGCCCTAATAAATATTTCAGTTATTAAACCATTAGGGCCAGCATCGGATCGATAATGGCACGATAAGGGTTATCCCTTATTGAGCCCCAATAAAAATGTCAGTTACTAAACCATTGGGGCTAGTATGGGCTTGATACGGCGCGATTCTGGAAATCCCTAATGAATTCGTAAGTGGTTTTACCCATTCTGGGCCGATATTGGCACGATTAGGGTTGTCGCTATTGGCCCCTAATGACGCCAATGTGCAAAGGTACCCGCTCCCATTAGGGCCCAGATGGAGCTATTTAGGGCTGCAATTAGAGCAACGGGGGGATAACCCTAATCAAAACTGATATTAGGCCATAATGGGCATGTTTATAGGGTTATAATAACTGCGGTAGATTTTGTAACAGTTTCTAGCTTATAATTAAATGAACGTAAACTATGTTTTCGCGTTGACCGTAGGTGTATCCTATTGGAATGAAGAGGTTTTGCTATGCATTTTTTCAGGCAGTAGGTCTAATTTCGAAAATCTTATTACATGTTGTTGACATGTTGAATTTTAGAAGACGGGTGTCGATAAATATGAGGCTGAGATTATGTAAAACATACAAAAGCTGCGTAACAGTGTTAGATCTATATTTTAAACACGAAAAGCATTTTAAAAAAATATTTAAAAAAAAAAACGATACCTCCTTTAGCCTATACAACTAATAGCTCTATAATGCGTGTCTTCGAAAATGAACATTTTCACCCGACCCTTCCTTATTTTATTTTATAAAATCCAAACACAAATGTTACTTCAAAAAAGAAGATGATCACGTCCTACGCGTCATGCCTCTTATAATGCATGTCAACCAATGACTTAAATTCTGCAAGTCATTGGTTTCCCAGTCTGGATCAAACAATCCATTCCATGTTCTAATAGCACTAGGGAAGAAGAAGCATTTGTACAAATTTGTCCCAGCATATGGAACGAGGAATGTGCCTTTATCTTTGTGTCTTTATGAGTATTTTATTCGGTTTTGGTTTTGTATTTCAAGATTACGGCTCAGTGTTTTATGTGTAATCGCTACTTTACTCAAATGAAACTCAAAGAAAACTATTAAAAACACCTGTTGATAAGTTTTCATAGATGAAGACAATGTAGGTTACATTGAAAAACAGGTTTATTGCGTCATCAAAACCTGATTTTCATTACCAGACGGTGGGTAAAATCATTCTTTAATCTAGGCCTATATCAATTATGCCTTATATGCGGAAATCGCCGAATGCATTAGTCCTTTCAAGACCACGATAGTCTTTTCAAAACCGATGTTGGATTTAGATCTAGACCTAGTTCTCTAAATAGCCAAATTTAAATTTATTTCTTTTTCTAGTTTGAAAAATTATAACGGTCAAACTAGAGTGTGGCCATCGAGCTAGTAATTTTTTTCTCAGCGATATACATCAAATGTTAAATGTCTAAGAAAATCGTTAGAGCCGTTTTTGTGATCCTTCTCTAGATTCGATCTCCTCCTTGAAGTTGTGATGTTATTATAGGTATTGTAAAAAAAAAGTTGAATTTAACAAGAATATATATTAATCATGACAGCATCTAGAGATCTAGACATAGGGGATGGGGGCGATCACCATTACCCCTCCCCCCTCCAACCTATCAACCTGTAGGTCTGTTACACCTTTCCGCGGCGTGACACTTCCCCAGACGGTATCGTAAAGTAGGCCTAAGTTATGTATTGCTACTTACGTGGATAATCTACTACCACAGGTAATACTGCTACCGGGACCTTGATTGTAGCTGTCTGCGTGACGGCAGTCACTTTTTCCACTGGACTTTCGGACGTGCCACTGCCATCCTCGGAGTTGAGCGGCGTGGACGTTGGGTCCCCAAGCATTAAATCCTCATCGTCAGAGAGCGCGGCTGACCTCTTCACGAGATTCACTTCATTGGCTGTGTCCTCAAAATCAAAATCTTGCACCTGATTCATCGAAACAAAAAAAAAGTATCCTATTAAAAAATGTAGCCTATGTGTAGATTTATAATGATAAATATTGTCGGTATCAATCAGTTTATCAATCAGTTGCGTAGCGACCATTGCACGAAGGATTTCATTGCGGCCAAGCCATTATTAATAAGCGAGGGTGTCTAGACGCCACTAGCGGTACCAGAGGTCATGAAAAGAGGGGAGCCATTTTTTCCCCAACCTTAACTCCCAGTAAACCGTTACCCCTATGTAAAACGCACACACACAATATATATTTTTAGATAGATAGATAGAGTGACTGACAGTCGAGGCACTAGTTTATCTTTATTAGTTGTATCTATCGTAATATTATCTTCATATTAAGCGAGACCTCGTGTAGTTATCTTGTTTCGATCTGCATAAGAAATCAAAGACATTTGACCGTTTTAACTAGCACAAAATGTATAATTTTTATAACTTTTAGATTAATCTTTGAGGATCGCCGCAAAAAATTAAGTAGGCCAATTAGATTCTACTCTAAATCTCAATTGTTACTTAAAAGTTTATACTTAAAAGTTTCTCATGAATTCTAAATTTTCCTAAACAAAGTCTTTCTTTAAATAATTATGACAATTCATGCGCAATGACATAGACATATTTGAGCCCCCGCTGAGGTTATCACCCTTACATCTTCATGGCGATACCACAGCCACAGGTGGATTCTACAGGGATGTAAATAGATAACCGTGGATCGTATTAATTCATATTTATTTAACCTGCGGCTACTTACAGCAGGTAAGAGTCGAAGTATTGACAAGGGAGATAAGCCTTTGCCGAAGGCCTCATTTGGAGTTGTCTTTCAACGCACGATCACAGTAATCTCCCGTGGAAATTAGAAGACGGGCACAAACCTGTGGCTTACTAAAAATAGCCAACAAACACATGTTTCAGGGAGATGACCTCTCAGAAGTGTTAGTATCGAGAATCCTGTGGTCAGCATACTAGTATTTATTTTCGAAGCACAAGTACTGACCACGTTCTTCAATAAACGCCACGGGAAAGGGTAATTTAATCCAGGGGCCAAGTGTTATCTTTTACGGCAGTGTTTCGCTGTTTCCCAAACTTTTCCTTAACGGAACACTTCGCTCATTCTGAGTGGAACACTTTGCTTATTTGTTTAAGAGAGGTCAATTCACAGGTGGCCTACTAGTTCATTATTCCAGTGGTTCGTGGAACACCTATCTCTTCAGGCCTCGCCGAACACTAGGGTTCCATGGAACACAGTTTGAGAAACACGTTATCAACGGAATCAGAAACAAAGCGTGTTTACCAAAAAAACAAATACACTTTTACCAAAGCCGACGCATTGTTGGGACATAGTGAAAACAATTAACTCTTTTTCTCCTAACTGACGATACCAGCGTTGATTCCACCAGAATGTGGTAAATAATTACGGAGAGAAAGAGTTAAAGTACTTCAGGAACAAAAGTCAGATTATTTGCAGACGATTGCATACCACCATAGTTTGCTTAAAAAATTAAAATATTTCGGCATTAACGGTCCACTGCATCAGTGGATTAAAGATTTTCTGATAGGGAAAGAACAAACTGTAATAATAAATGGCTCTAAATCAACACCAATAACAGTAAACTCAGGTGTACCTCAAGGAACAGTCTTGGGTCCACTACTATTTTTAATTTACATAAATGATTTACCAAATTGCATTAGTTCAGGAACAAAAGTCAGATTATTTGCAGATGATTGCATAATATATAGAACAATAAAAACAAAACAAGACACAGATATTTTACAAAGAGAATTAGATGAATTACAGAAATGGGAATCAAATTGGAGCATGTCTTTCCACCCAGAAAAATGTCAGTTGTTAAGAGTAACAAAAAAACTAAAACAAATTAATTACACTTATCTTATTCATGGCAAACCAGTAACACAGACTAAAAACGCAAAATACCTAGGTGTTATAATAAATGAAAAACTGTCATGGAATCCACATATTGATGAAACTATAAAAAAAAATCAAACAAAGCATTAGGATTTATTAAAAGAAATTTCTATAAATCAAATAAGAACATAAAACTAAAATGTTATTTAACCTTGGTTAGGCACAATAGAATATGCATCCTCCGTTTGGGACCCCTCAACTCAAGAAAACATAAAGAAACTGGAACAGACACAAAATAGAGCAGTGAGATTCATAACAAATGAATATTCACACTTGACTTGAGTAACACCTATAGTAAAATCACTAAATTTAGAAAGCCTTCAGGACAGACTCAAAAGTAAAGTAGCAATTATACATAAAACACTGAACCATAATCTTCAAATACAAAAACAAAATTTAATAAAATACTCTGAAAGACACAAAGATAAAGGCACATTCCTTGTCCCATATGCTAGGACAAATTTGTACAAATACTCCTTCTTCCCTAGTGCTATTAGAGCATGGAATGGGTTGCCTGAGCTAGCCAGAAAAACCAGTGACTTGGCAGAATTTAAGTCATTGGTTAATATGCATGACTAAATGCATGACGCGTAGGACGTAGTCATCTTCTTTTTTGAAGCAACGTCTGTATTATATAAGATAAGAAGATAAGATAAGGGCTGCAACTTAATATTGTATATATTACTGGCAAAGTGCGATATTCATAATAAAGTTAGTTATCTTCCCTTGTTTACATTTTGAATTTTATGATCCAGTTAACATTCACGGGACTTTTTACAAAGCTTATATCAACTCTGTCCGTCTGGCCAAAAGTTTGTACACGTTATTTCTCAATCTCGAATCAGAGTTCGATCAAGCTGAAACTTTGCACAATTATTATTATTTTTTTTTAAATTTCTTTCTTTCTTTTACTAAAGTCTACTACATGTATTTCATCTCAAGTTAAATTTGTCTATACTGTAATAAAAGTTGTATTTAGTTATATTCAAAAAGAAGTTATTCAATTTATTTTAAGTTTTGTAAGTTAAAGTAAAATACATCTACAGCGGTTTAGTCGTCTACCACCAGTCTGGTGCTACAAGTCAAGTCAACGACCGTTAACAGCGCCGCCCCTGATCACATAAAGCAAAATAACAATACTTTCTTTTTATCAGAGATGAACTGGGAGCAGTGCTCTCCCGTTTAGATAATTCTCCCTCCATGTTTTTTGTTCTATCAAGGGGTGTGTCTCCAGAGAATGATGCGTTTTATGCCTTACGATTAACTTCTGCAGCTTTGGGGACGTTGCCAGAATTGCACTGATGACACTGCACAAGGGCATGGTTTGCTGATTCCAATAGTCATTTTCCGGAGTATGCGTTATCTTAATCTGTTGTACCTAGATGCACGGGGGTGTCAAGTGTCCAGCACAACGACCTACAGCCTTTACTTTTACCAACTAATGACAAGTACTCATTAGAGTTGGTGGGTTCAGAGGCGTCCCATAGATCCTGAAGTTCAAAGTCTCAGTCTTTACCGAGATTCGAACCCGAAACCCTCGGTTCGGAAGCTAATCGATGTACCCACTAAGCCACCACGCCCACGATGTACCCTGTAACCCGAAAGCAAAAAAAGTATTCGATGTTCGCCTCGTTTCACCTTATAATAAGAATATTTTCCCCTCAAGTATCAAATGTAATAACAATGAAAACATAATATTAATACTATAATAATCGCAGCTTAGGGTAAATTATACATTATAACAGACCCCTGTTCTGACAGCTCTTTTTTTTTTAAACTCTTGGTATCTATTTAAAAATGTTACAAAAACCAGTTGAGACCCATTGGTCAGTTGCATTTAGTATACGGAAGATGAGCAACGCATACTGAGGTGGTGCGCGATAATTTGGCAATTAACTGTGTGGGAGCACTAGATGCACTGCTGGGCAGATAATAGTTAATTGTCCTCAGCTTTGCTAAAAAAAATTAAGCTATCATAACCCGAAAAGGTTTAGATGTACCGCGTGCATTCAGATGAACTGGAGATAAAAATCTGTGATGGAACCTTATATCTAGGGTTAGGGAAATATTAGCATGGAATTTTTAGAATTTTGCGATCAACACAAGACATGCATTCATATAGATAGAGCAGAGAGAAGCCTAAACAGTCGCCATGAGATAATTTAAGAGAAAGAAGAGAGGGTATGAAAGAAACACGAGCGGATCCAGAACTTTGGAGTGGGGGGGGGTGATTTTTTTTCAAACCCTAACCCTAGCGCCCAGTAAACCCTAACCCTATGCATAAACGTGCGTACAGCATATACATATACATATATATATAAGAATTTTTTTTTAAAGCAGTGTTTCTCAACCTTCGGCGAAAAAAAAAAGCAGTCATGTTGAGGCCTTTCTCTTGAAAGCTTGGGAGTCTGGAGGAACGCTGTATGCTTCTCCAGTGAGGTTCGGGGCGAAGCCCCGCCGCCAAAAGCGTTTTCGTGCATTCTTCACTGCAGAAACGCATTCTCCTGACATCTACAGCTCATTACTCATCAGTGGAGTTCGTGACTCTAGTAATGAAAAATTTCGTTTGAATTCTAACTTTTCCAAAGCAAAGTCTTTCTTAAAATAATTATGATAAATTCATGTGAAATTACATAAACTCTGTCTGGAAAGGGGAGGGGCGATAGAGCGAAAACGATTAATCCTCGCTCCTTTTTAGCGGCACCCGAAAAAGGAAAAGACGCTATTAGTTTTGTGCGAAATGTCTGTTCGTCTGTCCCGTTTAGATCTCGTAAACTAGAAAAGATATTGAAAATCCGACATCACAATATTTTAGACCATTCAAAGTTCTGATGCAACGGCTACTTTTTTTTTTCTGAATGCAAAAAAAAAAAATTAAAAATCAGTTATGCAAGCAGTTTTTTAAAGAGAAAAAGCTAATTAGTATGCATTATAAGTTAGACCTAAATTAAAAGGAATAGTAATCTTGTAAACTTCATTTTCTTAAAAAAAAATTTCATTGCGGAATATTTTTTTTTTTTTTTTTTTTTGTGAGGATTCGAATAAGATATTGAACATTTTCCAAAACAATTAGATCGATTATGAGGCGCGCTGGCTGAGCGGTAAAGCGCTTGGCTTCCGAACCGGGGTCCCGGGTTCGAATCCTGGTGAAGACTGGGATTTTCAACTTTGGAATCTTTGGGCGTCTCTGAGTCCACTCAGCTCTAATGGGTATTTGACATTAGTTGGGGAAAAGTAAAGGCGGTTGGTCGTTGTGCTGGCTACATGACACCCTCGTTAACCGTAGGCCTCAAAAACAGATGAACTTTACATCATCTGCCCTATAGACTACAAGGTCTGAAAGGGGAACTAGTTAGGCCAGGTTCACATCTAACTTTACATTCTCTTTCATCTATCCTTTGATCTGCGGGAAAGTTGGGGCACTACACAAGATCTGTTAACAATCTTTTTCCATTCTTATCTCTCATTTGTCTTTGATATAATTTCATTCGGATGTTCTTTCTGAAAATATTGAAGCCTGCCTGGGTGGACCACTTCGGGGGCCGATTTTGAGTTTGTGTTTCCACACAAACTGTCTTTTGTAACCTTGTTATAATTTCTGCTAATGATTGAATTTGACATTAAAGAATAGAGGTGGGGCGACTCGATATAAGAATTTAATTTATAGCACATATAAATTATATCAGTGACAATTTTTTATTTATTTTGTAATTTCTTAACTATAATACAAAAAGAAAAAGTATTGGTTTGTCGATGGGAGGGAATGCAATTGCACCTCCCACCTGGTACAACCCTTTTTCATTTTATATTGAGATATTGAGATTAGAGTGTGGTGCGACATAATATACAATGGATTCACATATCAATACGTAGTTTATATTATATAGATATTCAACTAATTTTGTTCACAAACTATGACTTCTCCATAAAAATAGGACCGCCCCCCCCCCACTAAGAGGGCTAGAGTGGGGAGGGCAGTACAGGCAATCGCATACCCCCTACCAAAACGAATCGGCCAAAATACCAGAAAGGGAGCGACAAGATATAAAATTTATATATTAATTCAACTAATTTCGTTCACAAACTATGATTTGTCCATAAAAGTAGGAACGCCCCCCCCCCTCCCAATCGGTCAACAGGGGAATGCCATAATATAAAGATCGGTTAAAATACCAATAACAAGCTTTAATCATAGAAATATTTAATTGATTCTGTTAGCAAGTTGTGATTTCTACAAATAAATTGAACCGCCCCCCTACTCAAAAGTTTTTTTGGGGGGCGGATTTGTGTCATCGCCCCCTCCCGACCCCACCAAATCGGCCAACATACTAAGGGGGGGGGGGCGAAATAATCTAAAAATATGTTAAAAATATAAATATTACCATAAGTAAGAAATTCGTATACAAATTGTGTGAATTCTAGTCTAAAATTCGTCCGCCCCCCCCCCCGGAGGGGGTCGGCCGAGTGGGGATGGGGCGATCGCCCCTACCGCCCCCCCCCCCTGGATCAGCCAGTTGAGAGAAAGGGGAGAAAGTGTGGGTGAAGAGAGGGGCAAGGGGGCAGTCAGGAAAGATAGAACTGAAAGGGAAAGAAATCGACACGCAATCTACACCATATATACAAACATGACACTTGAGAGTAAAATGGCTGGAATGTAGCCAGCGTAGATGGCAAGGTCAGTAAAAAAATATAAGAATAACAATGTCAGAGTCACCACCCTAACTTTACCCCATAACTTTTTTATTTACGTGATGTTATTGTGCCGGTGCATTTAACTTTGCATGACAAGAAGTGCACAGTAAATATTGTGTGATGTATTTGTGTAGACAATCTATTCTGAAGTAATAGCCCTATTTATAAATGAAAGCAAGCCTTTGTTTGCTGAAGGAATCCTTAGAGATAGCTGCGATACATATGCTATAAAGCTAATTTTTTTTTTTTACAAAACCTCTGCTCAAGTCACAACTTCATGGAACCTGGGGGGTGGAGGAACCAGGAAACGGCTCTAACGATTTTCCTAGAACTTTAACAGTTGATGTATATAGCTGAGAAAAAAAAATGGCAGGTTCGTTGGATACGCAAATAACACTCTATTTTGACGTTATAGTATAACTTTTCAAAGAAAAAAGAAATACATTTAAAATTTGGCTAGAGAACTGGTCCTAGATCTAGATCCAACATTTGTTTTGAAATGACTATCGTTTTCTTGAAAGGACTATCGCGTTTGGGAATTTCTGAATGTAAGGTATTATTGACTCAGGAGTTCAGCAAAATTGTGCGCATCGTCTTTCAATTCTAGATCTAAAGGTCTGTCATTGTTATTTTCTTTATCTTCTTCTTCTTCGTTCTCATTTTACATGTCGGAGGGTTCAGATCACTAATTCTATAACTGCTCAGTGGTTTCCGGATCAGGCAGTTCTCATTATGATTGCGAAAAGCGAGTATAGGGCGCTTAAACTCTAAACCCGAGTAGATGAAACTCGTAAACTAGGGATAATAATTCATCTAGGAGAAACAACTCCGAAATCAAACAACTGCTGCCTTGCAGGTAATCTTGGCTGATCAAAAGATATGGGAGCTTACCCAGAAAGAAAAGCAGGCCTCCTGGCGCATAGTACATTGACACGCAACCTCATCTATATTGAAATATTATAAAGTGAAGTAGCTAAGACACAATAGCTCTATAAGTTGTATAAAGGAGTTATTGTCTTTTGAAAATATTTTTTTAGCGTTTTTCCTGCTCTTGCTTTATATATATATATATAGACTTAAGTTGCTAAAGAAGATGATACCATAGGCAAACTCCTTCGCTCTTTTTATCAGATGTTCATTCTATCATATTGTATCGTGTCTACTTCGCCAAAGGAAGTTTCGCGCGACTAAAAACAATAAAGTGCAAAAGAAATACTTACAAATCTACAGCTATTTCTAGAATTATGTTATTAGTTCTTTTATATATACATAAACAAAAACATAGTTAATTATCTCTAAGTTGATTTTATTCAATGATTAAAGAGCGATGCTTAGAGCTATGTAGAAGACTCCATTCTGTTGAAATAGGAATTTCCCAGAAGTTCCCGCGACCTCGTTTTACTTTTTTCCCCCCGCCATGACTCACGCCCTTGTCTGACTTAATGAGAATCTCCGGGTTAGGAATGCAAGACTAGACAGACATCAGTTCGTGCACATCCTAGATCTATAAATCAGAGGCGTAGAGTTAAGGTGGTCGGCGATGAAAAAGTAGGCTACTCGTTCAATTTTAATCATGAGTTATAATTCATTTCTACGTTATTTGAAGTTTGAGTTTTGAGGGAGTTTTTTGGTACATCGGCACACTTTAGGCCATGTCGTGGCCGTAATCCATAAAAGGTTACTCTCCCTTCATACCATAGGGGCTAAATTTTATTTAGTTAAGTTATTAAAAACAAGGTCTATTCACAGTTAAAAAAGTAAAGGTAGTGAAAATTTAATAATGTAGTAAAAATCTTTTGTACATATTATATAACAGTAACGTCTGTATTATATAAGATAAGCAACTCAGGAAAACATTAAGAAACTGGAAGAAATTTGTATAAATCAAATAAGAACATAAAACTAAAATGTAATTTTAATCTTGGTTAAGCCAATAATAGATTGTGCATCCTCTGTTTGGGACCCCTGAACTCAAGAAAACATTAAGAAACTGGAACAGACACAAAATAAAGCAGTGAGATTCATAACTAACGATTATTCACATTTGACTAGAGTAACGCCTTTAGTAAAATCACTTAATTTAGAAAGCCTTCAGGAGAGAAAGTCAAAAGTAAAGTAGCAATTATACATAAAACACTGAACCATAATCTTCAAATACAAAAACAAAATCTAATAAAAGACACAAAGATAAAAGGCACATTCATCGTTCCAAATGCTAGGACAAATTTGTACAAATGCTCCTTCTTCCCTAGTGCTATTAGAGCATGGAATGGGTTGCCTGAGCTCGCCAGGAAAACCAGAAAGCATTCAGGAGTCAAAAGTAAAGTAGTTTTATACATAAAACACTGAACCATATTCTTCAAATAAAAACACAAAATCTAATAAAATACTCTGAAAGACACAAAGATAAAAGGCACATTCCTCGTTCTAACTGCTAGGACAAATTTGTACAAATGCTCCTTCTTCCCTGGTGCTTTTAGAGCATGGAATGGCTTGCCTGAGCTAGCCAGGAAAACCAGTGACTTGGCAGAATTTAGGTCATTGGTTAATATAATATGACAAAATGCATGACGCGTAGGACGTTATCATCTTTTTTTTTAAAGTAACGTCTGTATTATATAAGAAGATAATTGTTAGCAAATTTGTATTATCTTTTATAGATCACAGGCATTCCTTTAAAAAAGTGTTTTTTTCAAAATCAATTCCTCCTTTAAGAAGCAGATGGTGGTCTATAAATTTTCATCACATTTATTTCTTGTAATGCTTCAATATTGCAAGGCGTCTTTCCATTGAGCTAGCATAATCAAGTTCTTGTTATTACTTTCAAGCTCATTGCTACATATGACGGTGTGCAAAATGTTTATGAACGTCAATATATTTATTCAACTCTTTACTGAATACAAAGAAACATTTGAGTCGAGTGCGGGAATACCCGTTGAAAGCGTGTTCAAAATAGTCAAATTTAATTTTTAAGTAGATTGATTATCTTTGGAAAAAACTATAACGGTCTAACCAGAGTAATTTTTATCCCTAAGATATCTCGTAAATGTCTAATTTCTAGGAAAATCGTTACAGCTTTCCGTCTGTCTCCGTCGACTCAGGAACCTACCCATGGGACCCACGAAGAGTTTGCAAGTGGAATGTTTAAAAAAAAAATCGCGTATAAGTTGTTTTTTTTTATATTTGTATTTTACATTCGTGTCTTCTGACCTGGATGTTCTCTAAGTTTCAAAGTTGTTGTTCTAGTTATTAAACGAAGGTCTATTTTAATAAATTATATCTAGTTTTGTGCGCTCTTCAGCATTGTAGAATCTAATTTTTTCCCATGTAGCACAAAATAATTTTTGGCCTTTCAATATGGCGTCCTTGACATTCTTTATTTTGTCTATACCGTCTGTCTATTTTAAAACCTCCCCCAATCTTCCTCTTCCAAACCTCCTAATCCTCCTCTTTTCCATTTATCACTTTTTTGGGGGGTTCCCGTATATCGCCACCGCATTTGATCATATCGCATTCTTGTCTTTTTCTATCTTACCGAATTTTATCGCTTATAGAAAGTAAACGGGATCTTAAAAACTAGTGTAAACTAAGAGTAGATCACTCTGCTTTACTTTCAGTGTGAAAAACCCCATTACACAACCAACTTTCTTTCCTGCAGAAGTCTCCCTTTTTAAAAAAAATTCTTCGTCTGCCTCATACAAAACCAAACTGGGTTTCCGGCGCTTTTTTTTTTTTTTTTTTTTGCTTGACGGTAGAAATCAGCGGCTGCCTAATGCTTATTGACATAAGCATATTAACATTATATTTTATATTTCTACACCTGGGTTGACGTCACAAAGGGGAAGTGACTGTGGACCGGATGCAAAGGGAGAGGAGAAATTCCTCTTTCTCAGTGTTGCTTGGACTTGCTTTACAAAGGGATGATTACTAAGCCTTGGTATGAAAGAGACTAGACCCGGTCTCTGTGTACAAAGACAAGGGAAATAAACAAAACACCTTGAAAGAAAATTATGTCCAGTGTTTGTTTGTAGTGTTAACGACTTGACTCGTTTAACGCCCTCCATGATTGTTTCTAATGTGTTGGGAGTAGATCTAATGGCGGAGGTTAGTTAAAAAAATATAAAGGGATTTGGGGGGGGGGGGAGGAGGAATGTTTTGAAGTTTGATGAGACACAGAGACAAACTGTATCAGTAAAACAAAATTGAGATTGAGAGATCGCGAAAGAGAGAGATGGGGTAAAGAGGGACAGAAACAACAAGAGCGACAGCGAGACAGAGACAGCGAGACAGAGACAACAGGAAAGATTGCAAAAGAGAAAGAGAAGGACTGCGATGGAAAAAGAGCGGGAGACTGCGAGAGAAAGAGAAAATCAGCAAAAGAGAGAGACCGCGAATTTATAGAAACAGTGAAAGAGACAGAGCGAGTGAGAGAGTAACAGAGGGAGAGAGAGAAAAACAGAGAGAGAAAAACACGTTTTCTTCATCCAACTTTTACAATTTCGTTACTTTTTCATGTATGATTTCTTTGATAGGCAGGTGTATAGGAGACAGGCAGGGCTGCTGCTCAAAGCACCGCACTTTAAGGTAGCATGGATTGCAGTACTTAAAGTAAACACATCCGCCCTGCGCAGCATGCACTTCCCAGACTCAGCCCACTGCTATAGCCGGCTCTTTTTTTTTTTTAATAGTGCCAGCTAACTACAGTTCGTAAAAATCAAACAGACTAAATGAATGAAGCATAGGATTGATGTATTATTGTGTATGTTTGTATGGTTTTTTTTTATTGTAGTTTTTCTTACCAAAGCTGAGGGAAAAAAAAACAGGTCGGGGTAGATTGGTAGTAGGGGCCTAAACCTTAACGCAGTCTACCTCATAGCGATTTTTCCCCCCATTCTTTCCATAAGTTCACACTTTCGCCAAATATAAGTAAAGACTCAATAGTACAACGCGAAGGACTTCCGTCGATTGGGTATTTTCTTAGTGACGTAAAAGAACATTAAAAAGTTGGAAAGGAAATAGGTTAGAGATAGAATAAAGGACGAGAGCTCTTGTAGTAACTGGACGACGTGGACTGTGCCTTTCTTTATGTAATAAAGTTTTATGTTTAAAAAGGCCGGATTAACTTATTCTGTACTATTTTTTTCTGTTGGTGAGTTGTATTTTAGAAATTGCGACTACAAGTAATATCCTTTCCAGTAAACAGTCTCACAGTTTGTTCAACAACCCTTCCACTCAACGTGAACTACCAACCATCAACTGACAAAAAAAATATTTAATCCTTAATTTTTTAAACTTTTCATTTTCCTATCGATTTGATATTTCACACATAAACTTCTGTTGAGTTACAACACATTTTAGAATAATCATTTTATTAATCATTTCCCACATCCCAAAATCAAATTTACTGTGACAGTTGAATATTCCATCCATGAGACTCTGGAAAACTAGCAATGATAGTGTATTTTTACAAAACGTGTATCAACTCACTATGTCTACTGTCTGTCTGGTAAAAATTTTGAAAATTTGCATAATTATTTCTTTTACCTGACAACACAATATTCAATTTTTAAAAAAAATAACAAATTAGTTTATTAACCATTGGTAATAAATTATTTTGTTTGATATCTCGAGCAAGGGAAAGAAATTGTAATTAATTGACTTAAGTGGTGGTATAATCTGAATTAGTCCCCCTTATAGGTCGTCATCTGAGTCTTAGTGAGCACAAACCTGAAAAATAGGACGAGACTGTAGAAACATGTTCATAAGCTCTTCACTAGCAGAGTGGTTAGCGTGTTGGCTTGAGAAGCCTGAGAAGGTCGTTCCCACTTTATTTTTAAATGTTAAAAATACTTTTTTTTTGTTAGTCTAGATCTATTATAAATTTAATTACATGACTGATCCAAACTAATAGATATACGTACGCTCAGTATGGGCTTTGTTTTCTATAAAGTATTTTAAAATACATATACTTCATATACATGTCTTATTACTGGGTATCAATTATTTCCTGTTTGGATATAACAGAGAAGGAATAGTTTTTTGAACAAAAGTATTTCACTTTTTCTTCACAAAATTGTCCTACAGGGGTAGCAATGATTAACGAGCAGGGTGTCATGTGGCCACCACAACGACCAACTGCCTTTACTAACGTCTAGTACCCATTAGAGTTGGGTGCAATAAAAAATCCCAAATCCCATTCTTCACCGAGATTCGAACCCAGGACCCCAGGTGCGGAAGCCAAGCGCTTAACCACTCAGCCACCGCGCCGTTCATGTATGTCGTAGATGTATAAATAATTTCACACTGAGAAGACCACTCTGAGCTCACTTATTGGGAAAAGGGAAAAGGAACGGTCATGTTTCAAAAATAAATTATTAAAGGGGTCTTTCCAAATGCTATGAGGTTGTAATGGAGGCAACTGAGCTGTCTTAGTTTTATGCTACACTCACGTCATTAGTTCATATCAAGGTGTGCTGGTGTACTTAAAACAAATACAATAAATAAACATTTACTTGGATTGCTATTCACAGCCAAGTGCAGCGAGTACAAAGGGAAGCACTCAACTCGAAGTGATAGAGGCCATTCACACTCTCGACGAAAGAGAGGCTATTCACACTCTATTTTGGTCTGGACAGTGTCACTTACAAAACAGCTGACGTGGCAAGTGTAGGAGTGAGAATATGTGGAAATCTAGAGTGCATTTTGATACAGAAAGCGAAACACTGTAGATTGTCAGATCACAGTACTGGCTTAAGTGATGCACTTCGGGTTGAGAGATTAGAAGTTTAATTAAGTTATAAAAAGTCACCCTTTTAGACCATGCGGTCTATAGGGCAGATGATGTTAAGGTCATCTGTTTCTTTGGCCAACGATTAAGGAACAGGGTGTCATTTGGCCAGCACAACGATCAACCGCCTTTACTTTCTAAAACTTGGGTGGACTCAGGGGCGCCCTAAAAATCCAAAAGTTCAAAATCCCAGTCTTCACCGAGATTCAAACCCAGGACCCCAGGTTTGGAAGCAGGCGCTGAACCACTCAGCAACCCCTACTTAAGTTATATAATTTTTTTTTAATTCCTACTTTATGTTCAAATAGTACAGTAAACTAAACATTCACGTTTTATTAGTCGTCGAAAAATACAGAGAAAAATGTATAAAGTTGGTAAGTATTCGCCCCATTAGCTCGACGCTCTATCCGTTTAGCTATCCATTTATTTATAAGCGCGGCGGTTAAGCTTGAAATAAAATATTAGAATTTTGAACTCGAGTTTTTTATGTATTTTTTTAAATCCAACTTTTACCCTTCTTCCATCTTCCATTCATGAAGATAGTGTACACTTGTAGGAGAAGTTGAAATAAGGATGCCGACCTACGACCCACGGGACTTTTCCGACCTGTCTGGCTCCTCGGATTTTCTGCCCAACATTGCTTAACCCTCTCAACGCGTGTGGTAGTTTAGCCTCTAAACATCTGAATTGTAATTCCATTTTGTATGCACTCACTGTGAAACAGCTCAGCACTTTAAGGGTTAATGAAGCCTCAAAGGCTCGTTTGTATTAAACTCACAAATTTCTACAAAGCTTATATAAGCTCACTCTGTCTGTCTGTATGGTGACATTTTTGAACACGCTATTTCTCGCACAAACATTCTTAGATCAAATTATTTATTGTATCTAAAATTAAAATATCCACAATTAGTCAACAAAGGAAATTAATACTTCAGCATAAAGAGCTATGGCTAACTATGTGAGGTTTTGTCCCTTTATTTAATTTTAGAAGTTCTCCCGCACCCATTATGGATAAGTTTAAACTTTCCACAATTATTTATTGGACCTCGACTATTTAATCAATTAAAAAACCTAACCTGGTAATTAATTATTTTGTTTAATATAGAAAAAGGGATTTAAACTCTGCATTATTGAGATGCATGGCTGTAAATGTGAAGTTCTTTTCGTCATATACCCTTTGATTGACAAAGTATTTTTAGTGGCCCCGAAAGGGGAAAAGACGCTATTAGTCTTGTGTGGCCTGTCTGTCTGTCTTTCCGTCCGTCCCGTTTAGATCTCAGAAACTAGAAGAGAAAATGAAAATCGGACATCATGATATTTTTGATCATTCAGAGTTCTGATACAACGGCTACTTTTTTTCTTTCTGAAAGCGAAAAGTCTTTTTTAAATCAATCATGCCAGCAGTATTTTCATAAAAATACACCATTTTTACAACTATTCACTATTAATAGTAACAAACACTGGAGGTTTTCTTTGGTAAGGGAGATAGTCATTTACCATTTTTTAAACACATTTATGCAAATGGTTTTAGATTTTTTGTCAAAAAATATTTTTGTCCTCAATTGTATTGCAAAGTGAAATAAGTTCTGTTATACTAAATATTACATTTGCAACAAAAAAAAAAAAGAAAGTAAACTTTTTTTTTTAAGAATGTAAAAAATTATTTACTATACAAATAAGTTGGACATAATTTTAAACAAAAATTAATAAGTAGTTTTTTCATATCATGAAGTGAAATGCAGTGCTATTGCATCACGGTGGAACACAAAACTAAAGGATTTTTTTTTTTAACGGAAATGTTTTTTTCTTGAGGCTTTGAATAAGAGATTGACCATTTACAAAACAATTAGATCAATTAGATACTCATTATAAGACCTCAGTTAGGCCAGGTTCACATTTAACTTCACATTCACTTTCCCCTATCCCTTGGTCTGCTTTGGGGCACCACACAGGATCTGTCAATCTTCTTTCTCCATTATTTCCTGTCATTTGCCTTTGATACAATTTGATTCGTATATTCTTCTGAAAATATTGAAACTTGCCTTTTTCGTTCCTGGGTGGACCACTTCGGAGGCCGATTTTTAGTTTGTGTTTCCACACAAACTGTCTTTGTAACCTTGTTATATTTCGCTTGTTGAGATGCTGCTGCTTATGTAACCCGTGTCGGAAATTTAAACGATCGTAAAAGGTTGCGCCCCACTGGACAAAGAAGCATTACAGTTCTTTCGTAGCCAAGGTCATCTGTCTATCAAAGCAAATTTCCCAGTTTTGTGGTAATAAAATTGCTGCTATCATAGATACAACTTCTTTACCTCAAAGGATGTGATACATCTTTAGATTTTTTAAAATACATTTATGCTCAGACGGAAGCCACGGGGCAGGTGTTTAGAACATGGAACAGGTTGAAGAAGAAAATCTTTGGAACTTAAAGACACAGTGACGTGATAGACAAGAGCTGGAAAACTGCTCGGCTGCTGGTGAAAACTAGATCAGACTACTGAGAGTCTATTTTTAGATTAATGTTAGACTACTGGCAATCCACGACTAAACTTCTAAAATATTCCCAGACCAAATTTAGATCTACGTTTTCTCAAAAGTAGGCCCAATATTTATCACGGAATAATATGAAACATGTAACATAAAAAATGTGTTTTTTTACATACACATAAATAAATATAGACTGGCCGATTAAAGAGTTTTATGAAAGGAAAATTTGTGACTTGCAATTTTGTGTACTTTATTATACAGCATTTATGAGCAGTATAAAAGTTAAGTATTCATGTCTATTTCAGCCGCACACCTATATACATTGTAAATAAGGAGGCAGTGTAGTTTTATTAAATCTCTAAGAATGAAGATCATGCAATTCTTCATAATTCGGAAATCCGAATACAATAGATATACATGTTTTCAAGTTAGATGAAGTTACTTCCTTCGACCAGTCTATATTTATTTTAAAGCACATGGTGGTCTATAATTTCTCATTCTATTTATTTTTTGAAATGCTTCATTATTGCAAGGAGTATTTCCAGTGAACTTTGCACAATTAAGTTCTTCTACTACAGTCCAGCTCATTACTACATCACACGGTGTGCAAAATGTTCCTGAACGCCTATAGATATATAGTAGAGTCACTATTGCGGAACAGTTTGCAGCTACTTTTAGTTTTCAATTTTTTGCTCCGTAATGGTTAGACCTATGGAAAAACTAAAAGTATCTAGGCATTGCCCATCCATTTCCCGATAAAAATAGACGTATTGTTTAGTTTTTCAACAGATATTAAAATTTTACATTCAAATCGACTGAGATATGGTCAGTCACAATTACGGAACAGGATTTTTTAAGAAGTCACAATTGCAGAACACGGTAAAAATGTCGGAACAAAGCCTATATAAAGTCATATTTTATTAGTCTTATATAATACTTGAACTCCTTATCCTTTACATTAATCTTATTTTATTAAAGCTTAAGACAACACATTGTCACTTTTTAATTCTTTACCTCTTTAATTTAATTGACGTCACACTACCCTGATTTTCCTTACAAGATTTTATTTTCCACTATTCTTTAATTCTTTTTTGTTATATTAATATTATATAGGCCTATATCATATTATTTGATATTATGATTTGTCCTCTTTTTGCTGGACGTCTGGTTATCATAAATTATATATTATATGTAATATTATGGTCTAAATGTTTTTAAATTTATGTTTACTAATACAAACTCAAATTTAAATTCAGATAATCTAAATCACTATGTAAATATTAAGCTAAATGCGCAGGTCAAATAAATGACATCTATAGTGTTCCACAATTGTGACTATCTTTAAAAAGTTAAATACTGGGTTAACACCTCACAATTTTTTTTTTAAATGAAATTCCTGGTAGATGGCTACGACATGAAGTTTTTTCACATCCATTTATAAACCTAAAAATAGCTGTATCATGCAGATGATGTGTCATTATTATTTTAAAAGCCTTAAGCCATGGCCTTTGCGGTTCTCCTGGTACGTGAAAAATAATGGACGATTCCACACCTGTCAACTTTAACCTGGAGTCAAAATTAATTTTCTGCTGTGAAAGGAAAACCCTTATATTGGAAATGTAGAGAAATGGACCATGCGCAGTACCGTTACAGTAGTTTAGCAGAAAATTTCAAAATAAAGTAGATTTTAACTAATTTCGACGAGCTGTTCCGCAAACATGCCTGCTCCGCAATAGTGACTCTACTATAGCTATGATTTATGATAGACATATATTATATCTAGACTGGAAACCGGTAACATATTCTCATCCGCGATTGATCGATTCACAGACCTATATATATATAAATATAAATACGCTAATATACGAAACAAAGACATTTCCTGTTAGTTTCCATTGAGATAATGTTTCAAAAATCCTAGATCGAAATAATTCATGTCTGTTTCCTACGCTTTATTGCTCACGGTTTTTACACGTTTTACAAGCTTAAATAGCTGAGACAAGCTAGAATTTATGTCCAAGCCAGTCCAGCATTCTTCACCGGGCTAGAACTTAACGTAAATAAGGTTGACGTGTCTGCAGTAAAGCTCCAACTTCAACTGATGCATCTTCAATTTATTCTCAAAATTGTTTGAAAAATATCGCAAAGTTGGCAACAATCCCATCATTGCCTGGCGTACATGTATTCACCTAAAACATGCCAACTTTATTTACAGAGAACATCGGATGTTCGTTCTTCTTAGCGCCATGTCGAAAGTAATTGTCTCTGGGTTAAATCTACTCTAGGCAGAGCGCACTGCTAACATGCACTGACCAAATTGACTTGAAGCTAGATTTACATCAACGTAAGGTAGAGTGTGATGCTACATCGCGAAATCTGGTCAAAACTGGCTAGCTCACCTGTAGGAGTGGGTCACACAGGGCGGTGGCAGGGGAGAACGAAGCCAGTCTTGTGTTTGTTTTGGTCCATAGACTGATTTATTGTGGAAGAAACAAGAACGGGGCCAGACTACTATTTGTTTGTGCTTGTCAGTAGTTTTAGAGAATGTAGTGGTTCTCATTCTGCGGTGGTCAGTAGTTTTAGAGAATGTAGTGGTTTTCAGTTCTTTCTATCTATCTATCTATCTATCTATCTATCTATCTATCTATCTATCTATCTATCTATCTATCTATCTATCTATCTATCTATCTATCATTTGTCTGTCTGTCTTTCTATTTATCTATATATCTAAAACAGGAAATTCTGTTTGTTTGTTGTTTTTTTTATGTTTTTTTTTTAATTTCGGTAGGTTTCAAACGAACTACAAATTACAGATGTTGAATGCAATTAAGCAGATGATTTAAGCAACAAAAAAAAAACACTTTTCACCAAAATACAAGAAAAATGCCTTATCATCAATCTGCACAGGTCGAATTCCCTTCCTATCAACAACCCTGTAAATCTCTCAAACTGAACGCCAGTGAAAAGAAACAGTCGGTATTTAGTCAAAGGTAAAACGAATTCTTTATTGGAGCCGAGCGACGACTACATAGTAAAAAAAAAAGGTAAAACAAACATTAAAAGCTGTAATGCATTTGCATCAGAAATTATAAAAAGAAATGAAACAATTCAGCATTTTATATTGTTGTAAAATTTTTATTGAGTCGTGTCTCATGAGGTCTTTTCAACTACTTTGATATGTTTTCATTTTAATGTGTACATTACCTCTTATCTCGATCTAGAGATTGAGAAAATTTAATTTGCGAAAAGAAATCCTCCATTCACGCAGTTCACAATATCGCCCCCCCCCTTATTTTGTTCCAACATAACAAACATTTTGTCTGTTAATGTCTAATATTATAATAATGTAGCCGATCACAAACAAGTATCAATAATACGTATTATACAATTCTGAACCATAATGTTAAAATATGCTGATATCATTAAACAAAATACTCAGAGACCCACAAAAAAGGTACGTTTCTTATTCTATACGCCAGGACCAATTCGTACAATTCCCAGTGCCATTACAACATGGAATGGATAGACGGAATCAGCCAGGAAAACAAAAGACCAAGCAGAGTCTCCAATTACTAGATTGACACCCGTAGGACGAAACTATCTTCTCTTTCGAAGTAACGTCTGTGATTTATAAGATAACATGGAGCAAAGCAAGCTACTAGAGAAACAAATAGATCCTCTCTGTAGTCGACCCTACAATAAATAAATCATGTTTAAAAACTGAACAGCAACTAGCATTCCTGCACCCTGCTATATGTCTGACGCAACTTCCGTTACTTTATTACATTATAAAAGCATTTGCACAGCACTGAACTATCCCACGAAACAAATTGTACAAAAAGGCGTGTAACTAAGAGGTGAAACTCAGGAATTAAATTAGAAACAAACTTGTATCAACATCGCAACCAAAACTCATATTTTAAAAAAAATAAAATTATACTGCATCTTGACGTCACAGATGGATGATCTCTAAACAAAAAAAGCGATTGGCTAATATAAAATTATGAACAGCGTCTACATTTCGAAGAAACGATTCAAACCAGTTGGGGATCGTGCCAATCAATCCAAGAGTCTTCCAGAAAAAAATCCTTTAGTCGCAAGGGTCATCCAGCGATAGTGTTCCCACAGCTAGATGTGTCAC
The DNA here is from genome assembly GCA_036873155.1 of Biomphalaria sudanica. Lineage (NCBI taxonomy): Eukaryota > Metazoa > Mollusca > Gastropoda > Planorbidae > Biomphalaria > Biomphalaria sudanica. Next base: position 684,313 of record JAZGLO010000453.1, on the reverse strand, counting down.
TAAGATTTATGTTTAAGAGAAAGCTGCCTTCTGCGGTAGTAAACTAATGTGCTACGTGCTTCGTCCATTTAAGAGAAGGCGGGCACAAGAAGTAGCCCATACATTAGTTACCGTCAACATGAGTCTACATTTCTTTTCAGCATTTTGCAGCCTCCTGACCTTTCGGAATACCCCATAGAAAAATATTTTAAATTTCACTCCTAACTGACGATACCAGCGTTGATTTGACCCCCATTAAATTAAATTAATTTTTGGTTTTGTGTTATATAAAATAGCAAGCATTCTTCTATAATTATATACCTAAAATAACATTTTCTAGATTACATAACAAAATAGTTATTGAAGTTTAATCATAACAGGGTAGTGAAACACAAAATAGCAAAATGAATAATTCAATTGCAACGTGGAGAATTATTACGGAGAGAAGAGAGTTAAGACTTATCTTGGGATGCAATGAGTTAGTGAAATACCAAATGAACTGCCTAATAGAGCTGTATAATTTCTGTATCATCGGTATATCGAGTCGACATCGTTCCGACCACAGCTAATGCCCAAGCATTCATCTCATTTCCATGAGATGACCCATAGTCGCGAGTAAAGGAGGCCATAGTAGGTATATCGAGTGTACCATTAACGAATTATGGCTGTATCGATTGTATAGCTGTTGTATCGGTGTATGATTGCTCCATCACTTTGTAACGTTGTTGTGTACAATGCATGTATCAGTTCAGTCAAAGTTAACATTATTGTATCAATGATTTATCATATTGTATCCTCTTAACATCACTTATAATAGTGTCGTATTAGCAAAGTATCATTGTACATATCTCTGTCAATTGTATCTGTGTTGCATCGTGACTGTATCATCTTTCTATCACCAATAACACTGTTGAATCATCAATGTATCAATGGGACATAATTCTATCAATCGTAACATTATTGTACCAATTTACATCTTTAGTGTGTCATTATTCTATTACTTGATCCCGAGTTTGACCCGCCCGTTTCAATGCCCTGCAGGAGGATCAGATGGTGAAAAAACATGTAAGAGGGAAGAACGGTTCGAACTAGAGATCATCTTGGCAACAGTTTGAAGCCTTTGCCGATAAGGCAGTCACTAGTATTAAGCGGGGAAAACATTTACGTGGGTGGGTGCTTTAAAATGAGTGTTTCCATGGTCGAATGCGTTATGGGGGAAACAGAATGTGCATAATGTTTCAATACAAATTAACGATGTATTTATATTCAAATTTCCGAGGTACCGGTAATAAGAAAAAAAAAGCTTGGGGAGGAAACTCGCCTCTCGTGGGCACCTCATCACTGGATGTGATATCCTAAGCGACAACTTTATGTCAATGTAAGAATTGCAATTCTATAGACTATAATGTCGCTAGATTTATAATTCTGTGGGCTAGATCTATGATTCTGTGTGCCAGACGAACGCTTCTATGGTCTACATCTATGGCTGTAGGCGAAATGTCGTCAATTGTGAATACTTTGACAAACAGAACGTTTACTCTCAATCACGTGATAAAAATGAGCTACACATGTTAAAACTTGAAGTATTCTAAAGCCCCCCCCCCCCTCACATATGATCTCCTTCGTATTAAAGCACAATTAACTCTCAAAGTAACGTAAGTTTTGTGAACAAGAACAGAAACTTAGAAAATATCTGGATATAAAAATAATAATAATAATCTTTATTGTCCGTAAGGAAATATGTCTTACAATTTGTGCATTACACCAAACAAAAACATTATAAGTATAAAAACACCTAAATGTACATTCCCACCAGACTCACTCATAATTTACATGTGAAAAGTTTATATCAGATTGTTTCTATTTAATGGTTTAATTACTGAGAGATTAAAGAGTGTTTGTGTCTGTTTGTCTTTGCTATCGGTGTCTTGTATCTCTTTTGTGAGATATAATGCTAAACTCATTGTTTCTTCTGCATTCTCCAATAACTTTCGCCTCAAACATCGCATTTTATCAATGTCCATGTAGAGCTCATTTTAATATATAACAATCAAAGGTGGGCGGCCTGTGCGTATCAGCCCTACCTCTAACATTCAATTGCACACAAGCTCTTTAAAGTGGAGCTACTCCATAGTACTATACTAATATAAGACGTTATACTAATATAGGACTTTGTACTAATATAAGACTTTATACCAATATACGACTTTATACTTTATGGCTGCCTGGTCGTGCGGTTTGCGCGCTGGACTGTCGTTTGGATTTATCGATGGTCCGGGTTCAAAACCTGCCCGCTCCCATCCCCCGTCGTCCTGCAGGAGGTTTGGACTAGGAAGTAAACTATCTTCAACTCTGAAGGAACATCCGAAACATGTAAAACATTTTTCCTTTTACAACATACTAATATAAAAATGGTCGGCTCCTGTACCACCAAAGCGAAAGCCACCTTAACCTGCGATAAATGTAGACGGGAGTGTCTCTCCAAAATAGGACTCCACAGTCACGTGAAAAAGTGTTCGAGATTAACCATAGTCTTTCGACCACTGAAGGAGTCCAACATCTAATATAAGACTTTATACTATTATAAGACTTTATACTATTATAAGACTTTATACTGTTGTTTTAAAATACTGTTTGAGTATGAAAGAAAACCCATTGCATATTTAGTTGTTTTTTTAAAGGGTTTGCTTTCAGTAAACCAAGGTTTCAACAAAATGTTGAGTTGTTTTTTTTACCAATAATGAAGATTATTACCATTTAAGTCTAAACCTCCTAAACTGCTGGAGATGATAGAAGCGTGAGAAAACATCCGAAGCGCTAACCACTTGGCCAGAAAGTCTTCCATGATGGAACTACAAAAGTACTTATTTTGATTGAAAAGTAAACTTTAAACCAACGGCTTCGATGAAAATAATTATTTTGATTGAAAAGTAAACTTTAAACCTACGGCTTTGATGAAAATAATAATTTTGATTGAAAAGTAAACTTTAAACCTACGGCTTCTATGAAAGTAATTATTTTGATTGAAAAGTAAACTTTAAACATACGGCTTCGATGAAAATAATTATTTTGATTGAAAGTAAACTTTAAACCTACGGCTTCGATGAAAATAATAATTTTGATTGAAAAGTAAACTGTAAACCTACGGCTTCGATGAAAATAATTATTTTGATTGAAAAGTAAACTTTAAACCTACGGCTTCGATGAAAGTAATTATTTTGATTGAAAAGTAAACTTTAAACCTACGGCTTCGATGAAAGTAATTATTTTGATTGAAAAGTAAACTTTAAACCTACGGCTTCGATGAAAGTAATTATTTCAGTAAACCAAGGTTTCAACAAAATGTTGAGTTGTTTTTTTTACCAATAATGAAGATTATTACCATTTAAGTCTAAACCTCCTAAACTGCTGGAGATGATAGAAGCGTGAGAAAACATCTGAAGCGCTAACCACTTGGCCAGAAAGTCTTCCATGATGGAACTACAAAAGTAATTATTTTGATTGAAAAGTAAACTTTAAACCAACCGCTTCGATGAAAATAATTATTTTGATTGAAAAGTAAACTTTAAACCTACGGCTTCGATGAAAGTAATTATTTTGATTGAAAAGTAAACTTTAAACCTACGGCTTTGATGAAAATAATTATTTTGATTGAAAGTAAACTTTAAACCTACGGCTTCGATGAAAATAATAATTTTGATTGAAAAGTAAACTTTTAACCTACGGCTTCGATGAAAATAATTATTTTGATTGAAAAGTAAACTTTAAACCTACGGCTTCGATGAAAGTAATTATTTTGATTGAAAAGTAAACTTTAAACCTACGGCTTCGATGAAAGTAATTATTTTGATTGAAAAGTAAACTTTAAACCTACGGCTTCGATGAAAATAATAATTTTGATTGAAAAGTAAATTTTAAACCTACGGCTTCGATGAAAATAATTATTTTGATTGAAAAGTAAACTTTAAACCTACAGCATCGAAGAATGTAACTTATTTAGATTTTAAGTAGCCTAACAAATTAAAGTAGGCTAATTAACCAAAATTTAAAATAAATAAAATATGTCAAAACTATAAAAAAAAAAAAAAAAGTTATAGATCAAACTGGTCTGTCTACACTTCCGTGCAGCCAGCAGAACTCAATTCATGAAATCAACATCTTAGACTGGGTGGACTGCGCCATGCTGCGCCCTGCCGGTCGTAACAGTTCCTGTAGTTAGATTCCTGGCTAACATAAATAAACATCTGCCTACTTGTATATATGCCAGACATAAATGTTGATATTTCACAATAATGCCATCTGGCAATGTCGTGTCCTACTAGTCAGAGAAACTGCTGAAACTGTAAATAATTTTGCGCGGGAATTTCCCTGTTTAAAAGTTCATTTCCTGTAAATTCGAAAGAGCTTACTGTTGCGCTCCGCTCTTTGATTCTAGAGAAAATCTAGAGCCTTTATACAATTCTTACTGTCAACTCCTTAAGATGTTATTACAGGTCTATTGTATATTATTACAACATAACTCAAAAGAATACCTCTAAAACTCTAAAAAAGTATGATAACTTTGATAGTAACGAATTTGTGTTATTCTATCTATCTATCTATCTATCTCTATCTATCTATCTATATATATATATATATATATATATATATATATATATATATATATATATATATATATATATATATATATATAATTTATTTATTTATGCCGGTACTCAGTTTTGAATTGCCTTACTTTTAACAACTAATAAATTAATAATAAACGTTACAATGCAAGAAAAGTAATAATTTTTCCACACATCGAAAAAGGTACCGGTACTCACGTACCATCACAAAAAGCACATATATATATATATATATATTACATTATAGAGAGAGAGAGACAGACAGACAGACAGACAGACAGATAGATAGATAGATAGATAGATAGATAGATAGATAGATAGATAGATAGATAGATAGATAGATATGAAGATGAAACAGAGGCATGTATCCAACAATTCACTCAATGAGACGAGACAGCAGGTCACGGTTCCATGCACATGACCTTAAATCAGTTAATGGTAGACACCCGGTGCACAAAAGAAAACAATACTAGACACGCACACACACCGCCCCAAAACAAAAAAACACAACCCATATTCGTTTGGCTGAACAAGATCCGTTACACTCTGCGACTTGACCTATTTCTTCTGGAAGATGGGGAGGGAACGGCTTCCAGGTTCAGGGGGTGTCAGAACGCTTTATGAAGAACACTAGCAGTGGCGTAGCTGGGGGGGAGGAAGAATTTTAAAATCCCCCCGGGCCTCCAATTGAGGTGGGCCCCCAAATGAGTGGGGTTTTTTACACTAAAAATTAAATATTACGCAAAATGCAGGGCCCCCAAAAGAGGTCAAGCCCCCCCCAGGGCCCCCAAACGATGGAAAATTCTTAGCTACGCATCTGACCACTAGATACATATGTTCAACATAAAAAATTTCTGTATGACAAATTTTTTCCTCTGTGTTTGTTAGAAGATACGTGAGTATTGACTTTCACTTGAGTAACACCAGTAATAAAACCACTCACCTTTAGAGACACTCTAGGATTAATCAAATACAAAAAAAAAAATTTTTTTTAAAAATAAGCTTATCAAAGGGGAGGAATTCCATATTTACAGCCATATATCTCAATACTGTAAGATTTAGTTTCCTTTTTTCGATATCAAACAAAATTATTTAATTAGCACTATTTAATTAACTAATTGTTGTTTCTTTGATTTTTTTTCATGTTTTGCTAGGGACAATAAACAACTGCAAAGTTTTAACGTGATCTGAGAATAGGAAATATGAAAAATGTTGTGTTCAAAATTTCTACCAGACTGACAGACAGGTAGACCTAGAGGATATGTGTTTTAATAAAGTTCCCCTTTTAGACATTGCGATCTATGTGACAGATCACAGAGTTGATGTAAGCTTTGTAACAAAAAAATAATAAAGAAAACCATATAATATACAAATACATACAAACACAACCTAATCAAATACTTTTAAAGAATGGCATATGATATGAAAAAATTAATAGAAATTCCAATTATCCGCTACTGTTACATACTAATAACTCACACTTTCAAGATAGTAAAAAATGTCATTTTGATAATTTTTCTTGATAATTTTTTATTATCCTATCGAGATAAAATTACGCACATACACTCGTGCTGTGTTTTAGTACACGTTTTATTAAGAGTTCTGAAAGATTTATAAGCAAAGGTCTAGCACCTTCCAAAGGTCTAGCCTCTTCCAAAGGTCTAGTATCTTCCAAAGGTCAAGCATCTTCCAAAAGTCTAGCATCTTCCAAAGGTCTAGCATCTTCCAAAAGTCTAGCATTTTCCAAAAGTCTAGCATCTTCCAAAGGTCTAGCATTTTCCAAAAGTCTAGCATTTTACAAAGATCAATCATCTTACAAAGACCTAGCATCTTACAAAGTCCTAGCATCTTACAATGATTTAGCGTTTTACTAAGGCCCAGCATCTTAAAAAGGCCTAGCAGCAATCGCACTATGTACACTTTAAAAATCCTTCACAACCTTTATTTTCAGACATGCTTCTGTTGAAATGGAAGTGGTTAGCGAGTGATAGATTTTTGTAGATGAACTTAGCGAGAGAGTTTCATTATAAGGAGTAGCCTCATCTTTCACCCTCTCTCTTCTCATGGTGGGTGTTACAGGTGAGGCTCGCATGTTCTTCTCATTTAAAAAAAAAGAATATTTTTTCGTTCAAATTCTTTTTTTTTTTCCTTCAGTCGATATAGATCTAGATTTGGATATCCGAGTCAGCAAATCTTGAACCATTTTGTTCTTTCACTACTTTTGGTGCGAGGCCAAGAAACAGGTGTTACGTTTAAGATTACTTTAAAGCGCCTTTGCTATAATTATATTATTCAACAGGGGGATTCAACAGGCAACCTGGGATCATTGACTCTGCCCGTCTCTCTTTCTCTCTCTCTCTCTCTCTCCATCTCTTTCTCTTTTCTTAGTATGTTTTCTCTCCTTTCTCTCTTTTTGTGTGTCTCTCTCTCTTTTTCTCTCTTTATTTGTCATCCCATCTCTCTTTTTCAGTATGAATGTGTGTGTGTCACGAAATCTTTATTCAAAATCTCTGCCTTTTATAATTTTTGTAACGCATTGTCAACGTCGACTTCAAGTCACTGTAATTTAGACCCCCCCCCCTTTCCCATAAAAAAAAATACTTTACAATACTAGAGAGTGGCGAACTAACATTTTGAAAGCTTACATAGGAAAATTAAAAATATATTTTAAGATACGTAATGAAGGACCTTTCACTCCACAAGGCAAAGCTTTAAAATAACTCCCTGTTGCCAATTGGGCATTTTTATGATGAAATATTCAATCATCATCATTATCATCATCAAACTCCATTTGAGTGAGGGCTTGAGAGGCTTAAATCCTCTCTTGCAAAAGCCGTGGACATAAACCCTGCTGTCTTGCGTAGTACATACATGTCACCTACAGGTCGTGTTTTAGTTTCCCAGACCTGCCGAGAAGGAGATCAGCAAGTCTGGGGCAGTATTCAAATAGTCAATAATTGGCCTCATTTTATGCAACGCCTTAAACAGCACCACATTCCACATTGAATCATTTTGACGTTGCAAACTCATCTCAATTCATTTTCTAATCTTTGTAAAATGTGTCTTTAACTCTTTCTCTCCGTAAATTATTTACCACATTCTGGTGGAATCAACGCTGGTATCGTCAGTTCGGAGAGAAAGTGTTAAGAAAACGTAAAAATCTTAGTGCAAGGAGGATGAGCTCCTCTTTGTCTCAATGAAACGGAAGCATACTCATTTGTATCAGATTGGACTTGCTTCTTTACTCTTTTGTATACTCTTTTTTTCTTCTTTAGACAGTACAGGAGATAGGATGGGCTGGTAAGGCTTCGAAAGAATTCTCAGTGTTACTAACGTGGGGAAAAAGCATGAAAATTTAGCTGTTATATATATATATATATAAATGAACATTATCTGGCAATGCCTGGGTCGAGATGTCTGAATTCATTGTAGTCCACTGAGAAATTTTCAGATGACGAGGCAGGTCTTCAGACGTGACCTTGATTAGATTTCTCTACGTAGGCGAGCTTCTTGAGAAACAAGTCATCAGTATTGTGGATGTAATAAATTACATCTGCTTGAATCCCTCCCAGACAGAAAAACAGTAGTTCAAACAGACCATGGAGGGACGTTTACAATAGTCTTGGACTTAACTCTCAGGACAATCACAAAGAAGACAGCAAAAAACTTCTTAGGATTTTTCAGGGCCTCAAAAAATTTCTGCGAAGTCAGTTGTCATAACCCGACGGCTGATATCGCGATAGTACTTTGTAGTTTTAGACCGCTTCCAAACATAGGTTTTTATATCATTCTTATTCTTTGTATTATTATTATTATGGTTGTCATTGCCGGAAGTGGTAATGGATATAATATTCCACAACCTATAAAATGCTATAAAATTGCTTCCTAATGGCATGCGTCTCAAATAGCCTTTGACAACCAGTAAGTTTGGGAAAAGAATTTGTGAGTCAACCCTGAGGAAAAATCTGGAGCCGACGACCCTTAGGCAGTTTGAAGCACCCAGTGCTACACCCTGGCAGAACCGTTGACTCCAAACTGTATCGGCACTTGCCGTTCCTTTGGATACATCAGCAGCGTAGAGATGGGGAAACTGATGTGTGGGCTTTTTGATCAGATGGAATATGCATCGGAAAATAAGTCAAAGGTAAATGGAGTTCAATGAACAAATCTGTAAAACGGCACTGGTGTAACGATATTATTTAGCATTTCTATAAGTTTATGCCAGAGTTATAGTGCCATGCTTGCAAATTTATATAGCTGAACAAATTTATATATCTGAATAAATTTATATAGCTGAACAAACTTATATATCTGAACAAATTTAGATAGCTGAACAAATTTAGATAGCTGAACAAATTTAGATAGCTGAACAAATTTATATATCTGAATAAATTTAGATAGCTGAACAAACATATATCTGAACAAATTTAGATAGCTGAACAAATTTAGATAGCTGAACAAATTTAGATAGCTGAATAAATTTAGATAGCTGAACAAATTTAGATGGCTGAACAATTTTAGATAGCTGAACAAATTAATATATCTGAATAAATTTAGATAGCTGAATAAACTTATATATTTGAACAAATTTAGATAGCTGAACAATTTTAGATAGCTGAACAATTTTAGATAGCTGAACAAACTTATATATCTGAACAAATTTAGATAGCTGAACAAATTTAGATAGCTGAACAAACTGCTCTTTCTGAGTATAGTGGTGCTAGTATATAAACAAAGTGACCATCCACTCCATGTCACTCACAATGAATTGCTTGTTGAAAATAGCTGTTGTTCTCGAGTAAAAGAAAAAAAGAGTAGATTGGTGTAACGGCACACCGGTTGATCGTTTCAATTTACCTGGTCGATGCCATGCAGAACGAATAGAGTCTAGACCCTAGTTGTTATCTGTTCATCGTGTGCCAATTATCAAGGTTGACCAACTTTGAATGTCAAGTTGATCTTAAAGCCAATATAGAGAAACATGTTCAGCTTTTTTTTTATTTATTTTTTTATGGTTGTTTCCTGTATTACCTTTTTTTTTCTGAAATGAACGTAGAATCGTTTAACTCTTTCTCTCCTAACTGACGATACCAGCGTTGATTCCACCAGAATCTGGTAAATAATTACGAAGAGAAAGAGTTAAGTCTCATCTGTTTTGCTAGAAATGGAGCAACGAATTCCATATTTCCCGGAAATGAAGGGAGGTTGTTTTAAATTTAATTCTAAATATGTATATTGCTCAAAGATTACAGCTTTACTATTTTTAATTTAAAAAAAAAACGCTGCTTCCAAATGATACTAAAATATTATAAATCGCGCGACACACACACACACAAAAAAGACGCGTTGTTAGTGTTTTTGTGAAAGACAAGGCCAGGTCAAAGCCACGCAAACGTCTAGACTATTTTGATATCTGTTAATCAGGTGTCAACTGACAAGGTTGACCAACTTTGAATGCCAAGTTGATCTAACAGCCAAACTGGAGAAACATTACGTCTGAATTGTTTCATTATTTATTTAACCAAGTTTTCTAGGAAAGTATCGGCGCCCAATTTACAGTTGAGTAATAGTGTATGAATGATGAATGTAGATTATTAGCGCATAGTATTTGTGTAACGAAGAGGATGAATCCCCATTTCGTTATATTTGAAAAAAATGCAGTGGTTTCCCTCACATTGTAAAAAAATGGAAACGAGATGATGGTTGACACCATCCCTAGCGACGGCTCTGGTAAACAGCTAATTGTGCTTCCTTAAGTGCATAGTTTACCCCAGATTTTTTTCTCTACCTGAGTCAAACACACTCACACACACACCCACAGACACTTTTGTACTACTAGTGTTACTAATAGTCTGCATTCCTGCTATATTTTAAATATAAAATTAAATTCAAATATCTTCTAGCAAACCTAGTGACATAACTCTTTCTCTCCGTAATTATTGTACCATGTTTCGACGGATTGCTTCATGTTGATCATGACTATTTCACTCCCCTGTTATGATTAAGCTTCAATAGTTTTGTCGTTTGTTATCAGAAAATGATTTATTTTCTATAAAATTTAAGGGCAATGGATGCTCTTTTTATAGAAAACAAAAATAAAGTTTATAAAATTAAACATTAATATAATTTAAATGAGGTCAAATCAACGATGGCATCGTCAATTAGGAGAGAAAGAGTTAACAACAAAGTAACAATCTGGGTTTTTGTTTTGTTTTGTCGAAAACACCCTGATTCTGGGTTGAAAAACAAAACAAAAAATAATAATAATAATAACAGAAGCACTGACATTGAATGCTATTTACTATTCAAGTAGGTAGAGGGATGTGACTTTGTTGAGGAAAAGAGAGATGTGCTAATTCACTCCCCTCCCCGTGCATATACAGGCCTACCACCAAATTGACGTCAAAAGATAAACGCGTGATAATTGGACAAGTGATACAAGACACGGGGGTATATGTTATTAAAACCTTCATGATCCAAGCAAAGTATATCATCTGGTGTCATGAACTCTGATGCCGCCATCTGGGAGAGCCATTAAAACTTAAAGAAGATAATAATCCCAGACAGATGCAGCTCGTGAACTGGGGTACGATCAGGGTCAAGGTAGGGACGGCCCTATCATTAAAGACAAGCTTTTAAAGTACAATACGAACGGTCAATTTGGGGCACTTGAAATGCCTGGTTTTGGTAAACTGGCGCTGGATAACGATAAGGCATATATCCGGTAGATACAAGATAATAAGTTTTAAATATAGTTCTATATGGAGGCGCGGTGGCTGAGTGGTAAAGTTTTTGGCCTCCGAACCGGAGGTCCCGGGTTCGAATCACTGAATCTCAGTGAAGACTAGTTTGAATTTCGGGCTCTATAGTGCGCCTCTAAGTCCACTCAGCTCTAATGGGTTCCTGACAGTTGGCAGTTGGTCGTTGTGCTGGCCAAATGACACTCTCGTTAACCGTGGGCCACAGAAACAGATGACATTTACATCATCTGCCCTAGAGATCGCAAGTCTCTAAGTGGAACTTTATATTTCTATATCTATTGATGATGGCTTTAACAAAATAGAAACAATTGAAATAGTCAAGTCTCCCTGCCATTTTGCTACTACTTAAAAATATCGTTTGTTTATTGTAATAAGAACATTTACAAACAAAAAAGTAAAGTTAATAAGCTAGAATTTTAAATCTGGTATTACAATTACTGTAAATTAAGAAATATTGTTCAAATGCTTAATGGCAGATCTCAGGTTTGGTGTGCACGTGCAGGCCAGAATTGTCGTCTGCTGGAATACACATGCTTGCGCTGTGGTTTAAGTTATCAAACTATCTCTCTATCTACCTGTCTATCTAGCCAATAATAGAATATGCATCCTTTGTTTGGGACCCCTCAAGAACAAAATTAATAAGCTAGAACAGACACCAAATAGAGCAGTGAGATTCATAACTAAGGAATATTCACATTTGATTAGAGTAGCCCCTTAAGTAAAATCTGGAATAGAAGAGTACAAAGTAAAGTAGCAATTATTCATAAAGCACTGAACCATAATTTTCAAATACAAAAACAAAACTTAATACAATACTCAGAAAGAAACGAAACGTACACAATAATATGCCGTAGGACTGACCAGGACAAATTTGTACAAATACTCCTTTTTTTCCAAGTTCTGTTAAGAGCGTGGGATGAGTTGCCTAAATCAGGGTGGAAAACCAATGATTTGGCAGAGTTTAAGTCATTTTTAACATGCATATTGACCTAAGGACACGCGTAGGACGAATCTATCTTTTTTTGAAGTAACGTCTATATATTTTTATATAAGATCTATCTCCCAAACTCTCTCTCTTTCTCTCTCTCTCTCTTTCTCTCTCTCTCTCTATCTCTTACTGTGTGTGTGTCTTGCTAGTCCTACTTGCTCTATTGCTATGGCTAGGTTCATTCAGATTAAAGACATAAACCTAACGTGTTAAGTCTACACAGACTATCAGCCCTGCTATTTTACTCTGCCAACCCTTTGCTTTATAAACCTCATTGTTCATTACGTCAGAGTTTAAAACACACAGTAAAGCGATTAGCTGAAAGAACTACAGACACAAATAAAAGTTGGCAGCGCCTGCGCGCCCCTTCTCGCATTAGCAGATCTAGAGAAGTTACCTTCCCAATACCCAATCCTACACAACCGCCCCCGCGCCCCCCCTCCTTTTCCCGTCGTGCCTATTTCACTGGTGAGCTTATATCATTCAACGCCCTAGCCGGATCAAGCATGCTTGTGAGCAGTAAGGGAAAACAAAATGGTGGGAGGTAGCTCTTCCTTTCGGAAGGTTAAAATAGTGCACAATGCACACACGTGTGTGTGTGTGTGTTTAAAGGATTGTTAAAAGTAAGCTTCCACGTCTGAATGTGCGTGTGTGTGTGAGTATAATTGTCTTTCTATGCGGGTGCATTTACAGCAACACCCGCCCCACGAGCAAGACGAAACAACGCCCTGATGACATAATGAATTAAAAACTACATCTTTCGGTGGTGGGGAAATGTGTTCAGGTACTGAGAGGGGGAAGTAAGTCACCGTACAGGAGGAGAAGTAATGGGGCTGAAACGCTTTAGAGGTATAGTGTAAGCCGTGTCAACAGAAATAATTGATTCTGTCACTCCAAGTGGACCGTGTTAGCCAAAGTAACCTGGGAGTCAAATCTCAAGACATGGCAGGTCATTAGTCCACAGGGAAATTCATGCCGTAGTAAGATATACTATTTCCGTTTGGATACCAAAGTGGTGTATTAAGGCTGGTAGTTCAAGGGTCAGAGGACTATGTTTGTCCATTTGTTTATGATTGGTTCTTTAGCGCAATGATACATCGCATGACCGTTGGGGTGAAAGTAGTCTGGATGTGCCCAATCCACTTTCAGTTTTAACTAATAGCTAGATTTTGTTGACAGCTTAGAAAAAATGAGCCCTTGTTTTTATGAAAAAAAACAACAAAAAAATTAGGGTTGAATTAGTAAAACCCAAATATTAAAACAAAAAATTAGGTTTCCTTTTGAATTCGTCTTATAAGCTATATTATATTTCACCGCATTTGTTATTTACAGACGTAAAAAAATAATAATTAAGAATTAAGCTTATTATTTTTGAAATAATACCGGTATAGGCATAGGCGTCATATAATTTTTAAATTTAAATAAAATCTTAGCTGGCAAATATCCTAACCTACATCTAACGATACATTTCTGAAGTTGCCCACCATGACTTTACGAGCAAAATCTTTCATTGCGACCAGTGGCGTAGCTAGGGTGGGGAAGGAGGGGGGAGAATCGGAAAATCCATCCCAGGCCCCCACTTAAAAATTAAATATTACGCAAAATGCAAAGAGATCAAGCCCCCCCCCCCGGGCCACTAAATGATGGAAAATTCCAAGCTACGCCCCAGGTTGTGACCCAATTAATTTAATCTGAAGATCTCATCTCCCATCAAAATACATCCAGTTAATCCCTTTTAAAAATCTGTTATTTTTTTCATAATCCAGGCTCACAAGTCATTATGAACTCCGATTAAAAACCTGACAGAATACAACAAGAATGCTTGGTCAGCAGTATGCGTTCTCTCGTTTTTTTTTCCCCTCCCGCCTAATGTCGTGTTTATTTTTCTCTAACGTTCTTCCTAAACTTTAACTCCATAACTCAATTACGTTGGGCTGGCGTAACGTCAACATCAAAGTTTGGTGACCTGGCATTACAGTGTGAGCGAAAGTACCCCCACAACACGGCACAGACTGTAAAGAAAACAGCATAATCACATCGGCACTTAGATAAACGAACATAACTGTCGGGCAGATTACGTAAATACAAGCCACCTGTCTTGGATCTGACATCCAGCTATTTTCTTGAGAGACCATATTCCACGACAAATACACAGTTTCCTTTCTTCTGGAGTCGAGGTGGCTGAGGGATAAAGCGCTTGGTCTTCGTACAATATTTCAAGTCACAGTGAAGACCGGGATTTTGAACTTTTAGTACGCCCCTGAGTCCACGAAATATTATTGGGTACCAGACATGCGTTTGGGGAAGTAAATGTGGTTGGTCGTTGTGGTGGCCACATAGCACCCTCGTTATCGTCGGTCATAGAAAAAGATGAGCAGAACATCATCCGCCCTATATATATCACAAGGTCTTAAAGGGTATTTTTAAACTATTAAATTTAAAAAGATATTTAAAAAGATCAGATAGATAGATATAGATAGATAGATAGATAGATAGATAGATAGATAGATAGATAGATAGATAGAATGATTTGGTGGTTTGATTGATTGATTGATCTACTTAATCGTAAGGGATACACCATGTCATCACTAAGATTTTGGGTTCGAACCCTGCCTACTGCCTTTTTCTGCTGTCCTGCAGGATGATATGTCTAGAAAGCAATTAACGCCAGAAACTTATTACAAGTCTATGTCGGAAATTGGAAAAAAACAAACATCTGGAAAGTCGTTTGGTCTATGTTGTTTATCGGAAATTCTCAAATTGTTTTCCCCATTACCAGATATTCTAGAAATGTGGGCGTGTTTACGTTAAGTAAACAGAATACGTCATCCTACAGCCTTTAGACATAGAACAAGTTTACATGTTTGGTGCAACACATATGAATCTTATGTAATTACTTCCAATTGTCGAGTTGGTTACCATGTTAGATAAACAAATGCTACAACATGGCCGACTTAATATCGTAGCTATACGAGCTGCCAGATATTAAAACACTCAAACATTGCACTGGATAACCTGTTCAGTATCCAGAGCTGGCCATAGAAGGGGTGGCTAGAAGTCCCCCCGATTCAGATGTTATATAGTCATTCAAGACGACAGCAAATTAATAAAATAATAATGTCTTGGAGTTGTCCTTCGAATAAACTCTAAATATAGAAGCATGGCTGTGAGGGGACAGCACCTGAATAAATAACATAATAACAGGGGCAGTCACTCCAAGATATATGAACTTAAAAGCCAGTGACTGGTTAGAGGTATCTACCAGGTTCGCCTACTTCAGTTTATCACCAGAAATCCGCCCCTCTCCAAATAACTTCCGCCAGGGTCGACGTGTCAGAGTGCTTCTACCTGGCCTTGTCCACCTCTCGGACCTTTTTTATTGTTGACCTCCACACGAGGGTTGGTGGAAGAAAAAAGGGGGGGGGGAAGGGGGTCATAACATGCAAGTGGACAAAGAGTACTTGAAAACGTTTAAACATAAGGACTTTGAGTGAGATTGACTGTGTAGAGCTTAGGACCTGTAATTTTAATATTAGGTAAACAATAGAGAGATGACCAGTTAGGGGGGGGGGGGGGCAAATAACTCATTCAAACAGTGGCGTAGCTGTCTTTATGTCTTACTGAAGGGTTAGGACTTCATTGTAAACTTCGAAGCTATATCCATTCTTCACCTCTTAAAAAAAAAAAATTACAGTCACGTCCTAAACAATGATAAGAGAAAGTCGTAAATAGAGAAGAGACTTCCTGACTCTGCAGACATTTCGTTCCCAATCAGCCGATCTATACCAGCCCAACTACTGGCGTGACTCGGTACATGTCAGGGAGGGGGTGACGAGGTAACACAAAAGATATAGAGAAAGAAAGAACAGGTCTAAAGTAGGACAAATGAAGACAAAAAAAAAAAAAAAGAAGGCGGGGGGGGGGGGCGGGAGAAAAGGGGGACGATTTGTCCTGAAACAAGTGGTCTATCTAGCTTGTTTCTTCTACCTGGAACAGTAGCTAAGAATGTGTACATTGACAACAACAAAAAAAAATGCCGCTTTTTTTTTCAGTCAAGTTAGTAAAAGCCATAACGGAAGAGGATTTATACGCATAGATCTAAGTTGTAGTTTTACAATTATAGTCCATAGAACGTTTAATCTTACAAATACATTGTTGAGCGTTGTCTTAATGAAGTCAATTTTGTTATAATATTTCAATTTGTTAAACCATTCCTATTTACCATCTAGATCTACTTTCAATTTCTTGTTTATTTGTTTCTTTTTTTTTTTTAATCTACAAAATGCTGGTATATATGTGTTGTTGTTTATACTTTAATATCATATTTGACCTATAAATAATTAGAAATGTTTTTGTTTGTGGTAGGGAAACTTTACATATCCTAAGATTATCGCTATTATCTAAGGAACGTTCATGCCAAGTTTCATCCAGATTGGTCATACGGTTTTGATTTCTATAAAGGACATACATACACGCACCTTACATTCTACTATATATGTTAGATTTAATATGGTCGAGGCTTAGACAGGATGAAGAGGAGATAAGTGTGTGAGACTGGATGGTAGATTTGAGGGATTGAAAAATAGAATTGAAAATCGAAATCCTATAACTTTTATATTCATAGAATATTTGTAAATAAAAATTAAGTTTATTTCATTTAAAAAAAAGGATTTTGATATTTAACGTGAAGTTTGTTGGTAGTATTATGTTATATACTCGCCTACGCTTGATATTGGATAAGCAATCTATGGCTACATCAAAACCTTAAAACATCCGTAGCACCATTTCTTATTCCTTCTCTAGGGTATAACACTATTGCAATTCAAAGCTTTGAAACTAAAAAAAAATCTAAATCTAGATCTACTATAAGGCTACTAAACAGGGCCGATCTTAATAATCACAGTGCCCTATACGAAAAGGATTGCGCGGGACCCAGTCTGGGTAAGAATAAGTAGCCTATAATGTCAAAATTAAGATTTAAATTTTTATGAAACGAAAGCAGACAATAACGTTTTGTTTTTAACGCGCGTACGGTTGACGCCCCAAAATAATTTTGTTTATTTTTCAGGAGATGTTTATGTGTTTTCAGGAGATTTAATAATTTCAGATTTACAGAAGCCCCGGCCGTATAGGATGTAGTGGCCTAAGGCCGGCCCTGCTCCTAAATGTGCTACAAATTAATTCGTAGACCCAAGTCACGTGAGAATGTGACGTAGTGTTACTGACTCAGCGTTTTTGTCGTTCACGCTGTCTCTTACACGCCCTTTGCTCCCAGGTGGTAAACACCCCACCCGTAGACCCATTGTCATTTTTTTTTCCTTTAAATTTAATTGTCTGTATGTTTGCGTACCTAAGTGTGTGTATGTGTATAGGTATATATATATATATATATATATATATATATATAGGTGTGCGTATATGCTTAAGTGTGTGTGCCTGCCGAAGTGTGTGTATGAATGATTTCCTGCTGCTCGGAAAACACTCTAGCGGCTTGCTCTTTTTCTTTGAAGAGCATTTGAAATATCTCAACATGAACGAAGAGTTTGACAGACAGAGAGAGAGAGAGAGAGAGAGAGAGAGAGAGAGAGAAAGAGAGATGACGAAAGGAGGGGCGAAAGAGAGGTGAAGAGAGAGAATGAGATAAGGTTAGAGAGTTGAAGAGAAAGGAATAGAGAGAAATGAGGATTGCAACAAGAAAAACTTTTTTAAAATAAAAAAAAACAAAAAAAACAATGCTTCCATAAGTGTAATTGTATCAATTAGTCTGGATCAGTCATCTAATTATTGAACATATGATGAACCTAGACATAATAAACCTGTTCGACTGGAAATATTTTTAGCACTTGTTTTTGTTTAACTTTTAGCTTTCTCAATGCGCTATGATCCTATCACTTTCTCAATGCGCTATGATCCTATCACTTTCTCAATGCGCTATGATCCTATCACTTTCACAATGCGCTATGATCCTATCACTTTCTCAATGCGCTATGATCCTATCACTTTCTCAATGCGCTATGATCCTATCACTTTCTCAATGCGCTATGATCCTATCACTTTCTCAATGCGCTATGATCCTATCACTTTCACAATGCGCTATGATCCTATCACTTTCTCAATGCGCTATGATCCTATCACTTTCTCAATGCGCTATGATCCTATCACTTTCACAATGCGCTATGATCCTATCACTTTCTCAATGCGCTATGATCCTATCACTTTCTCAATGCGCTATGATCCTATCACTTTCACAATGCGCTATGATCCTATCACTTTCTCAATGCGCTATGATCCTATCACTTTCTCAATGCGCTATGATCCTATCACTTTCACAATGCGCTATGATCCTATCACTTTCTAAATGCGCTATGATCCTATCACTTTCTCAATGCGCTATGATCCTATCACTTTCACAATGCGCTATGATCCTATCACTTTCTCAATGCGCTATGATCCTATCACTTTCACAATGCGCTATGATCCTATCACTTTCTCAATGCGCTATGATCCTATCACTTTCAAAATGCGCTATGACCCTATCACTTTCTCAATGCGCTATGATCCTATCACTTTCTCAATACGCTATGATCCTATCACTTTCTCAATGCGCTATGATCCTATCACTTTCACAATGCGCTATGATCCTATCACTTTCACAATGCGCTATGATCCTATCACTTTCTCAATGCGCTATGATCCTATCACTTTCTCAATGCGCTATGATCCTATCACTTTCTCAATGCGCTATGATCCTATCACTTTCTCAATGCGCTATGATCCTATCAATTTCTCAATGCGCTATGATCCTATCACTTTCACAATGCGCTATGATCCTATCACTTTCTCAATGCGCTATGATCCTATCACTTTCTCAATGCGCTATGATCCTATCACTTTCTCAATGCGCTATGATCCTATCACTTTCTCAATGCGCTATGATCCTATCACTTTCTCAATGCGCTA